>CM050170.1:35939283-36028496 GCA_027410445.1 Discoglossus pictus | reverse complement strand
TTAAGATTACAGTGTTGCTCTTTGGTGCTCATTGGAGCCTAAGTCCCACGTGCCTAAACTGCTCGACTTACTTTGCGATGCTTGCAGTCCAATGAGTGCATTCAGCGCTCATTGCAGCCTAAATCGAGTCTGCATCAATGGCCCGCCTTGCTTTGCGAGGCTCATAGTTGCATCCAACGCTGTGTGAGGGACGCAAAAGCTTGACCCTCATTGCAAATGCTCCCAACACTGACAACTATATATGTGATATACACATTTACAGTACAATTTACTTGGGAAAAACAACACAACTCTGTATCTTATTAAAAGTCACATAAATGTATTGTCTGTAATATTATCAAGACTTGTATGACTAATTGTGTGGGTCTTATATTAGATCTTAGGACATCATATAATTCTCCAGAATTTACCACATTAGGTATTAGATATACAGAGGACCTAAAATAGAACAATGTCAGCAATAAATGATCTCACTTCTCAATAGCACATCAAGTAAATTTAAATATTTCTTTCCTGACAAGTAGGAATCCCTCACAACATATATTTCTTATACCAATATCACAGAATTGGAACCAACGGTCCATTCCTTGTTTATAGGTTATCCAGTTGTTGTACTAGAGAGGCTAGAGGTGAAAGGAGAGTCAGGCACTGAGCATCATCTGCCCACAAAGAGGAATAAAACATCTGTCACTGGTGAGTATGTTATAATCCTATTATGTGTTATAATACGTGTGGACAACAAGTAAATCACTTGATGGAAATCAGGGACCATAACCTTATCTCAGGTATCCACAGGACCACAAACTCCATACCTCCAAATGTGTCACACAAGAGAACATGAAGTCCTGCAGTAAAGTTATGTTTATTGTCACTGGTCATCTTTGCATAGGAACATAGAATGTACAAACCTTTCTATGGTCTTGATCACTGAATACTATAGAATAATTACCTTATTTAAGTGGTTAAAAATTACCTCCTTATTAGTAAAGGGACATGGAACTCATGAGAAAAGCAGAATCAGGTAATTAGAACGCAAAGTCAATATTTATTTATTTATTTATTTAAAAACATTTAAGACGGGAAGGATCACCTGAAGAAAGCAATTCAACAATGGCAGAAATGTAATTTTCTAAGTGTTACTTATTACTGTCTATCTAAGACTAGGATCCTATGAGCTTTTGGTAAACAAAGGGCCCTATGATTCTGTTTGCTTTGAGTTGTTGAGATATTAGGGAATCATTACGTCTCCATGAAAATGGGCTTTGGATTGTCTTGTTATTATTTAACTAGGTTCATGATCTGACCAAGAGATGGAATATATGTTACTGTCTCTCAAATTAATTAGTAAAGGGGTTAAGGCAAATAAATAATCAAGTCTTGCATACTTTGATTGACTGAACATCTAGCTATCTTAGCCAATCAGGGAACAGTTTGAAATATAAAATATTCTACAGACAATAGATGTAGAAACATAGGAGGGCAGATCCAGTATGATCAGGTCAAAGCTGGGCTATAGCAGACTAAGGGGCATCAGCCATGGAGATGGACCTCGACCCCTTGGAGCATCTAACACATCATATATCAAGTAACCAAACAGGTAAGTAATAGCTAGATATTTCACTGGTGGTAGAGAGAAGTAGATTTGCCAAAACCACCAACAGTAAAGTTCAAAATCATATACATATTTTTGGCATTACGGATATTATTTCTAAGCACATAACAAATAAAATAATTAGGTCCTATTTGTCAGGATACTAAAGTGGTCTTTTTAGCAGATACATAATAGTCTTCTCTGAAATGATAGATCTCAGGCACTCAGGGATTACCTTGTATTATCATTATCATTAATCTTTATTTGTATCGCACCAACATATTCGGTAGCGCTGTACAGGGGATAAGGACAAGGAAGAATACAATGTTAACTGCAGAAAAATGGAGGGCCCTGTTTTGAGCTTAGAATCTTTGTAGAAAGTGATTTTTTCCAAAGCACCCTACAACATTGGAAACTCACTACTTACAATCAAAAGGGGGTGGAAGAGGCAAAAACTTGGGGAGGAAGAGATAGAGGATAGCAAGGGTGAGGAAGAAGTGAATGTTTTCTTAGGTAGGAAGGTATGTGACATTGTGAGGGGAATGGCACAGGTGTGTAATATGTTATCTGTCCCTAGTGGTCAGATAATGTAACTGCTAGTGGAAATGTCAGGTCAGGCCCTGGGTTAGGAAATGTGTCTCCAGAAGCCAGAAGGAGGGAGAAGGAAGGGAGATGCAAATGGGACTCACAAAAGTGTTTCTGCTTATGAGTTTGAGATGGGGGAGGAGATATTGGGTGGCGGAAGGAGTGTAGCTCATGGCAGCATAAAAGAGGAGATGAGAGCATGGAAGGTGAGATGGTTATGCAGAAGACATGATGTGGATAAGTTGAGAGGAAGAGCCTGAGGAAAAGGCAGCAGGTTAAGAAGAAGAAGGCAGGATGAATCATTGTGTACAGGTTAAATTAGAAATAGCAGGTGTTCCAAATTGATCAGCTGAAAGAAATTTGTGTGATTCAATACATTTAGAGCAAATAGGGGTCCGTGGGTTGAGGGGTAGGGTGGGAGGGGACTGGTGTGTAGTTCTGTTGGATCTGTGCAGGAATAATGTCTACTTAGAAGTGGAACTGGTGTGTAGTTCTGTTGGATCTATGCATGAATAATGTCTGCTGAGAGAGGAAACACTTTTAGTGCACAGGAAGTTATTAGAGTGTGACAGGGAGGGGTTAAGGGAAGATTTAAACAAAAGGAGGATGGGGGGGGCTTACAGATACAACTATAGTATTAAATAAGAAAAGAAAGTTACAATGTCCCCAACAATAATAACAGTTGAATACAAAATATTATTAATAAAAGTACAGATGGCAGAAGTGTCTTCAATATACCATAGAAGTGGGACTGGTGTGTAGTTCTGTTGGATCTGTGCAGAATTAACGTCTGCTGAGAGAGGAAACACTTTTAGTACACAGGAAGTTATTAGAGTGTCACAGGGATGGGTTAAGGGAAGATGTGTACAAAAGGAGGATGGGGGGGGGGATATAAGTACAGCTATAGTATTAATAAGACAAGAAAGTAACAATGTCCCCAAAAATAATAACAGTTGAATGACAATTATTATTAATAAAAATACAGATGGCAGAAGTAAATTTAGCTCCTTCAAGTGTCTTCAATATACCTTAGAAGTGGGACTGGTGTGTAATTCTGTTGGATCTGTGCAGAATTAATGTCTGCATATAAGTGGGACTGGTGTGTAGTTCTGTTGGATCTGTGCAGGAATAATGTCTGCTTAGAAGTGGGACTGGTGTGTAGTTCTGTTGGATCTGTGCAGAATTAATGTCTGCTTAGAAGTGGGACTGGTGTGTAGTTCTGTTGGATCTGTGCAGGAATAATGTCTGCTTAGAAGTGGTACTGGTGTGTAGTTCTGTTGGATCTGTGTAGGAATAATGTCTTAAAAGAAGGACTGGTGTGTAGTTCTGTTGGATCTGTGCAGGAGTTCCTTGTAGATGATAGTCGGACAGGTAATGAATAGGCATAATCATAGACTACTTTCCATAAATTATTTTCAGCCTATCAAAGTGTATGTTTCATTAAATAGATTCTATTAAGTGAAAGTGGAAAGATGCTTTTACAGGGCTTTTGTTATAATTAATTGTACGAATATATTTTTACTCACTATCTTAATAACATATTCTCTTCTTCCAGAGATTTGCTCTAATGATTCACATCCAGACTGGATTCCAGACAGAAGTAGACCATCTCCCCAAAACCTGACAATAGTAGAGGATGAAGACTGTGGCCACTCATTGGATGTAGCTCAGGGGTCATCTCAAGATGATGCTGAATTTCCAGACTGCGAGCCGCTCAAAGCCCCGACTGAGTCTGAGTATGGGGAACCAGTAAAGACTAAAGAAAATCTATTAAGTATAAATGTGCAGGACCCTGGAGAGAACCCATTCACCTGCACAGAATGTGGGAAATGCTTTAAACTAAAACAGGCACTTCAATTTCATTACATGATTCACACCGGGGAAAAACCACATACTTGTAAAGAGTGTGGGAAGAGGTTTATAAGAAAGGGTGATCTTCATAGACACCTGGCGGTTCATGCAGGGGAGAAACCATTCACCTGCACAGAGTGTGGGAAATGCTTTAAACTAAAACAGGCACTTCAATTTCATTTCATGATTCACACCGGGGGAAAAACACATACATGTACAGAGTGTGGGAAAAGGTTTATAAGAAAGAGTGATCTTCATAGACACCTGGCGGTTCATACAGGGGAGAAACAATTTAGCTGCACAGAGTGTAAGAAATGCTTTAACCAAAAACGCACACTTCAGTTTCATTACAAGAGTCACACAGAGGAAAAACCACACACATGTACAGAGTGTGGAAAAGGGTTTATAACAAAGAGTCATCTTCAAATGCATCACAGGGTTCATACAGGTGTTAAACCATTTGCATGTACTGAGTATGGAGAAAGGTTTACAACAAAGAGTATTCTTCTAGCACACCACAGGATTCACACAGGGGAGAGACCATACATATGTACAGAGTGTGAGGTGAGCTTCAAACACAATGACTCTCTACAATATCACCTGATGTCTCATACAGGAGAGAAGCCTTTCACATGTACAGAGTGTGGGAAAAACTTTAAAAGAAAGAGTCATCTTTTAACACACCACAAGGTTCATATAGAGGAGAGACCTTTTAAATGTGCAGAGTGTGGGAAAAGCTTTAAAAGAAAGAGTGTTCTTCTAATACACCACAAGGTTCATACAGAGGAGAGACCGTACATATGTACAGAGTGTGGGAAAAGCTTTAGACATAACAGCACATTTCGCAGACACCAACGGACCCACACAGGGCTGTAACCGTTTTCATGTATACAAAAGAAAGATAAAGGCAACATAGTCTGATACTTAGAATATATAATCTGTATATGAAGGAAAACAATACCTTAAAAAGAATGGGTGAGATGGATTAAGGGAAAAATAATTATATATATATATATATATATATATATATATATATATATATATATGTTCAGCTCATGGAAATAGAATGTATCAAAACATCTCATATGTGGTCATATAATTAGAATCATTACTGACTAAAGGATGAGATATCATAACTATGATCAATATCTAATGGCTCATAAAGACCATATGGGAATAAAATGTAACTTTTAAAAATATTACTTAAAATTCAAAAAAAATATATCAAATATATACACCAACGTTGTGCATCTTAAAAAAGAGCATAACATAAGAGGGATAGAGACTAGCAATGTGAGGGCCGAAGCCTCTTGCCCACCTAGGTACCACACTAACATGCAGGGAAAATATATAAATTGCTAAACATTTAAACTCAAATTAAATGGTAAAAAAATACCACGCCTCCTAGGAAAAACAAAAAATCCAATCAACATTAGGTGAATCTAAAACACCCTTATCCACAAAAGTTGTGAGTCTGTATCACTGTGTCTCTAGTCATGATAACATATAGACTTAAAATGACATCTATATAAGTCTAAGGCCTAATGTTGATTGGATTCTTTGGTTTTTCCTAGTAGGCGTGGTATTTTTTTACTATTTAGTTCAAGTTTCAAGGTTTAGCAATTTATATATTTTCCCTGGTACATAGGTGGGCAAGAGGCTTTGGCCCTTACATTGCTGGTCTCTATCCCTCTTATGTAATGCTCTTTTTTAAGATGCACAGTGTTGGTGTATATATTTTATATATTTTTATTTTTAAGTAATATTATTAAAAGTTACATTTTATTCCCATATGGTATTTATGAGCCATTAGATATTGATCATAGTTATGATATTTAATCCTTTAGTCAGTAATGATTCTAATGATATGACTCTCATATGAGATGTTTTGATACATTCTATGGTTATTCCTTGAGCCAACAGATATATATAAAATTATTTCTCCCTTAATCCATCTCACCCATTCTCTGTACTCGTAGAAGGTATTGTTTTCCTTCATATACAGATTATATATTCTGAGTATCTTTCTTTTTCTTTTGTATACATGTATAGCAACTTTGCAACTGAGCATTAGATTATTTTTATATAACCTTTTACATGTACAAATTTCAAAAATGCTATAAGTTAATATGGTTTAAATAAACATGTTTATAAGTAATTATTAAGTAATGTTGTGGTGTTGGTTTTTATTCATAACATAGGTTCAGAAGTTAAACATGTTATTTGGTACATATGTTTGTAAGTTGTAGAAACTATTTACCTCTCTGAAAGAATATAACTCAGATATATATTTTTCATTGAAACTACTTTCCATTTAACCATAATAAAACAATATTTATTTTGTGATTTTATGTGTATTTATCTATTTATTCTCTGGTATGAAATCCCATTGTGAAGTAGAGCTCTCATTTATAGAGTCATTATTTCATTGCTTCATTCTCATCTGCCCATCTCTTTCTCTCTGACACACACCGTCCCCATCTTTCCTGTATAATCCTCTCTTCTATGCGGTCTTAGTGTCATCTTTGTCCTTCCCTTTCTGATAGAGAGGGGGTATGGGGGGAGATAAAGATAGAGAGAGAAGGGGATGAGGGAGAAAAAGGGATTGAAAAGAGAAGATGGATCGGAAGGAGAGAGTTAAATCAGAAATATATGGAGATGAATGAAAGTGGAAACATTTAGAGAATTAAAGGAATAGAAAAGGAAGGATGTATACAGATGAGAGCAGTACAGGAATGTGGAAAGACTGAATGTGAAAGGGTGAAAGTGGAGGGAGACAGGGAGTGGAAGAGAGATAAAGAGGTTAGAGAGAAAAGAAACAGAGAGAGCATACAGAGAGGAGGCGGAAGAGAGAAGGGAGACATTGAAGAGTGACGGAAGAGATAGAAGAGGGAATGAAATAGAGAGAAGGGAAAAAAGAAATTAAGAGAAATGGAAGAGACAATAGGTAGTAACTGGAAGAGAGAAAGAAGAGGATATATAGAGGTAGAGTGTAGTACAGTGATAAAGGGGGCGAAGAGAGAGGAAAAAAGAAAATGTGGAAAGATATGAGATGGTGAGAAGGGTAAGAGGGAAAAGGGGATGACAAATGGGAGAGAGAAAAGAAGGAATAGGAGAAATAATGAGTAAAGAATGTGAACAAGGGATCAAGGAGGAGTGGAAAGAAAAAAAGAGATGAGTGGGAGAAAGTAAAAATAAATTATAAAAGAAAAGAGGTTGAAGAGGGGATGACCAGGACTGTGAAAAAAGTGGGAGAATAGGTAAGAAAGAGAAGAAGATGGGGAAAGGCAGAGATAATTGGAAGAGATATACAAGTGTAATGGAAGAGAGAACATTTCCAAAAAAAAGACAAGGGGAAGAGAAAAAAGTAGAGAGATGAGCAGGAAAAGGATGAGAAAGTAAAGAGAAAAACAGGTCTGAATAAGGGAAAAGAGAGAAGCAGAGAGATCAAAGAGCAGAAGAAAAGAATGGATGAGAGAAACAAATAAAGTGGAGAGAAAGGATGGAAGAAAAAAAGAATGGGATGTGAAGTGAAGGATGAGAACACTGAAAAGAAAGGAGGGGAATGAAGGGAGAAAGGTAAGAGGAGAGCAGGAAATGGGTAGGATAAAGAGAGGGAGAGATGGGGAGAAAGAAGAGACAGGAAGGAGGACGAGAAAAAGAAATAATGATTATAAACGTCACAAAACTGATTATCCAGGAAAAGAAACGTTTTCACCACTAAAATGTGCTGCGATTATGTCATAAATGTCCTAATATCCATCATTTAGACACTGTTATAAAAGTGCCCAAATGTATAATAAACCAGTCTCTGTACGACATATAATGATAATTAGTGATAAGCCAAAACTTGTTTGTGTTACCTCTCAATGCGAAACAAACTGTGTTCTTATACTTACAATTTATATCATATTTTACATTTCTTTATTTAATTATTATCTCAAAACTACAATCATAAATATAAATAAATAAATATATATATATATAAATATATATATATATAGTGTAATATCGTGTTTGTCATTCTGTGGATATAACATCATTAAAAGGGACATGGGACACTACTACTATTTTTCATGCATTTACAGAATAGAACTGATGTTTTTTACATGTAAAAATATAAAATCTGCTTAAACTTCTAACTTTCTAACTAACAGGAAATATAAAGAGCAAACTTCAGTCTGAAGATCTCATTGGTAACAGAGGGAAAGTCCCCAAAAGTTTAATAACATTTATGTGCTTTGTGACCTTGATTAAAAAAGAAAACCCACTGTGAAACATGATCAAATTCGCATTTAACTTTTATATGTGTATTGAGAACATTTGGGTAACTATAGAGAGTGAGAGGTAAATGTTTAGGGTAAGTGTCATTTATAGCCCCCAGGACAAGGTGAGGTATTACACAGAGCACTAATGGAAGAAATAACTAAAATGACAATGATGGGGGAGATAATTGTAATAGGAGACTTTAATGCCCCAGATGTGGACTGGAAGGTTCCTACTGTAGGATGAGCCTGGAGTAATTATATTGAATATTCTTTACAAGTGGCATCACTTCATAACAGGTGATATAGTCTCATATGCATCTATAGGTGAGAGCTTAGGGTCTAGTGATCATCAGTCAGTATGTTTAGTAACAAGTAATGGCGGCCTCTAACTGTACAAGCACAAAACAATGACTTTCTAATGGAAATCTTCTATTCCTTGGCATTTTGAGTGTAGTGGAGGATCGGAGGTAAAACCTTAAACAAGCAATTCTAGACGATACCTCACAATGCGTTACGTTTATTGAGAGAAGGAAAACAATCTGGGACTCTAAAGAGGTGGCCGCCATTTGTAAATCCCACAACTATGTTATGGTAAATATAGCCAGACTCACTCAAAGGAGGATAGAGAATCATATAGAATTAAATAGAGGCAGCAATATAGGTTATCATACGCGCCAAGGCCCAAGCAGAGCAGAAAATAGCACATTCAATAAAAGGGTCACTAAACTTTCTTTAGGTATATTAGCGAAAAGATGAAAACTAAGGGAGAAATAGTTAAGAAATTAGATAAGAGCTCTGAAGAAGAAGACATGGGCATATACTACCTAAAAGGTATAATCTAGTTAGTAATAGTAATAAAGTAGACTTATCCTTACTTACCACATATGAAATATTGTGCCGACTTTCACATATTCCCTAGGGACCATTTCCCACCTGTATATGCTTGTCCAGCCTTTTGGGAATACCTCCCCTTACCCGATATCACTTAATGGGAACCTGACTTAGCAAATGACAAACTCAATTTCCATTTGCTTGAACTATAAGAGCAATCCTACAAATATCCCACATCAGTGTATCTCACCCCCTCATATAGTATGAAATGAGCCAAATCCCCAGTGTCCTCTACTGGAAGGGTTGTCATCTAGAAGTCCATATATAATCATATGATCGACATGCGCTGAACTTCAAGCATATTTGTTGTCAATAAATGCCCTTATAGCTACTTCTCTAGAAATACAACCCCCTTAGACCCCTGGATTCTCAACTTCACCATCCATGGGAACAATATAATAGAAAACAGAATGTCCTATCTACACAGCGCTACTTCTCATCACTAATATCCAACTAACCCTTCAATCCCAAACATTTGCCTCATTCAACACTCTCTTCTGCCCTCCACCAACTCACGCCCCTTCCTGTCTCATGGCTGAAAACTTTGCTAGCCACTTTAATAAGAAATGAAACACATCCATAACAAACTCTCCTCTCAGTGTGGCCCTAACTCACTCTCCTCTCAACAAACTAACAATACCCAGACTTTCCCCTTACTCATTCCCACATTCATAATGGACACCTTTCACTAACCATACCCAGACTTACCACTTACCCATTATAACATTCATAATGGACATCTTTGAGAATGAAGTCTCTAGTCTTTTATTCATTTTTCGTCTTACAACTTGTCCACATGATGCTATTCCATCACAATTGATCTCTCCCCTCTCTATCACACTTATCCGAGCTCTCACACATCTTTTCAACCTTTCCCTAAACACTGGCAGGTTTCCATTACCTTTAAAGCATGCCTTCATTACACCTATTCTTAAGAAACCCTCAACTGATCCAGCTTCTCCATCTGTTTGAATGTATCATCTACAATTACCTTTTTCAATGTATTTCCTTCAACTCTCTCCTTGACCCCTTCCAATCTGGCTTCCAGTCCCAGCACTCCAAGGAGAAAGCTCTTACTAAAGTCACTAATAACTTGATCACTGCCAAGTCAAAGGGTCCCTTCTCTGTTCTTATTCTCATGGATCTCTCTGCTGCCTTTGGCATAGTTGACCAACCTCTTCTTATCCAAATTATCCACTCTCCTCGCATCCATTACACTGCTCTCTTATCATTCACATCATATCTAGAAAATTGGACATTTAGTGTCCCCTTCTCAAGGTTCTCTCCAAGGTCACCTCCTTTCCTCACTTGGTACCCTAATCATTTTTGGGGGGGATTTAAGAACACACAGTGTAACAATGTTTCCTCTTACTTCCCTCTTCCGTATCATTTCCTGCCTGTTTCAAACTGTATTACCATATCACCCTCCCTGCTCTCTTCCCCTCTTCTTTGCTCCCACGAGCTCCTCTCCTTTCTCCAGTCACTATCTCCTCCCTCTTCTAAGGTCAATAAGCAGAAACATTTCTCCGGTCCTACTCTCACCTCCTCTCTCTTTCATTGCTTATTTTATTGGCTGCTGGAGATATATCTCCTAACCAAGGCCCCTCATCCATTCCTACCTTTTATCAGTCACGCTCAGCCCACAGGGCTAAATACAGTTGAAACTCTCATAACTTAATAGCCATCACCTGTCACAAACCCTCCACTTTGCCATTCTCATGTGCCCTCTGGAATGCTAGGTCTCTTTGCAACAAACTCCGTTACATTCATGACCTATTTATTTCCAACTCCCTCAATCTATTGGCTATCACTGAAACTTGTCTCACTCCAGCAGTCACTGCATCTCTTGCTGCACTATCATATGGTGGCTTACATTTCAGTCACACACATAGGCAAGGTGGAGGCGTGGGCATATTACTTTCCACCTGCTGATCATTCAATTGCATGCCCCCAGAACCCACTCTCTAGTTCTCTTCTTTCAACATTCACACTATCAGTCTATTTTCATCCATCTCTCTGTGAGTGGCTGTCATCTATCGCCCGCCTGGTCCAGCCTCTCAATTTCTGAATCATTTTGCCGCCTGGCTCCCTCACTTCCTCTCCTATAACATACCTTCACTGGTTCTTGGTGATTTCAACATTGCCACTGACACTCCCACTTCCCCTACAGCCACAAAACTACTTGCACTTACCTCTTCCCTTGGCCTCTCCCAATGGATAGAATCCCCTACCTCTCCAGCTTATCCTCATGGTGAAAACCTGCTTTAGGGAGGATAGCTAAAGCAGGTTTTCACCTGCTGATGGATCTGTTCCCTGGAAACATATTTTCATTGGAGAACATAAAATTAAAAGCCCCTCAACTAAAGATCTCCTGGTTAGAATTTCTTATGTTGGAAAAAGCCCTGAAGAAGTCAGAGTTTTACTTGACCATACCAAGAGATTTAACCCAATTCGAAAAACTGATTAGGGTAGAATCTAAAAAGCATCTTATATCTAAGTGTTATGAAATCATTAGAAGGCCACAAATGGAGAAATCCAAGAGCATGCAAGATTGGGAGGGAGACTTGGAGTCTAACTGGACCATAGAAGATTGGCATAAATCTTATGCGATCACGGATAGATTTGTTAAAAATCCCTCCTATAGAAAACTCCACTTTAAAATCTCTAATAGGTGGCACTACACGCCGGATAAGATGGCAATGATTAGCGGGCAAGATCATGTGAAATATTGTTGGCGCAATTGTGGTCGGATAGGTTCCCCTCTGCATATTTGGTGGCACTGCCCATATATCCAAAAATTTGGGACCGAAGTTTTCGTCCATCTGACAAAGATATGTGGGGTAGAGCTAAGCCCAGATCCAGAAATAATTCTATTACACATTTTTCCTTCATTATCCTTAAAAGTGGAAGCTCTTATGTTGCAGGCTTTGATGGTCGCAAAATCATTGATAGCCTCCAAGTGGAAGCAGAAATACATCCCGTCTTGGAATGACGTTAAAACAAAAGTAGATAAAAATCGCCTGCTTGAATTAAATTTTAAAGACTTGGGAGTTATAAAAGTAAAAAAAAACAGCCTCTCGTGGTCTTTATGGGATAAGTATTCCCCTAGTATGTAATTGATGAAGCTACTGTTCTTACCCAGGATTTTCTGGCTACCACATCTCACCCCACCCCCTCACCCTCACGCTCCCGCTCTCCCGCCTGACCTGAAGCCATGAATGGAAGAAGTGTGAATGGAAGTGTGTTAAGTCTGAATTAAAATTTTAAAATAGGTGATTCAATATATATTGCTAGATCCAATAACGGGGTAATAGGTGAGGGGAATGGAATCAGATCATGTTTAGCATTCAATTTGTTCCATATATTCCCGTTTGCTCTAACCATAGCTTCGCCCTGTTTCATATAATTAAGATTGATCTTCTTTTGAAATAAGAGAATTTTAATGCTATTTAAACCTGATAGCTATTGTTCAATTTGGACCCAGTTGTTAACATTTGTGGGTTCTAGCCATTCCAGCATATTTGCCGCTAGTGTGGCTTCCTGATATTCTTTAAGTGATGGATAAGCCAAGCCTCCATGTTTAAATTTTCCTCCCATTCTCGATTTTTTTATTCTTATTTTTTTCCCCTTATGAATGAAGTTATCGATTTTATTTTGTAATCGGTTTAACAAATATGTTGGAATTCGGCAGGGAATATTACGTAGGATGTAGGTAATTTTAGGTAGTATTACCATTTTTATGGCAATAAGTCTCCCAGACCAAGAAATATTCAAGCCTGACCAGGTATTAATTTTTGCTATAACATTTTTATAAACTTGTTTATAGTTAGTTATTATTGTCTGTTTCAAATCTGTTGCCAGTATTATTCCCAAATGTTTCAGAGACACAGTTGATCATCCTCTTCTTATTCAAATTATCCACTCTCTTGGCATCCGTGACACTGCTTTCTCTTGGTTCACATCTTATCTAGAAAATTGAACATTTAGTGTCTCCTTCTCTGGCGCCTCTTCATCTCCTCACCCTCTAACTCTCGGTGTGCCCCAAGTTTCAGTTCTAGGCCCCCTCTTTTTCTCCATCTATACATCCTCCCTTGGTGCCCATATATAATCTTTTGGATTTCAGTATCATCTTAAACTGAAGACAACCAAATCTAAATCTCTGCACCTGAACTATGCCCCTCTCTGCTAGCTCATGTTGCCAATTGCATCTCCAGCTTATCCTCATGGATGTCTGCCTGTCAACTCAAACCTTAAAGAAAGAAAAGGGTTCTTCACAGGAGGGGTGGTTAATCTGTGGAATTATCTACCAAAGGAGGTGGTGACAGCAGATTTGATAGCCAACTTTTAAAAGGAATTAGATATATTTTTAAATAAAAAGGGCATGAAGGGCTATCCTGGATAAATAGAGGTAGTAATGATCCAGGGATAAAACCGATCACCAGTATCTGGGGTCAGGAAGGAATTTTATATTTTTTTCCCTGTTGAAACAATTGGCAAAGTTTTACTGTTTTTTTTTCTTTTCTGTTTGCCTTCCTCTGTATCAATTAACAATAAATCCGGAGGAGATCTAAAATGGTTAAACTTGATGGACTAAAGTCTTTTTTCAACCTAAATTACTATGTAATAAAGATACGCAAAGACATTTTGATACAAATGAATTTATATATTTGATTGAATGTATAACTGTATATTATGTTGTGTTATTTAAAAAAAAATGTTTTTTTATTAAAACCATAAGTAATAAGTAGTTTGTCATGCCCAGGGCCTGACTTGACGGTTTTATACTATAGCCTGGACCTTACTAGCCAGAGTTAGGCTGTTTTTATTATTATGGTTATGTATTTCTTAGTGTTTATGGTTAACATATGATTACACTGTTATACTGTATGTTTCTTGGTTTAGGTATTATGTTTCATGTTATAGGAATCGTTGTAAAAAAACAACAACATATCAGATATTCTGCAAGCTATTGCATCGGCCAAATGCCATAGTCTCATAGATAATCCTTGTACACACACTTCAAGATTACAGCAAAGGGTTATCATTAATACAATCACCAGGATGAGATTTGGAGCCTGAGCTCATCAGTCTGTGAATTAATCCTAATTCTAAGGGATTATATGGTGTTCCTGACATCCTGGTCTGTGGAAGCAATCTCCTGGGCGTAGTTCCTGTGTTTGGTACATCTTCTGCTATCAGAGGTGTACAAGGACCCCTTGCTTCTGCTGGATAGGTTTGAACCAGGTCCAATTGAAGTAGCAGATCGTGACAATTGGTATTCAGTTGTGGGGCCTCTGTCTACAGCAGAGGAGGATAAGGCATTCATGAGATTTCAGAGATGGAAAGCGGCCACGCCAGAGGATACTACTACAGAGCAGTTGATGGCCCTTAGGGCACAGATAATACAGGAGGTACTGGAGAAGTGGAGAGGGGTAAGAAATGGCCCTTTCCCATCTACTGTGGAGAGGAAATGCGTATCCCCAGTAGAGACAGAGATTTTTGTGGTGACTTGAAAGGACTGTCAAGGAATAGGCCTTCCAAACAAATGGATGACGTTCCTGGGCTATGGCCAGGTCAAAAGCTAATGGAATGGCTGGAAGAATTGGTATGTGAGGAGGTAGCCCTGGAAGAGCAATATGTTGCTTGGGGGGACCTGTTGGGATACATCATGGGGGGGGGCCCTGTTTTTCACTGGGGCTGGAAGAGGCACTTTGGGACATTGTATATGGGGATCTAGATTGTGGCTTGGAGACAGAGAAAAGACACCTGTGTTTGTTTTCCAAGCGCTGTCAAATGCTGGGACTGGCGACATGCTTCCAGGCAGCTAGCTTACTTTGGCATTTGATCCAGCAAGAGATACAGCTGGAGGTGGATTATATAGACCTACTAGATGAAACATCACTAGAGGGGTTTTGGACACCTAGTTGGGAGGGGTCCTGCCAGTCAGGCATGGAGGAGAATCACCATCCAGAGTTTGCCATTTGCCAGGTGCCAGCACCAGAAAGCAGCCCTGGGCTCATTCTGGCTCGAAGGACTGGGGCCCCATCGCTACCAGCAAGGAGGTGGGGAAGCCAGGAAGTGCAGATCAGAGGATGAGTCTAAAGCGCAGGTTGGATGGGAGAAGCTCTGCTCTTCAGCCTGCAGAAGAGGCACTAGCAGATGCTTCTCAAGGGCTGCCTGTATTCACATTCCAGGCAGTATCAGATGGAGAGAGCCAGGAGATTCTGCCCAAGGATCCAGGGACTAAATATCCAGAAGGTGGTGAGAGCTGTGCACAGACGGTGGTTCCTGAAGAAGGGTGCTACGGGACAGTGAGCACAATGCAGCCCCAATGAGTTGAGTCCCCAGGCAAGGCCATCAGGAGAAGTACAGACTGGTAGATGTGGCAGGTACAGTCCTTAGTGGAAATATTGTTGTATGGGATGCCCCATAATAATGTTTTCCCTAATCAAGGGGGAAAGAATGGGCATTGCCCATTTCTTTTGGGGAGTGGAATAGGGATAATCCCTGATGAGCAGTTACTGGAACTGGCTAGGCCCCTGGGACCACTTGAATTGGGTAAGCCAGAAAGCCGATTAAATTCCCCAGGATTCAAACACTGGACAGGGGAAGTAGCAGACACGGGGAGGGGAAGAATGGTGACCACTTGTGGTCCCCTAGGCCTATGAACTGTTGTAAATACCACCAGTCAGTAGTGATGTCGCGAACATAAAATTTTTGGTTCGCGAACCACGAACGCGAACCGCCGCAAATGTTCGCAAACCGCCATAGACTTCAATGGGCAGGCGGATTCTAAAACCCACAGGGACTCTTTCTGGCCACAATAGTGGTGGGAAAGTTGTTTCAATGGGACTAACACCTGGACTGTGGCATGCCGGAGGGGGAACCATGGCAAAACTCCCACGGAAAATTACATAGTTTATGCAGAGTCTGGTTTTAAGCCATAAAGAGCATAAATTACCTAACATTCCTAAATTGTTTGGAATAACGTGCTTTAAAACATCAGGTATGATGTTGTATCGATCAAGTAGTGTAAGGGTTAGGCCCGCTTCACAGTGACAGACCAAACTCCCTGTTTAACGCACCGCAAACAACCGCAAACAGTCCCTTTGCACAACCGCAAACTCCCCATTTGCACAAGGTTGGATACCAAGCTAGCCATGTCCCGTTCCTTGTCCTCACTGATGTCATTGAAGGTCTCTTCCTCCACCCAGCCACCAAGGGTCCCTGAAAGGTGACAACAAGCCCCCTGGGACGCCTGCTGTGTTTGGTCTTCCACCTCCTCAAAGCCACCTTCCTCCTCTGACTCCTCTTCTTCAGACTCTTCTCACTGCGTTGCCTCTCTCTGCATTATTATAAGGTGTGTTAAGTAGTACTACTCTTATCAGTTTAATACCTGTTATGTCACCTATCAGGGGGCGTGTATAAGGCCTGGATTTTTAGAACTAAGGAGATGGAAAAAGATGCTTTGTTGGGCGTATCACTTCAATTTTGGGGCACGGCACGTGTAATCAAAGGTGCCACCAGATAGGAGTGGCGTGTTTGTAAGTACTACTCTTATCAGTTTAATACTTGTTACGTCACCTATCATGGGGCGTGTATAAGGCCTGGATTTTTGGAACCGGGAGATGGAAAAAGATACTTGGTTGGTCGTATCACTTCAAATTTGGGGCACGGCGCGTGCAATCAAAGGTGCCACCATATAGGAGTGGCGTGTTTGTAAGTACTACTCTTATCAGTTTAATACGTGTTACGTCACCTATCAGGGCACGTGTATAAGGCCTGGATTTTTGGGACCGGGAGATGGAAAAATATGCTTGGTTGGTCGTATCACTTCAAATTTGGGGCACTTTGTGACATTCGCTTCTTACGCTCAAACAAGGGGCAAGGAGGACAGCAGTGGTTGATGTGGCTGATGATGCTGGACCAGGAGGAGGATGGCGGCTTTGAGTTTGTGTTCTGCTTGTACTCATGTGTTGATCCCATTGGCGTTTGTGATGTGACATCATGTGCCTTCGCAAAGCAGTTGTACCTAGGTGGGTGTTGGACTTCCCACGACTCAGTTTCTTTTGGCACAGGTTGCAAATGGCATCGCTGTTGTCAGAGGCAGACACACAAAAAAAATGCCACACTGCTGAGCTCTGCGGTGACGGCATTCTAGTGGTGGCAACAGCAT
Source organism: Discoglossus pictus (assembly GCA_027410445.1). Classification (NCBI taxonomy): domain Eukaryota; kingdom Metazoa; phylum Chordata; class Amphibia; order Anura; family Alytidae; genus Discoglossus; species Discoglossus pictus. The sequence goes on along the minus strand of CM050170.1, from coordinate 36,011,134 downwards.
GCGTTGATTGGCGTGCTGTCTGGCTGACCCCGGGTGCTGATGCATGCTGTCTAAATGTGCCACTAGCTACTTTCGACGACCTCCCGCTGCTTCCAACTCGTCTCCTCCTCCTCTCTGTCTCCCCATCTGAACTTTCCCCCAGTTCTTCTTCTCTTCTAGCGGGCACCCACGTGACATCCACGGACGCATCGTCATCATCATCACCCGCCTCACTTGTATCTGACAACTGAACAAAGGAAGCAGCAGCTGGTACATCATCATCATCACATCGTACGTACATGTGTGTACTGCTGCCTGATTGAGACATATCCCTGTTATCTACATCCTCTGGCAATAATGATTGCGCATCACTCATTTCTTCAAACTGATGTGTAAATAACTCTTCTGACTGATCAATTGAATCGTCTGTGGTACTAGTGTTGGTGGTGGCGGCAGGCGGGCGAGTGGTAACTTGAGAGGTTCCCGAAGCTAAGCTGGTGGAGGATGGTGCGTCAATGTTCCAAGCGGAAGCTGTAGAAGATTGGGTGTCCTGTGTTAGCCAGTCAACTATGTCCTCTGAACTTTTCAAGTTCAGGGTAACTGGCCTCTGAACACTGGGCATTATTGTAGGGCCAAAGGGAATCACAGCACCACGACCCCAACGGCCCCTGCGGGGTGTCCTGCCTCTGCCTGTCATTTTTTTTTCGATTAGTGGTACTATGCGTGCAAGCTACTGTGACAACAGATATGAGTGGCACTGTGCACTTGCAGAAGTTGGCAGAGTAGACGCTGTAGGCCTGACACAGACGCTTGCAGACAAGTAACTGCTATTCAATGTATTACAGTCAAAATTGTATTCTTTGTTTAAATGTGCACTACTGACTGTTACACCAGATATGAGTGGTGGCACTGACTGGGCAAGTGGGCACAGTATACGATGTGAGCCTAAGACACACACGCTGGCAGGCAGGCAAATGAAATTAGATTACACAGAAAAAAAGTGTTGTTTTTTTTAAATGTAGAGTGCTTGTACACCACTAGATTGGATTGGTTGAACTTGGCACAGTACTTGTAAGCCTGACACACACACTGGCTAGTGGTCAGGCAAATTAACTTAGATTGGCGGTCAGGCAAATGAACTTAGATTTAAGAAAATAAAATTATTGTTTTTTTTAAATGTAGACTGCTGGTACACCACTAGATTGGATTGGTTGAACTTGGCACAATACTTGTAAGCCTGACACACACACTGGCTAGCGGTCAGGCAAATGAACTTAGATTGGCGGTCAGGCAAATGAACTTAGATTTAAGAAAATAAAATTATTGTTTTTTTTAAATGTAGACTGCTGGTACACCACTAGATTGGATTGGTTGAACTTGGCACAGTACTTGTAAGCCTGACACACACACTGGCTAGCGGCCAGGCAAATGAACTTAGATTGGCGGTCAGGCAAATGAACTTAGATTTAAGAAAATAAAATTATTGTTTTTTTAAATGTAGACTACAGGTACACCACTAGATTGGATTGGTTGAACTTGGCACAATACTTGTAAGCCTGACACAAACACTGGCTAGCGGTCAGGCAAATGAACTTAGATTGGCGGTCAGGCAAATGAACTTAGATTTAAGAAAATAAAATTATTGTTTTTTTAAATGTAGACTGCTGGTACACCACTAGATTGGATTGGTTGAACTTGGCACAATACTTGTAAGCCTAACACACACACTGGCTAGCGGTCAGGCAAATGAACTTAGATTGGCGGTCAGGCAAATGAACTAAGATTTAACAAAATAAAAGTTTTTTTTTTTTTTTTAAGTAGACAACTAGTAAACAAGATTGTATTGGTTGCACTGTGCACACACAGTATAAGCTGTGAGCCTGACACACACACTTGCTAGCAGGGGCTAGCAGGGAGACAGGCAAATGAAGTTAGATTAGACAGAAAAAAAAAAAATGATGTTATAGCCCTAAAGAGGGCTTTTTGGGGGGCTGTGTTTACAGCAGAGATCTGATGAGTCCTTCAGCACTGCACTGGACACTGAATAAACTTGCCTAGCCATTGATTTCCCTATTCAATCAGCATCACCTACACTCTCCCTCCTCTCAGTAAGACTGCAAGATAGTTATGATTCCAAAATGGCTGCTGTCTATGAGGTAGAAGGGTCTGGAAGGCAGGGTATGATGCTCATTGGCTGGAATGTGTCTGCTGACTGTGAGGTGCAGGGTCAAAGTTTGCTTAATGATAAAGTATAGGGGGCGGATCGAACATCGCATATGATCGCAGTTCGCCGCGAACGCGAACATGCTATGTTCGTCGGGAACAGTCCGCCGGCATACTATTCGCGACATCTCTACCAGTCAGCTATTTGTACTGGCTTGGCTGAGGAGGGTGAGGCCTCAGGATTGCCCCAGATATGTTCACCACTGTGTGGGTCAATTTTCCTGGATTTCCACAGGGGATACCACATTGTGTGGTTTATCACCTGGCCTCCCTGCATTGACTCCCCTGCAGCGGCTCAAAGACAATGTGTACCTCTCACTGGAAAGGAGGGGCCACTGGCTTGGATAATTGGCAAGGGAGAAGTTGGGGTCCTCTATTTTACCAAGGATACCTGGTACCATCTCAGATGGGGAAGGACCCTCCCAAGTTTTTGCTGGACCTCCTAGCCTGGATGTACTGTTTTCCCTGGACTGCATTAAAGGGTCCTCCAGGGGCTTGGGAAGGTCATTGAACCAATGGGAAGGAGGGAGAATTCACCCTGAGCTTGAGGAGGCAGGGGGCCCAGAGAGCCATGAAGTGTATCACTTGGATTGATTTTTACTAGGGGTTTGGTGAGGTGGAGTAACCTGGCAAGCCCCCAGTGCAACCTTAGGATTAAGCCACAGAAAATGGGAGTAGGACTAGGGATGCTTCCTGCACTCCCTAGGCTTAGCACTACCAGATGGGACTGGGTTCTTGGACCCTGGAGATTGTTGGTACTGTGCCATGGCTTAGACCTCAGAGAACAAGTAGTAGCCGCGTAGCTGGAAAGGTGCCCAGCAGGATAGCTTCCCAGTCTCCACTAGAAAGAAGGGGGGATGAGTTATCATGCCCAGGACCTGACTGACCTTTTTTACACTATGGCCTGATTGGCCAGAGTTACCCTGTTTTTATTATTATGGTTATGTATTTCTTAGTGCTTATGGTTAAAATATAATTACACTTATATTGTATGTATGTTGGTTTATGTATTATGTTTCATGTTATAGGAATTGTTGTAAAAACATATTAGATATTCTGCAGGCTATTGCATTGGCAAAAAGCCCTAGACCGTAGTCTCATAATCCTTGTACACACACTTCAAGATTACAGCAAAGGGTTATCGTTAATACAATCAGTGTTATTATCTGGGGATAACTCACTCAGCCCCACCTAAATATATTCACCAGGATGAGAATAAACCCCTGAGCTCATCAGACATATAGGGTTTCACAGTAAGTAGGGGGCATCCTATTATTTAGGGATAGGGCTTACTGTGATTTGCCAGCCTGTGGGCCAGAAAAATATACAAAATGTGACAATTAATAAAGGTACGGAAGTTGTGTCTGTACTTACATAAAAAAGGTGTAAGTGTCAGTCCGTAAATGAATCCAAATTCTAATGGATTTTATGGTGTTTCTGATATCCTTGTCAGTGGAAGCAAGCTCGGGGGCGTGGTTCCTATGTTTGGTCCATCTTCTGCTATCAGAGGTTTACATGGACCGCACAATTCTGCTGGATAGGTTTGAATTAAGTTCTTACCAAGTCCAGTTGAAGTAGCAGTTAGTGACATACTTTATTTTTGAGATTATAATGCACTATCTTTTCTTTATTTTCATTATAATCACTCATTTTTACCAAAAAATCATAGCATGTGGGGTTAGGTGCTCTATAAAAATGTTAACATAAAGAGAAAAATGAACATGTATAAAAATATTTATTACAATATATAAAAATTAAGAATACATATAAAAAACTAAATAATATATAAAAATATATAAAATATATAAAAAATATGAGTATAAAATATAAATTCTATTAAATACGTGGAGGGTTATATGTTGGTTCCATGAACATAACTACATATTTTATTCCAGTTAAATCTTACAATAAAGATACCAAAATCACAAACTAGCGTGATTTAATTTATAGCAAATATTACATCAGAAGAAATGTACAATAATCAATTAAGTTACAAATAATTGTTATAATATATTGTTATTCTTTATTCAATGAGACCAGTCCCATTAATAGTCACTGTATATACTTGAGTACAAGCCGAGTTTTTCAGACCTTTTTTTAAGGCTGAAAAGGGCCCACTCGGCTTATACTCGAGTCACTACTCCCGTGACTCTCTTTCCCCCTATGTCTCTCTTTCCCCCCGTGTCTCTCTTTCCCTCCCGTGTCTCTCTTTTCCCCCGTGTCTCTCTTTCCCTCCCGTGTCTCTCTTTTCCCCCCATGACTGGTTCCCTCCCCCTCCCTTATCATCCTCAACCCACCCATTCTCATCCTCAACCCCCCCATCCTCATACTCAACCTCACCATCCTCATCCTAAACCCCTCTCCTCATCCTAACCCTCCCTCCTGATCCTAAACCCCCTCCTCAATTTACCCCTCTAATTACCTCCCCCTCTCCCTTTCCCATCACTTACCTTCTGCAGCTGCTGCAACTCCACTCCTCCGCGCTCCATCCCACTGCGTCTTGACCAGGCCAATGCTAATGACGTGACGACCATGTGACGTCACGTCATTAGCATATGCCGACCCGGTGCCTCGGCTTATAATCGGGTCGGCTTATACTCGAGTATATACAATACTATAAGAGCTACATCTGAGGGAGTCTAATACATAACTAGCCTGAATTCCCCCTTCTGGATTGCTACCTTGTTGTTGTGAGGGGGCTTGTGTACTTCAAGGAAGCTGTGAGTTATACCATGTAGGGTCACCCGAGATGGGCAGGTCATAGCAGAGAGGTCCACTGGAGAGGGAACTGACAACCCACTTTATATTTGTCAAGAAAACCTAATGGATAAGCAGAATCAGAGACAAGATGTGCCTGGGGTGCTTCGGTCCATAGGGTCACAGAGAGTCAGACTTGACTGACTGACTAAACAACAAAGCCTGAATTCACCCTTGATAACAGATACACTAAGATCAGAGAGCAGAGGAAATATTTACACAGGGAGAGTGATATAGGTATGAACAGGCACATCCTGGAAGCAGTCGTGGGTGAGAGTCATCAGGACGTGTTAGTGATATATTCTGTTAGTTTGTTAGTAGGTGAAACTAAGAAAACACACCATGCATTTATATTATTTAGAGCATAAACACTTCTTATAAGTCATTATAACCACTATACACATCATATCACTGACCTGGCACACACAGAGCACACACAGGGGCATTATATGTACTAAATAAATAAAGCAACTCCAAATGCCACAATGCCACAATGTATCTGATAGTACTCTACTGCCATCCTGTGGCCAAACATCATATTGTTTAGGAGAGGAGAATAGGTTAATTTCAGCAATAAGCCTTTGTGAAGTATATTAACCTATACTATGATGGACGGAATAGTGTAAGCAAAATTGTATATATAAAAAATGTAGAAAAAGACACTATTTGTATCTGGTATTAACATCCCTTTGATGTGGCATCATTACAGTATAACACAGCTAATGACAATTGGAAAACATGATTGAGACGCCGGTAGTTAAAATATACCTATAATATTTAATACAAGTAATTAATAAACGTAGATTACATTTTTTAGCAACACAAGATATCCCTGGGTACACACTTGTAGCACAGTCCTTACCCTCACCCTTTATAGAGAAGAACAGTCCTCACATATTACAGGTAATTAATGGTTAATCCATACATTATAGGTAATTCATGGTTAATCCATACATTTAATAATTCCTATGAGAGATAAGGTAATCACAACAATAATCACAGTGTAAATGATATTAAGTATAGTGAGACCCAGGTGACATTAGTATAAGAGAATAATAAAGGGAATGGATGCGCATTACACTGTGTAAGAAAAGGTAGAGAGGGATGACAAGATAGAGAGAAAGGGAGAGAGGGGGATAGAGAGAGGAGGCAGAGAGAGAGAGAAGGAGGGGGCATAGAAAGAGGAGGGGTGAGAGAGAGGAGGTAGAGAGGGAAGACAAGAAATGGAGGAGGGGAGGAAGAGAGGATACAGAGAGAGAGAGAAGGATAGGGAGGCATAGAGAGGGAAGGAGGGGAAGATAGAGGAGTCAGAGATGCAGAAAGGGTGGGAGGGAGAGAAAGAGTGAGAGGAAGGGGGAGACAGAGGAAAGAGAGAGGGGAGTAGAGAGAGAAGAAAGGGGAGAGAGGAGGATGAGAAAAAAGGAAGGGGGAGAGAGGAGGAGAGGGACAGGGAGGAAGAGAGGGAGGGGAGGCAGAGAGGAGGGGAGGGGAGGCAGTGATGGAAGGAAAGAGAGAGGGAGAGAGAGGAGGGTGAGAGAGGGGGAGAGAGGGGGAGAGGAGGCAGAGAGAGAGAGAAAAAGGGGACAGAATGAGGGAGAGAGATAGAGGAGGCAGAGGGAGAGTGGGGGGTTGAGGGGAGGCAAAGAGAGTAAAGGAGCGGGAGGCAGATAAAGGAGGGAAGAGAGAGAGAGGAGGCAGAGATGTAGGAAAAGAGAGAGGGAGAGTGGGAAGGAGAGAGAGAAAGTGAAGGAGAGAGAGGGAGGGGATGAAACAGAGAGCACATGACACATGTAAATCTAACCGCTGAGAAATGACATCTAAATGGTCGCAATGTCCATAATATCCAAAGCCCGAGTACCTGTCCCATAACTGATTTAAAAACCTCGGTCACATTGATTTCTGTTCTCTCTGATGTTTACTCAGATGTCATTCTGAGTGTCCAAAATTACAAAAAAGAAAACTACCTAAATCCTCTGTAAAGGCAGAAGAAATGCAGCTAAGAAGTCTGGATCTTTCCATTCTGTCGCTATGAAGGAACTTGTGTCAAATGAGAGGCTTTATTGCTCAATTCTGACATAATTAAGGGGTTAATACCACTGCCTATGAGCCAGTGTATCCCAGGATCTCTGATCACTACCCCAATGAGACCGGGTAACCCAGGGGACTCCCAATCTAAAGTGTAGCCATGAGCATCCTTATGTACCTCGATAGCACCAAATAATTCTCCTAACTCCTATAGCATGGTGGTACCTACAGATCTTATGGTATTGTAAACTATAACCATGGACCTCATGTCACATAATATTAACCCCTATACCATGGGGGTCCTTATGGAACCTATGGTTTCTAATATTATTTTCTATACATGGGTTTTCGGGGGACCTTGATGAAATATGATACTATAACTATGAGGAGTCAATTGGAACCCCATTGCACCTAAAAGGAACCCCATACCATGGGGGTCCTCAAGGACACCCATGGCATCCTATCTACCACCAGAACTTCATATATCAAAATTGAATATTTTAATTTCTCCTGACATATTGCTGATTGGTTAGATGTCTAACAAATCAGAATGCATAAATCAGTAGGGACCACCATAGATATTACATGTCATAGGTCACCATAGGTACTGTTATGATTATAGTTTTGAATACCATGGGGATCCATATGTTGAATACCATGGGGATCCATATGTTATAGTTAAAATGGGAGTCCATAGGGTCCAACATGATTATAGTTTAGAATACCATGTGAGAGCCACATAGTAACACGGTTAATTTTAGTTGCCATGGTGGTTCTAAGGACCCCCATGGTTATAACATAATATTGCATGGGGTCTGTATGAACCAAATGATATAAGGGGTTAATAATAGGTGTCATCAGTGGCCCTCATGATTATTAATTAAGTGAAGAATCCACAGGATAGCTGGCTAATATGGGTAGTAGGATAGATCGAGTGGCTTATCATGGCTATAGAACTAACCTATTAAGGTTGGTTCGTTCTCTGATGAGCACCTCTGACTTTGTTGTTTTGTATATGCAAATTACCTTTAGGGTTTAGTCTCCCTAAGGGTAATAGGGGACTCCAGACGTGGACCCCTTGCTCACTGTGCCTTAGGGAGTTCAGCTGCACCTCACTGATGAGGCCCATAAAGGCCGAAACGCGTCTGGGGTTTGCTGTTTCTCCTGTTCAGGGTAGAATTGCCTGGTATTTCGGGGCTGGGTCACTCTTTTGAGTGGCACCAGACTGATATACTACAGGATATTTCTCCCTGTGAAGGGCACAAGTGAGCTAAAAGAGGTTGCTCTCAGAGTGGCTTATCATGGCTATAGAAATAACCTATTAAGGTTGGTTCGTTCTCTAATGAGCACCTCTGACTTTGTTGTTTTGTATATGCAAATTACCTTTAGGGTTTAGTCTCCCTAAGGGTAATAGGGGACTCCAGACGTGGACCCCTTGCTCACTGTGCCTTAGGGAGTTCAGCTGCACCTCACTGACGAGGCCCATAAAGGCCAAAACGCGTCTGGGGTTTGCTGTTTCTCCTGTTCAGGGTAGAATTGCCTGGGATTTCGGGGCTGGGTCACTCTTTTGAGTGGCACCAGACTGATATACTACAGGATATTTCTCCCTGTGAAGGGCACAAGTGAGCTAAAAGAGGTTGCTCTCAGAGTGGCTTATCGTGGCTATAGAACTAACCTATTAAGGTTGGTTCGTTCTCTGATGAGCACCTCTGACTTTTTTGTTTTATAAATCAGTAGGGACCACCATAGATATTACATGTCATAGGTCACCATAGGTACTGTTATGATTATAGTTTTGAATACCATGGGGATCCATATGTTGAATACCATGGGGATCCATATGTTATAGTTAAAATGGGAGTCCATAGGGTGCAACATGATTATAGTTTAGAATACCATGTGAGAGCCACATAGTAACACGGTTAATTTTAGTTGCCATGGTGGTTCTAAGGACTCCATGGTTATAACATAATATTGCATGGGGTCTGTATGAACCAAATGATATAAGGGGTTAATAATAGGTGTCATCAGTGGCCCTCATGATTATTAATTAAGTGAAGAATCCACAGGATAGCTGGCTAATATGGGTAGTAGGATAGATCGATAGATCGATAGATGGTTTGATGCTTGTGAAGGCTGGTAAAATTAAGAATATAGAATATATATGTTATGTCCGCCAGATTTGGGTACTACACTCACCCCAATTATCCCTCTCTATGGGTTGCAACTTTTTGTTCAGATTTTGACACCAGCAGACACTTCAGATGACAGCATCATTTCTGAAGAGACATGCACTATCAGACCCCTTTTCTTAGGATCTCAGAATCACACACCATGTACCTTTGATTAGTACAAGCAGACTCTGATACTACCCTTGTTTAGTGTGTCCAAAATAAGACTGACACTTCTTTATTGTTACAGAGATATATAAAAACACAGAAAGATCTCACTCCCTACACATGCCTAACCCCTCCTCTTATGGGCAATAGCTTGTTACACTCTCACCACCTGGGAGATGTCTATCCCATGACACATCTCCCAGTTGCCAGATCTCAACTTACTGGTTATAAAACTAAACTTCCCTCTTCCAGACTAAAGCCAGAGCAGTCACATGGAGCCGATCGCAGGGCCATATAAATTCTTTAAAATCTTTAACCTGTTGTATATCCCAGGTATGACTGCATTAACTTTATTATCTTATATAATCTACTATCCTACTTTTAATACAGATACAGTATTTTAATGTTAATCAATGACAGTACTATATGCACTTATTACATCCATGATATAACTACATGTATGCATTACACCCATTATATAACTGTTAAGCAAGTTGTTAGTACCTTCTAACCACACATATTATAAATGATTAACCCCAAACAGTCTAGTGGCCCCTTCTGTTCATACTAGCTAGTTTCTCCCATCCTAGTGTGGCCTAGACAAATTTCTAGCCACATTGATCTCATTTGTGTGAGTGATAGAGTTGTAATTGCCTCACAGTCCACATTTCTTCCAATTCCAATGGGCACACAATTTTGGGCATAGCCTCCATGGCTCTTGCCAACCGCCTTCCCCGGGCCATGCCACATGCCCTCTCCCTCCCCATCCATTGGGGAAAACAATTTCCTTGGGCAGCCGCTAAAACAGTCATTGGCCTATTAGTTTACCTAGTTCAAAGGGACCCAGGGTGGCACCCAGTCCAGGTGACAGTTCCCAAGGTGCCATGGCTAGCCCTCTGACAGTTTTTTTCAGCCTGAGCTCCTTCAAAGGTCCACAGTCCATTACAGCCTTTCCCAAGGGCCAGTGAGTATAGATGCTCCCATCCAGAATCTGTGCCTTTTCTGGGTTCTGCCAACAGTCCTCTGTGCCAGGGTAATCAATACAGTCCAAGGGTGCCATTGCCATACACCCCCTCAAAAAACAGGGCCCATGCACTCTTCTGCCCCACTGCTTGTGTAAAACACTCCCCTGGGACACCCAGAAAAATAGTAATTCCAAGGGGGATTGTACTGGACAGATCTGGAAGCCGGCACCCAATGTTGTGGCCTAGTCTAAAGACTCCAATCCTCTAGGTTGCATCTGGATCAGCATATCACATCCCCCTCTCTCTGGAACCATCACCTGGGCACAGAACTCACCTCCCTTGGGATCTTTGGTCAATGGGTCCCCTGGCAGGGTCTCACAGCTCTCTCCTACTGCCCCTTGATTTATGGCTGGCCCCAGGACCACGGTCAGGGCACTGTGCCCCAGCTCTTCTTGCTTGGGCACACAGTAAGGAATGTGGTCCCTCTTTTTAAATGATTTGCTGGGTCTCTGTTTCGCAGGATCTCAGGGATCATAATCTCCCCTGCGTTCTGTGGCTAGCTCTCTGACATTTTTTTTATCAGCTGGAGCTCCTTTAATGGTTCACAGTCCATTTTCTCCTCCAGGGGCTCGTGGGTATGCCCAGACTCTCCCTTGCATCTGTAGTCTGACAGTCCTTTTCTTTTTGCTTCATTGCCTTATCCTTTGCAATGGTGCCCCTGCCACCTGGATAGGGCTGTGCCCCCTGGTCTGCCACGCTCCCAGGGCTGCTTGCTGAGCCTGTCCCAGGAACTGTGGATGGCTTCTGGACAATGGTCATCCAAGGAACCTCCCCACTATGTTTATAGGCCATCGGTAGGCCTAGTGCTCATTTGTTTCTTCTCTGACTCTAGAAGCAGGGTAGCTTTCCCCCTAGTCTTCCCCTGGGCATGGCACTGCTGTGTTGTGGCCCTGTCCCCCTGGCTCTAACTGGGCAAGGCTTAGCCCCCTAAAGATAGGGTCCAGTTCTTCTTTTTCTTCCCAGTCAACAAACTGCATGAAGGCATCCTTGTCACTTTTAGAAACACTGAGATCAGAATTCTCCCAACAGTCCATAATATCCTCTCCCCAGACCCATTGAGCAGAATTACTCTTGTACATACCGCCTGGTTCTGGGGGTCTGGTGACCAGTCCTCTTCATCACTGTCCGCCTGACTGGGTTCCTTCCATATGGCCAAAACCCCTCCATGGATGCCTCATCCAGAAATTCAACATATATATATATATATATATATATATATATATATATATATATATACATATTAAGTATTCTCTTTGCACTGGGCCTCTAGGCTAAGGGATCCACTGTAAAGGGTGTACCATTTTCAACTATGGGTATAGTCACTGTACTACAGAGATGTGTGTTTTACTATATTGGATTACTAAGTGCATAACATTTGTGGTAACAGTGATTATATTCATGTTAAACATGCCAGATATTTGTATGTGTTTTATAAACGATTTGGTGGTAATTTAAGGTATACTGTGTGACCTGGTCTGTGGAGATGTGATCAAATTATTGCTTGCAAAGGCAGATCTAAAAAGCCTTTTGTGGAGCTGACACAATGATCACTCTATCTACCAACACAATATCAAGAAAGTAAACATGAACAATGGAGTTGGCTCTACTCCTCCTGATGGAAAAAAAGTCCATGGGGAGCTATACCCGTGAGACAGGCAAATGGCTGTATGATTATGCTTTTAAAGAAGCTCAGGAGAGAAGGAAAGTGAAAGGTAATATTTGTCCAACTGAATGTAAAGTTCTAGAAGAGAAAAGGAAACATTCTATAATGAGTGATGTAGTGATAGAAGTAGATAACCAAATAGGTAAATCAAGAGATCTCTTCAAATACATTGGGGGGCTCAAAGGAACCTTTCCTGCCGAAGTGAACATGATAAAAGACAAATAAGGTATGGATTTAACAGAAGCAGATCAGATAAAGAAGAGGTGATAGGAATATACAGACCTATACAAGAAGGAGAGTGAGGGGGACATATGAGGTATAATGAAGGGTTAAAATGTAAAGAAAAATAGCAAGGGGAGTGTTCAAGAAAAAATCATACCCACAAACAGCTTTTTACTCCGAAACCCAGTCATGATACCAGAAAAAAAAACAGAGCCCTCTGATAATTTTCTTATTATTAGAGTTTATTTAGACAAAAATGTGGGTTAGCAGCAAAAACATCCAAAATGGCTGCTACTGGCTGTTTGACTGACAGAAAGATATACAACATAGCTTTTATAATGTTTACATAAAGACAATGGGACAATCCATCCCCACCCCCCAACCATCCCCTAACCCACCAACAACCACATGTGTAGGTCACGCACTGAAAGCATGCCTGGTACGTCACACTAGATGGGCAAAAACACTTTATTTCTTATCTTAAAATCATTTATTTTGGCCAATCAGGTTAGCTAAAACATTTGAACAAACTCTGGGGTTCCTGTTTGTGCTGCAAAGCAGCCTGGGATATGTAGTGAGGCATTATGTCAGCAGCAGAACATAGCACACATCAGAAAGGAAGCTGCAAGGAGATTGGCTGAGGAAGCAATAGCAGGTGAATAGTGGGTTCAATTGACCCCTAATGGTGCCTAATGGGGGGGGGGGGGGGTCAGGTGCTTATGTAGACTCCCCTGGGGTGTGCAGACATAATATCTAAAAATCTTTCTAATGATTAACAAAAATAAAATGTTTTATGAGATGTGCTGCATCCATATAGGCTGCTTTTTGTTTATAGAGTGCAGAAAAGTAATAACCCAGGAAACTTACATATCCCTCTAAATCAAAAGGTTATTGGTAACCAAGCAGTTAACAGCAATACACAGAACCAGAGAAGCCTCATAGTATGTACTGTAATAATACAAGCTGATACACTAGTAGAACTTACTAAAAGAGCAGCACTGCAAAATGGTTGTATTAACATGCTTTAAAACCACAGATATCCACAGATTTCTATGAACTAGCTAAATTTTTTTGACTAATGCATTTATATGGTCTTAATAGAATTTCATAATATGTCATGTTGATGTGTAATGGCGGACTCAACTTAAACATTCCTCACAATTCATACGCTATAGGAACATTACAATGTGACACAGGCCGTCTGAACATTAGCGACCAGGAAAAGGCAGATGAGCTAAATTGTTTTTTTTCTTCGGTATACACAAGGGAGGTACCAGTGGTTAAGACACTGCAACATAATGGGGCAGGAAGAGGTTGAAAAAAATAAATGTTAATAACGCCCTGGATCCTGATGGAATACATTCAAGGGTACTGAGGGAACTGGGTTCTGAAATAGCCAAACCATTACATGTATTTTTTTCAAGATTCACTCAACACAGGGTTTCTACCAGATGACTGGAGAAAAGCAGATGTGATACCTATATTTAAAAAAGGGAGCAAGAGCAAATCCAGGGAATTATAGACCAGTGAGTCTCACTTATGTAGTGGAAAAGCTTTTAAAAGGGTAATAAGGCATAATATACAAGAATATGTCTATTTGAACAGGATTATAAGTAGGAGTCAACATGGATTTATGAGGGATAGGTCATGTCAAACAAATCTAATTAGTTTCTATGAGGAGATTAGTAGGAACTTGGATCAAGGCAATTCAGTGGATGTAGTCTTTTTGGATTTTGCAAAGGCTTTTGATACAGTGCCACATAGGAGACTATTGTGCAAACTAAGAGATACAGGAATTGCAGTAAATATCTGCTCATGGATTGAGAGCTGGCTAAAAGACAGGAAGCAAAGACTTGTTGTAAATGGAACATACTCTGATTGGACTAATGTGGTAAGTGGGGTTCCTCAGGGTTCAGTAATAGGTCCTCTCCTTTTTAACAAATGTATTAATGACTTAGAGGTGGGACTGGAAAGTAGTGTCTCCATTTTTGCTGATGACACAAAGTTGTGCAAGGTAATTACATCAGATAATGATCTGCTTTCCCTTTAAAGGGATTTACATAAAATTGAGAAATAGGCATCTAAATGGCAGATGAGATTTAATACGAATAAATGTAAAGTTATGCAACTGGGAAGGAAAAATAGCCATTTAGAATCTTAATGGAGCAAATATAAGGGTATCAGATAATGAAAGGTAACAGTGCTCAAAGCCAAGCAGCAACTGCAAAGGTAAATAAAACATTAGCATGTATTAGGAAGGGTATAGAAGCAAGGGAAGCAAATATAATTCTGCCACTATACAAATCTCTAGTACACCCTCATTTAGTATATGGAACACAATTCTGAGCACCACTTCATAAAAAGTACATTTTAGAGCTGGAAAAGGTACAGAGGATGGCAACAAAATTAGGGGAAGGAGGGGCTATGTTATTGTCTCTAGAAAAAATGAGTCTAAGAGGAGATATAATTACATTATATAAATACATCCAGGGTCAATATAAAGAATTGTCAAGGGAGCTTTTTGTGCCAAGAGGTTTTCAACTGACAAGAGGACACCCCTTGAGGTTAGAAGCAAAAAGATTCTACCTTAAAGAAAAAAAAGGGTTCTTCACAGTAAGGGTGGTTAATCTGTGGAATTCTCTACCAGAGGAGGTGGTGACAGTGGATTCCATAGATAACTTTAAAAGGGGACTGGATTATTTCTAATTAAGAAGGGAATTCAGGGTTATCCTGGATAATTAGAGAGAGTGTATTGATCCAGGGAGAAATCCGATTGCCAGTATCTGGGGTCAGGAAGGAAGTTTCACTTGTTTTTCTTTCTTCCTGTTTGCCTTCCTCTGGATTAATTAATAATCAAAATAAATAAATAAATAAAATAAATACATAAATAGTTGATTAATAATTAACAACTAATTAATTAATAACTAGTCTTCATTTTGCAGATCAGAGATCTTAAAACAGTGAAATTGATGGACTGAAATTCTTAGTGTACAGTAATTTTGTTACCATCACTCAGAATTCTGGGTAGTGACATGCAAATGAGGCTCAATATGTACCATGTATTCTTTCTCTTTGACCATTTAACATATGAAAATTATACGATTTTGTTCAATTTGCATTGTAGAAGTACCGACACTACAATGTATGTACTTTAAATAACATTTGTAACTGCATGAATGAAAGTAATTGGGGTCCGGCGTCCGGCCATTCAAAGTTATGTTTTGTTGTTTTAATTAGATACGTTTATAGGTGTATTCTAAAAAGTACAACTATTTCAGTATTATATAAAACCAGAATGATATATCAGGTTAATAAAGTTGAACATTTATGGTTTGTGATCTCAGACTTTCAACCTTAATTACTATGCAACTATGTAATAAATAAATACAACTGATCTTTATCCTATGTGAGTTTTTTGTGTCATTTCAAATCTGACTGAAACCCAATTTTTCTCTTGTGTACATTTCAGAACATGCAAATGGTGTTTATCCTGTGTGAGTTCTCATATGTCGCTTGAGATTTGAGGCCAGATTGAAACATTTCCCACATTCAGAACATGCAAAAGGTTTCTCTCCTGTGTGAGTCCCCTTATGTTCATTAAGAGCTGAGAGCTGTCTGAAACATTTCCCACATTCAGAACATGGAAAAGGTTTTTCTCCTGTATGAGTTATTTTATGTCTATTAAGATCTGAGAGATGACTGAAACATTTCCCACATTCAGAACATGGAAAAGGCTTTTCAACTGTATGAGTTCTCTTATGTCTATTAAGATCTGAAAGCTGACTGAAACATTTCCCACATTCAGAACATGGAAAAGGTTTTTCTCCTGTATGAGTTATCTTATGTCTATTAAGAACTGAGAGATGACTGAAACATTTCCCACATTCAGAACATGGAAAAGGTTTTTCTCCTGTATGAGTTATCTTATGGCTATTAAGATTTAAGAGCTGACTGTAACATTTCCCACATACAGAACATGCAAATGTTTTTTCTACTGTGTGAGAAATGTGGTCTTCTCCAAGGGTATTCCAAATCTCGGCTCCATCTGTTGGAAACAAAAGCACCAGAGGTAAATTAAGACAGTTTTAACATACTTCTAAATGGAAATTATTATTTAGTATATATATATACATATATATATATATATATATTATAGTTACAATAATCATTTATAGCATACCTTTATCAATTTGTAGTTAATAAAAGGTCTATTTGGTTGAAAATTATTTAGTTTTGTCTATTAATTTAGTAGAAGTTATGTAACTCCTTATGAACATTCAACATTGTTTTCTAATCATATGAAAATGAAGCAACAGATGTCTAAATGTTTATAGAGTGCAGTGTGATCCGTTCCAAACCAATGATTGTCAATTATGCTCTTTTGTTTAACTACATATGATGGTCTGCAAAATGTTATTTAAAAGAAAAAAACAAGTACTGTATAAACACAAACTTTAGATATTACAACGTATACATGCAATTATTGCTTGCTGCAGGCTTTACTTTTTTGCAGGCTGCTGCCTGTTACTTCCCGAGGTGGGCGTTTCTGTAAACTAACAATCTACCCATTAGTGCTGCTGAGAGATCAAACTATAGTTACTGACACTTTCCCACTGTGCAGATAAAAACTTCCTGTGTATACAAAGTCTTCTATCAGGAAGTTACATAGTTACTTAGTTACATAGTAATTGAGGTTGATTAAAGACGTTCAGTCCATCAAGTTCAACCTTTTTAGATCTCTTTTGTTTATTATAATATGTGGATTATTTATTACCTGGTAATAACTGTTAATTGCTAATTAATAATTGATCCAGAGGAAGGCAAACAGAAAAAAAAAAAAACTTTGAAACATTTGTTTCATAAAGGGGGGAAAATTTCTTCCTGAAACCAGATACTGGTAATTCGGACTCCTCCCTGGGTCAATACTCCTCTAGTTATCCATGATAACTACCCCGAATGCCCTTTTTATTGAAAAATATATCCAACCCGTTTTTAAAGGTATATATTGAATCTGCTGTCACCCCTTAGAAAATTCCACAGATTAACCACCCTTACTGTGAAGAACCCTTTTCTTTCTTTAAGGTGGAATCTTTTTACTTCTAACCTCCAAGCATGTCCTCTAATCAGTTACAAACCTCTTGGCACAAAAAGGACTTGACAAATCCCTATACTAACCCTGGATGTATTTATATAAAGGTAATCATATTTCCTTGTAGATGCCTTTATTCTAGAGAAAACACGTTTAATTTGGTTAGTCTTTCTTCATAACTTAGCCCCTCCAATCCACTTATTAGTTTTGTTGCCCTTCTCTGTACTTTTTCCAGCTCTAAAATGTCCTTTTTATGATGTGGTGCCCAAAACTGTAGACATATTCTTGTATATTAATCTTTATTAACCCTTCTAAAAGCTTCCACACATGTGAGGCTTACAGGTCTATACTTATTATTATAATTATCAGTTTATAACTAATGTGAGAATATATGTCTATAAAAAAACAATAAACTGATTTAATACAATGAACAATATTATTGATACATTTATCCTGTACATTTGCTGTGGATGTGTTAGACATTAAGGTATAGACTGATATTAGTAATGATTGGCAAGTACCAAATTCTAGATTCCCCCAACCTTATCAAGCTCTCTGAGCCATACATTAATATACTGAGCTGAACAAACAATGCTGTACATAATTCCTGAGATATACAATAGAGATAAATAGCTATTGAAATGTATAGATTGTTTTTAAATCTCTTTAAGATAAAATAAACATATTGTTAGGGTGACGGTGTAATGTTACAGAATGTATAGTTAATGTTCTTATTGTGTAATAATTCCTCACCTTCCCTGATATTCCCAGGACTCTCCTCCTTCACCTGCTGCTGATCTCTTATATTCAGCTCTTCTTGTTCAGCCTTAAAGACAACTGGAGATTTCACATCTAAAGGTCCTATAGATAGAGATAAACATATTATAGACTTTCACCATTGTAAGTATTTACTATCAATCTAGTGTTTGTGTCTTAAAATCTATTTAAACCTTTTAGTTGAAAGATCCACAAAGACTGAAACAACCAATTGTTATTACTTTGTATGGACAGAAGACCAGATATTGTGTCATTGGGTATAACATCACCTTTATCATGAACTGCGCTGTGTGTAAAATTCCTTAGTGAGAGATGAAGGATAAATACACCTCAATAAGGACTGAAGAAAGTGATAATTGTCCATAAGATATTACTCACCTTCACTGATATTTACAGGAATTTCCTCCTCTTTAATCTCCCGGGGACTCCTCATATTTGTCTCGTCTTCCTGGTCAGACTCTGAGAAAACTGATGGTGTCACTTTGTCACTGTCTGTACAAATAAACATGAGAAGGTCACACGCTGGGATTTGTTACACGTCTTGATGGTCTGTACAAATAAACATGAGACGGTCACATGCTGGGATTTGTTACAGGTCTTTATGGTCTGGTCAAATAAATATGAGACGGCCACACGCTGGGATATTTTATAGGTCTTTATGGTCTGCACAAATAAAAATGAGATAGGTCACATGCTGAGATTTGTTACAGGTCTTTATGGTCTGTACAGAAACACAAGAGATGGTCACATGCTGGGATTTGTTACATGTCTTTATGGTCTGTACAAATACACATGAGATGGTCACATGCTGGGATTTGTTACATGTCTTTATGGTCAGTACAAATAAACATGTGACGGCCACACACTGGGATTTGTTACACGTGTTTATGGTCTGTACAGAAACACATGAGATGGTCACACGCTGGGATTTGTTACATGACAAGACCCCAGGACTCTAATGTGTCAAAGACACAAATAGCAGACACGTAATAAATGGCCGATCTCTGTCTCCAGATACTAAGTGAAAAGATCTTACATAAATGTATTTGGTGGATCCATGAAATAGGACATGTTCTGCTAAACGTGTAATGTAATATAATGACTTGATATAGGGAAAACATTAATACCTCTTGGGAAAGATATGCAAGAGCCAGCAGTACAACATTCCTACTCCTGTTTGTGTTGGGCTCAGACATTTGTACAGCTTTTGTGTAACAACAGATCACAATATATATAGTAAGCTCCCCCTCCTCATACGATAAATACACTGATGTACACACTAAATAAATATATATATACTAGCCACTTGCCCGTCAAAAATGACGGCAATAAAATTTGAAGCCTGGCAATGGTGTTTGCCACAAATTGCAAGCCTCTCCCCCTCTACTTAACTGGCCTTGCGATGAGCGCCTTTGGCGCTCATTGCGAGCCTCTCCCCCTCTACCTTTTCCCCCCTCTACTTGACGGTAGGCGCTCAATGAGAGCCACTCCCCCCTCTACTTTACTAAGCACCTTTTGAAGCTCATCATGGGCTCGCAATGAGCGCCTTTGGCGCTCATTGCGAGCCTCTCCCCCATGTGTCTCTTCCCCCCTTTCCACCCCTGTATCTCTTCCCCCCTCCCATGTGTCCCCTTTCCCCTCTCTCCCTCCCGTGTCTCTTCAACCCCTCTCCCCCTCCCTTGTGTCTCTTCCCTCCCTCCCGTTTCTTTTCCCTTCTCTTCCTCCCTGTGTCTCTTCCCCCATTTCCCTTTCCTGTGTCTCTTCCACCCCTCTCCCTTCCCTTGTCTCTTCTACCCCGCTTTCCCTCCCCTGTCACTTCCACTCCACTTTTCTCATCTCTCTGTCCCTCCTTCATGTCAATCTTTCTCTGTGTCCCTCCTTCCTGTCAATCTTTCTCTCTGTCCCTCCTTCCTGTCTCTCTCTCTATCCCTCCCTCCTGTCAGTCTTTCTCTATATCCCTCCCTCCTGTCTGTCTCTCTATCCCTCCCTCCTGTCTGTCTCTCTACCCCTCCCTCCTGTCTGTCTCTCTACCCCTCCCTCCTGTCTGTCTCTCTACCCCTCCCTCCTGTCTGTCTCTCTACCCCTCCCTCCTGTCTGTCTCTCTGTCCCTTCTTCCTGTCTGTCTCTCTGTCCCTTCTTCCTGTCAGTCTCTCTCTATCCCTCCTTCCTGTCTGTCTCTCTCTATCCCTCCTTCCTGTCTGTGTCTCTCTCTCTCTCTGTCCCTTATTCCTGTCTGTCTCTCTCTCTCTCATCTCTCTCTCTCTCTGTGTCTGTGTCCCTCCTGTCTCTCTCTGTGTCCCTCCTGCCTCTCTCTGTGTCCCTCCTGCCTCTCTCTGTGTCCCTCCTGTCTCTCTCTCTCTGTCCCTCCTGTCTCTCTCTCTCTGTCCCTCCTGTCTCTCTCTCTCTCTGTCCCTCCTGTCTCTCTCTCTCTCTCTGTCCCTCCTGTCTCTCTCTCTCTCTCTGTCCCTCCTGTCTCTCTCTCTCTCTGTCCCTCCTGTCTCTCTATCTCTGGATGTGTCCCTCCTGTCTCTCTATCTCTGTCTGTCTCTGTCCCTCCTGTCTCTCTCTCTCTCATGTCTCTTCTCTCTGCCTGTGTCTCTCCTGTCTCTCTCTCTATGTGTCCCTCCTGTCTCTCTCTATGTGTCCCTCCTGTCTCTCTCTCTGTGTGTCCCTCCTGTCTCTCTCTCTCTCTCTGTCCCTCCTGTCTCTCTCTCTCTCTGTCCCTCCTGTCTCTCTCTCTCTCTGTCCCTCCTGTCTCTCTCTCTCTCTGTCCCTCCTGTCTCTCTCTCTCTCTGTCCCTCCTGTCTCTCTCTCTCTCTGTCCCTCCTGTCTCTCTCTCTCTCTCTGTCCCTCCTGTCTCTCTCTCTCTCTGTCCCTCCTGTCTTTCTCTCTCTCTCTGTCCCTCCTGTCTCTCTCTCTCTCTCTGTCCCTCCTGTCTCTCTCTCTCTCTGTCCCTCCTGTCTCTCTCTCTCTCTCTGTCCCTCCTGTCTCTCTCTCTCTCTCTGTCCCTCCTGTCTCTCTCTCTCTCTCTGTCCCTCCTGTCTCTCTCTCTCTCTGTCCCTCCTGTCTCTCTCTCTCTCTGTCCCTCCTGTCTCTCTATCTCTGGATGTGTCCCTCCTGTCTCTCTATCTCTGTCTGTCTCTGTCCCTCCTGTCTCTCTCTCTCATGTCTCTTCTCTCTGCCTGTGTCTCTCCTGTCTCTCTCTCTATGTGTCCCTCCTGTCTCTCTCTCTATGTGTCCCTCCTGTCTCTCTCTCTGTGTGTCCCTCCTGTCTCTCTCTCTCTCTGTACCTCCTGTCTCTCTCTGTCTGTGTCTCTCCATCCGTGTCCCTCCTGTCTCTCTCTGTCTGTGTCTCTCCATCCGTGTCCCTCCTGTCTCTCTCTGTCCCTCCTGTCTCTCTCTCTGTGTCCCTCCTGTCTCTCTCTGTCTGTGTCTCTCCATCCGTGTCCCTCCTGTCTCTCTCTGTCCCTCCTGTCTCTCTCTGTCCCTCCTGTCTCTCTATCTGTGTCCCTCCTGTCTCTCTCTATCTGTGTCCCTCCTGTCTCTCTCTGTCTGTGTCCCTCCTGTGTCTCTCTGTCTGTTTCCCTCCTGTCTCTCTCTGTGTCCCTCCTGTCTCTCTCTGTGTCCCTCCTGTCTCTCTCTGTGTCCCTCCTGTCTCTCTATCTGTGTCCCTCCTGTCTCTCTCTCTGTGTCCCTCCTGTCTCTCTCTCTGTGTCCCTCCTGTCTCTCTCTCTCTGTGTCCCTCCTGTCTCTCTCTCTCTGTGTCCCTCCTGTCTCTCTCTCTCTGTGTCCCTCCTGTCTCTCTCTGTGTCCCTCCTGTCTCTCTCTCTCTGTGTCCCTCCTGTCTCTCTCTGTGTCCCTCCTGTCTCTCTCTGCCTGTGTCCCTCCTATCTCTCTATCTGTGTCCCTCCATCTGTGTCCCTCCTGTCTCTCGCTGTCCCTCCTGTCTCTCGCTGTCCCTCCTGTCTCTCGCTGTCCCTCCTGTCTCTCGCTGTCCCTCCTGTCTCTCGCTGTCCCTCCTGTCTCTCTATCTGTGTCCCTCCTGTCTCTCTCTGTCTGTGTCCCTCCTGTCTCTCTATCTGTGTCCCTCCATCCGTGTCCTTCCTGTCTCTCTGTCCCTCCTGTCTCTCTCTGTCTGTGTCCCTCCTGTCTCTCTCTGTCTGTGTCCCTCCTGTCTCTCTCTGTCTGTGTCCCTCCTGTCTCTCTCTGTCTGTGTCCCTCCTGTCTCTCTCTCTGTCCCTTCTGTCTCTCTCTGTCTGTGTCCCTCCTGTCTCTCTATCCGTGTCCCTCTTGTCTCTCTCTGTCCCTCCTGTTTCCCTCTGTCTGTGTCCCTCCTGTCACTCTGTCTGTGTCCCTCCTGTCACTCTGTCTGTGTCCCTCCTGTCTCTCTCTCTGTGTCCCTCCTGTCTCTCTCTCTGTCTGTGTCTCTCTCTATCTGTGTCCCTCCTGACTCTCTCTGTGTTACTCCTGTCACTCTCTCTCTCTCTCTGTGTCTGTGTCCCTCCTGACTCTCCCTGTCTGTATCCCTCCTGTCTCTCTTTCCCTCCAGGCTGTCTCTGTCACCTCAGTCCCCAGCATGTCTGCCGGTCCCTCCCCAGGGAGGTGTTGAGAGCAGCAGGGGGGAGGTGTTGAGAGCAGCAGGGGGGAGGTGTTGAGAGCAGCAGGGGGGAGGTGTTGAGTGCAGCAGGGGGGAGGTGTTGAGTGCAGCAGGGGGGAGGTGTTGAGTGCAGCAGGGGGGAGGTGTTGAGTGCAGCAGGGGGGAGGTGTTGAGTGCAGCAGGGGGGAGGTGTTGAGTGCAGCAGGGGGGAGGTGTTGAGAGCAGCAGGGGGGAGGTGTTGAGTGCAGCAGGGGGGAGGTGTTGAGTGCAGCAGGGGGGAGGTGTTGAGTGCAGCAGGGGGGAGGTGTTGAGAGCAGCCGGGGGAGGATTTAAGACCGACAGGGGAGGAGTTAAGAGTGGCGGGGGAGTAGTTAAGAGTGGCGGGGGAGGAGTTAAGAGTGGCCAGGGAGGAGTTAAGAGTGGCCAGGGAGGAGTTATGAGCGGCAAGGGAGGAGTTATGAGCGGCAAGGGAGGAGTTATGAGCGGCAAGGGAGGAGTTATGAGCGGCAAGGGAGGAGTTAAGAGCCTCGGGGGAGGAGTTAAGAGCGTCGGGGGAGGAGTTAAGAGCGGCGGGGGAGGAGTTAAGAGCGGCGAGCAGGCAGGAGGAGTTGTGAGTTGTGCGAGCCCGCAAGCGTGAGCAACGGCTCGAGCGGGCTCGTATGCTCACAACTATATATGTGATATATATATATATATGGCAAAAGAGCGATAGAAGTCCTTCACAGTACAGTAATACAGTAAATAAAAAGTACATCTGTGTTCACATTTTAAAATTAAAAACCTGCTTCCAGCTCAGAACTCAGAGAAAAACAGGTTTTACACTGCATTCTGGGAAGCTGAGCAGGGACGTGCAAATGTTCCCGCAAATGCATCGCTCTTCAATCCATAAACCATTTTAAACATGGCTTCCTTTAAGGAGGGAGGATGAGGAGGGAGGATGAGGAGGGGGGTTGAGGAGAGAGGTTGAGGGGGGGTGTTGAGTAGGGGGGTTGAGGATGAGGAGGAGGGTTGATGAGAGAGGTTGAGGAGGGGGGTTGAGGATGACGAGGGGTGTTGAGGAGGGGTGTTGAGGAGGGAGGATGAGGAGGCTGGTTGAGGAGAGACGATGAGGAGGGAGGATGAGGAGGGGGTTGAGGATGAAAAGGGAGGATAAGGAGGATGATAAGGGAGGATGAGGAGGATGATAAGGGAGGGGGAGGGTAAGGGACATGAGGGAGAGGGGGAAAGAGACACAGGGCAGAGAGAGAGGGGGGAAGAGACACATGGAAGGGGGGAGAGACACAGGGGAAGGAAAGGGGGGAAGAGACACAGGGGAGAGAGAGGGGGACACAAGAAAGGGGCACAGAAGGCACACAAGAGGGGGACACAGAGGGCACAAGAGGGACACGGGGCAGCACATTTCCCACCCTCGGCTTATACTCGAGTCACTAAGTTTTCCCAGTATGTTGTGGTAAAATAGGTGCCTCGGCTTATACTCGAGTATATACGATACTGAAAATATTCTTTTATACTTGGCAGCTGTCTGTCACTTTCACAGTGACACAGAAGATGCGATTGTACACACATCGTATAATTCATGGCCCATCCACAATCACTGTGTATGGTATAAGAAATGCACAAAAGATTTTCCAAAATAATTCAGAGATCAAACGTTTGCTAATTGTGATGGATACGCTTTATATAGAAGAAGAAAAGGCCCAAAGGCAATAATTTGTGGTAAAAATAAACACGTATCTACATCTGTTAATGAAGTATAATGCACACATACAGTCAGGTCCATAAATATTGGGACATCAACATAATTCTAATCTTTTTGGCTCTATACACCACCACAATGGATTTGAAATGAAACGAACAAGATGTGCTTTAACTGCAGACTTTCAGCTTTAATTTGAGGGTATTTACATCCAAATCAGGTGAACGGTGTAGGAATTACAACAGTTTGTATATGTGCCTCCCACTTTTTAAGGGACCAAAAGTAATGGGACAGATTAACAGTCATAAAACAAACTTTCACTTTTTAATACTTGGTTGCAAATCCTTTGCAGTCAATTACAGCCTGAAGTCTGGAAGGCATAGACATCACCAGATGCTGGGTTTCATCCCTGGTGATGCTCTGCCAGACCTCTATTGCAACTGTCTTCAGTTCCTGCTTGTTCTTGGGGCATTTTCCCTTCAGTTTTGTCTTCAGCAAGTGAAATGCATGCTCAATCGGATTCAGATCAGGTGATTGACTTGGCCATTGCATAACATTCCACTTCTTTCCCTTAAAAAACTCTTTGGTTGCTTTTGCAGTATGCTTCGGGTCATTGTCCATCTGCACTGTGAAGCGCTGTCCAATGAGTTCTGAAGCATTTGGCTGAATATGAGCAGATAATATTGCCCGAAACACTTCAGAATTCATCCTGCTGCTTTTGTCAGCAGTCACATCATCAATAAATACAAGAGAACCAGTTCCATTGGCAGCCATACATGCCCACGCCATGACACTACCACCACCATGCTTCACTGATGAGGTGGTATGCTTTGGATCATGAGCAGTTCCTTTCCGTCTCCATACTCTTCTCTTCCCATCACTCTGGTACAAGTTGATCTTAGTCTCATCTGTCCATAGGATGATGTTCCAGAACTGTGAAGGCCTTTTTAGGTGTTGTTTGGAAAACTCTAATCTGGCCTTCCTGTTTTTGAGGCTCACCAATGGTTTACATCTTGTGGTGAACCCTCTGTATTTACTCTGGTGAAGTCTTCTCTTGATTGTTGACACACATACACCTACCTCCTGGAGAGTGTTCTTGATCTGGCCAACTGTTTTGAATGGTGTTTTCTTCACCAGGGAAATAATTCTTCGGTCATCCACCACAGTTGTTTTCCATGGTCTTCCGGGTCTTTTGGTGTTGCTGAGCTCACCGGTGCGTTCTTTCTTTTTAAGTATGTTCCAAACAGTTGATTTGGCCACACCTAATGTTTTTGCTATCTCTCTGATGGGTTTGTTTTGTTTTTTCAGCCTAATGATGGCTTGCTTCACTGATAGTGACAGCTCTTTGGATCTCATATTGAGAGTTAACAGCAACAAATGCAAATAGCACACTTGAAATGAACACTGGAGCTTGTATCTGCTCTTTGTAAATGGGATAATGAGGGAATAACACACACCTGGCCATGGAACAACTGAGCAGCTAATTGTCCCATTACTTTTGGTCCCTTAAAAAGTGGGAGGCACATATACAAACTGTTGTAATTCCTACACCGTTCACCTGATTTGGATGTAAATACCCTCAAACTAAAGCTGAAAGTCTGCAGTTAAAGCACATCTTATTAGTTTCATTTCAAATCCATTCTGGTACTGTGTAGAGCCAAAAAGTTTAGAATTGTGTCAATGTCCCAATATTTATGGACCTGACGGTAAATGTGGAAGCTTGCACTTCTATCAAATCAATTAAATATGTCTACAAATATATTTATAAAGGATATTATGCAGCAACTGTGGTGATGAAAAGTGGCCCAAATGAAGAAGATAATGAGTTAGTACATGATGAACTGGCATCTCATGTAGATGCTCACTATGTCAGTGTGCCAGAAGCAATGTGGCGGCTTCTGAAATTTGCAATGCATGATCGATCACATGCAGTATATCTATTAGCTGTACATTTGCCACAAAAACAATTCGTTTACTTTCATACTGGCAATGAAGAAAATGCTTTGGCACAAAATAAACATCGATAAACCACACTTACTGTTTGGTTTATCCTAAATTCACAAGATACCGAGGCAAGGGAATACTTATACAATGAAACTCCCTATCATTATGTTTTTGTAAATGGCTTATGGGGAACGTAGACAAAAGGGTGGTAATAAAATTATTACCAGAATGTATACAGTAAGCGCCAGAGACATTGAACGTTTCTGCTTACGTTTACTACTTTTAAATGTTCCTGGTGCACAAAGACTTGAAGACTTGAGAACTGTCAATGACACAGTTTATGACACATTTCAATTAGCTGCGGGATATAGAAACTTCCTTGATGATGACACAGAATGGGAGAGATGTTTAGAAGAAGCAGCACTATGTAAAATGCCACGGCAGATGAGGGAACAGTTTGCATTCATTTGCATATTTTGCCATGTCTCAAATACATTAGCTTTGTGGGAAACATTTAAAATACATATGTATGAAGACTTCTTGAAACGTTATAACAAGTCCATAGCTGAATTAAAAGCATTAATGGAAATTCAACAAGTCTTTCTATGTCATGGATTAAGTTGTGCAACTTTTAATCTCCCAGATCCAGGAATTATAGATGATATAAACTTTGAGGACTATGACGCTGATGTGGAAAAACAAAAAACAGAAGAAAAAGGGTACCATTTTAAATGAATTGCAATTGCACGCTTTCAATGCAATACAGCAATTACTAGATGATGACTTGCTCAAAGAGCATTATTTTTATCTAGATGGACCCGGTGGATCTGGAAAAATGTATCTATATAATTTGTTGATGCGTTCAATTAGAGAAAAAGGTGAAATAGCACTTCCCTTTGCAACAACTGGAATTGATGCACTACTGTTAGAAGGTTGAAGAACTCTGTACATAGTGGATTTAAGCTTCCAGTTCCAATTTTGGAAACATCAGTGTTGAATAATTAGAATGAAATCCTCTCAAGCAAATAAGTTTAAAAAATCCAAATTAATTATCATAGATGAGGCCATTATGATTTCATGCCATGCTCTGCATTTTTTTGATTGTTCATTGCATGAAGTCATGGGCAATGATTTGCCTTTTGGTGGAAAAGACATGTTATTAGGTGGAGATTTCATACAAACATTACTTGTGGAAATCGCACAGACAATGTAGAAATATGTATAAAGTCAAGTCCACTATGGAAAGAATTTACACACCTTAGATTAGAAATAAATATGAGATCTGAAGGCCAAAATGAATTCAATGATTGGCTAATAAAAATTGGAGAAGGAAAAACAGAGGTAAAAACTAATTTACCTGATGATACTGTCGAAATCACAGCGGAAATGATTAGCAAAGATTCCCTCATATCAGCTATATTCCCAACTGGAATAACTATAGAACATTCTTCAGAGCTTGTACAGAAAGTAATATTAACATCCATAAATAAAGATGCTTTGGATCTCAATAACGTGAGACAAGCTTGCATTTTTTGAGACAAGCTTTGCATTTACTCAAAGGAGACAATTTCCAGTGATCATGCCATTTGCAATGACCATTAATAAATCCCAAGGACAAATGTTTAACTCTGTTGGCTTCTTTTTAGAAGAGCCAGTATTTGCCCATAGACAGCTCTATGTGGCATTTTCATGATGTAAAAATCCACAACAAATTAAAGTTTTCATTAAAAAAAAAACGACAATCAGGGTGAATTATTACATGATGGTCGAGAATTTACGAAATATATAGTCTACTATGAGGTGTTGTAAATTCAAGAAAAAAACAAACACAAAAAAACAGGCTATGAAAAAAAGAAAAAAAATACACAAAAACAACAGTGGTTAGAACCCAAAGACAAACCACTATTTCACCATAGACAACTAAACATGCCATTTCCAACACTGAAAACTTGCTTAATAAATTTGCAATTTTCAACAATACTAAAAAAGGTAAAAAATAAAACTCATACAGAACTGTGGTTCAATCCCAAAGACAAACTTTTTCATCTGTTGAAAAAACTCCACGGACAGAACAGTGGTTACATCCCAAAGACACAATTTTTCTTCTGTTGGGCTCTTTTTACAGGAACCACTAATAAGTTAACCAAAAAAAAAGAAATACCATTAAATAAATAAAAAATAAAAAAAACAAAAACAGGGCTTTACAAATATTGATAAACCACTCCACAAAAATAACACTGCTACAATCCAAAGCCAATGTCACTTATTACATGATTGCACTGTTGTTTAGAACCATATTAAAGTTCAGGAGGGGATTGCAAAATATTATACTTAGTGGTTTCATTGAATATAGTTGATACTTTCATTGTTTTTTTCTATGTATTTGTTTTATTGATTCTAATTAGCACTTGGGTTCTATTTTATTATGGGTTTTATTGTATGAATTGAGGGGTTTTATTGGATCTAATTAAAGGGATTATATATACAAAGACAGTATCGATCCAGGGAGTAATCCGACCTCCAGTATCTGAGGTCAGGAAGGAATAATTTTTTTCCCCTTTGAGTCGATTGTCTAAGTTTCACTTGTTTTTTTTTTTTCTGTTTGCCTTCCTCTGGATTCAATATTGCAGATCAAAGGAGATCTTAAAAGGTACAACTTATGTAGTTACACACGTCTGGGAGTAATACATTGTTCGTTAAAAGACATTTACTCATGTGTTAAATAACATGTAATGATTTACAATATAAATATTGTTTCAAACAAAGTTTACACATTCTTAGAATAGTCATGTTTACTTTACAATAAAAACTGTTAAAACTAAGTCCGCCACGTTTTGGGGTCTAAACTCACCCCAAGTCTCTCTCTCTCTCTCTCTCTCTATGGGTCGCAACTGTTTGTTCAGATCTTTCGTGCCTCCCGATGAGGTACTCATCGCGAGCCTCTACCCACTCTTTGACCCCTGTGTCTGTTTACCCCTCTCTCCCTTCCATTGTCTCTTTGACCCCTGTCCCTGCCCTTTGGTTTTTTGTCCCTTATTTTCCTCCCTGTGTCTCTTTTCCACCCTCTCTCCCCCCTGTGTCACTTTACACCATCTCCACCCGCCGATCACACCTTTTTTAAAGTCTTTCAGGCCTTGTGATGAGGCCCTAAGCCCTATAGGCTTTGGGCCTCGTTGTGAGCCTTTTTTTATTACAACTTTACGGCTGCCATTTTTTTTCTTTCTTAGCCGATGTCAGACCTCCCAAAAACGCCAATTAAACATCAAATTAGCTTGCAACCTCACATAGAAGCAGCCTGTATCTCCCCCTGTGCTGTGTGTGAGGCTGCAAGTTCATTTTTTTTTATTAATTGGCGTCTTTTGACGGTCTTACGACAGCTTCCGAGTTACGGGCTTGAAAAAAATTTAGTCTGTTAAAGCCATAATATTTTCAAAGTCTTGTGTGCCTAACTTTTAAAATAGCGTTACCAACAAACTCGCAATTACAACAACTATTATAGTTGATGGGGTTGGATCCTCTACTGGATGATGGGAGCACACAGGAGGATGTCACTTACATTTAAGGTATTCACCAGTGTATGTGTAGAGTCCATAGGGAGTGAGGTAAGTGGGATGAATGTACGTGTAGAGTCATGAACACAAATACATTATTATTATTATTATCACTCACCTGTACAGGGATCTGAATGGGTTTCCATCTGGTGAATAGACTTCTCATCTCTCTCATATTCTCCCTCCTCAGTATATAAGTCAGGATATAGACTTCCATCTTGGGGTCCTGTTAGTCACAAGAGAGAGAAGCCTCTGGATTTGTACAGATTTACACAACTATCTGACATACAAATATATACAGAAACAGATCCTGGGTCATAATATACAGACTGAGGTTTCATAGTTTTACTAATTATCAGTTTATGGCTATGTGAGAATCTCTGTATATAAAAAAACAATAAAAGGATTTAATAAATTTATCTATATTACCTATACATTTATCCTGTACATTTGCTGTGTGGATGTGTTAGACAGAGCCAGTTATAGACTGATATTAGTAATTATTGGTCAGTACTAAATTGTGGACCCCCAACCTAATCAAGCTCTCTGAGCCTTACATTACTATACTGAGCTGCACAAACGATGCTGTATATCTCAGGAATTATGTACTATAAGGATAAACAGCTATTACAATGTACAGATGGTTTTTAATACTCTTTAGGATAAAATAAATGTATTGTTATGGTGCCAGTGTGACGATACAGAATTTATTATTAATATTCTTATTGTGTAATAATTCCTCACCTTCCCTGATATTCCCAGGACTCTCCTCCTCCTTCACCTGCTGCTGATCTCTTATATTCAGCTCTTCTTGTTCAACCTTGGAGACAACTGGAGGCTTCACATCTAAATGTCCTACAGATATAGATAAACAGATTATAGACCTTCACCATTGTAATTATTTACTATCAATCTAGTGTTTGTGTTTTAAAATCTATTTATATCACGTATATCATGAGCTGCTTTGTGTGTAAAACTTCATGGGTGAGAGATGATGGATAAATACACCCCAATAAGGACTGAAGTAAGTGATAATTGTCCATAAGATATTACTCACCTTCACTGATATCTACAGGAATTTCCTCCTCTTTAATCTCCCGGGGACTCCTCATATTTGTCTCTTCTTCCTGGTCAGACTCTGAGAGAACTGATGGTGTCACTTTGTCACTGTCTGTACAAATAAACATGAGACGGTCAAACGCTGGGATATGTTACATGTCTTTATGGTCAGTACAAATAAACTTGAGACGGTCACACGCTGGGATTTGTTACATGTCTTTATGGTCTGTACAAATAAACATGAGACGTCAAACGCTGGGATATGTTACATGTCTTTATGGTCAGTACAAATAAACTTGAGACGGTCACACGCTGGGATTTGTTATATGTCTTTATGGTCAGTACAAATAAACATGAGAAGGTCACACGCTGGGATTTGTTATAGGTCTTTATGGTCAGTACAAATAAACATGAGACGGTCACCGCTGGGATTTGTTACACGTCTTTATGGTCAGTACAAATAAACATGAGATGATCACACGCTGGATGGATCTGAACAGCAAGTAGGATTAACTACGGCCTGCGTTTTGAATACATATAGTCCTCTATTTTGTATACCTCTTCATTGTATGATTGGTTTCCTTATTTCCCCACTATCCCTATTTAAAGTATCTTTTTAGCTACTTTTTTGTAATTATTATATGGTCTTTTTACTTTTTTTTGTGTAAATATATTTTTTGGTTTTCCTATGATTTGGCTTTGGTTATGAGGATACCATATCTAATAATACATTTTAAACACACTTGCGGCGTTGTTTTCCCCTTTAAATTTACCTCATTAAAGTCTTCCTAGTATTTCTGTCCCTAAGTACTTGACTACGTATTACTTACGGGTTATTCTTCTTTTTTCGCATTCTATATATTGATCATATATATATATATATATATATATATATATATATATATATATATATATATATATATATATATATACACACACACACATATACACACTGAGCTCCCCCTCATATGATAAATACACGGATACACACACTATATATATATATATATATATAGAGAGAGAGAGAGAGAGAGAGAGAGAGAGAGAGACAGAAAGATAGATAGACAGACAGCCCCACTCCCATCACTCAGTATTATATATATATAGTATAATATCATTATATCCCGGTATCTGTTCCTGTCCTTCTCCCACTCGCACCTAATAACCAGTCATAGACACAAATAACCTCCTGTATTATCTCCTGATCACTAATTGGAACATTAATCACTGTATTTACCTGCTCAGAGGCCGCACACACACCGGATGCGCTCTGGGCCAGATGTACCGGAAGTCTCTGCAAAAAACTTCAACTCCCAGAATGCCCAGCAGCACAAGCAGTAGTCTCTCGTCACAATAGTGGGTGGGTCTCTAATGTGATCTTGTTTCCATGGTGACGCTTTGTATATAAATTTGTTTCTCACTCTGCCCATTCAAAAGTAAAGATACGACTTATGTTTTTATTGTATTGACCCGCCCAACAACAGTGATGTCACCGCTTGTGCAATTATTTGATTGGCCAGGACCGTTTCTCATGGTATTGCTCCCTTTAGTGTGTGTATTACAATCACTGTGTGCGACATCTATGTGGAGCTGCACAGACCTGGGGATCCAAGTGATAAACATTAAATTACTTGGAGGGAGGGAGTTTATTTGTCACTTTTAGTGTATATATTTATATATTGTGGTAGGGAGGATTATCTCTGAGGGCCTGGACTTTTATGTAAACTCAATATACTCTAGATGGCTTCTTATTTACAATGGATGGATGGATGGATACGTAGAGAGAGAGATAGATAAATAGATTGGTATTTATGTGTCTTTACATTTAGTATGTATATATATGTATATATTTAAACTTTATATTCTAGCACATAATGAAAGTCCTTGTGATGTCATTAGTTGGAAGCTTAGTAACAAGATGGTGATCTGATCTGAAATCTTAATGACTTGATACATTTTTACCTTACATGTGATGGCAAAATATATAAACTTTTTACTGAAATCTTACTTTGTATATTCTGGAAATATATAACTTTATCTTAAAATTAATTTACAATTTATTTTAATAATATTCAGTTGCTATCATAGCATTAACATTTTTAATTATCTTGTTCATATGTACTGTGTATATATATATAAATAGTCATGTCACGAACATCAAATTTTCGGTTCGCGATCAGCGAACGCGAACTTTTTTTATCAAATGTTCGCGAACGGGCGAACCCGGCAAACCGCCATAGACTTCAATGGGCAGGCGATTTTCAAAACCCACAGGGACTCTTTCTGTCCACAATAGTGATGGGAAAGTTGTTTCAAGGGGACTAACACCTGGACTGTGGCATGCTGGAGGGGTATCCATGGCAAAACTCCCACGGAAAATTACATAGTTGATGCAGAGTCTGGTTTTAAGCCATAAAGGGCATACATTACCTAACATTCCTAAATTGTATGGAATAACATGCTTTAAAAGATCAGGTATGATGTTGTATCGATCAGGTAGTGTAAGGGTTACACCCGCTTCACAGTTACAGACCAATCTCCCCGTTTAATGCATCGAAAACAACCGCAAACAGTCGCTTTGCACAACCGCAAACTCCCCATTTACACAAGGTTGGATACCAAGCTAGCCATGTCCCTTTCCTTGTCCTCACTGATGTCATTGAAGGTCTCTTCCTCCACCCAGCCACCAAGGGTCCCCGAAAGGTGACAACAAGCCCCCTGGGATGCCTGCTGTGTTTGTTCTTCCACCTCCTCATCGTCACCTTCCTCCTCTGACTCCTCTTCTTCAGACTCCTCTCTCTGCGTTGCCTCTGTCTGCGTTATTATAAGGTGTGTACTGTTAAGTACTACTATTCCTATCTGTTTAATCCCTGTTACGTCCACTATTAGGGGACGTGTATATGGCATTGATTTTTGGAACAGGGAGATGGAAAAAGATGCTTGGTCGGACCTCCTACTTCGAATTTGGGGCACTGCACGTGCAATGTAATGTGCCACCAGATAGGAGTGGTGTGTTCAGTTCTACTATTTATTCCTATCAGTTTGATACCTGTTACGTCACCTATCAGGGGACGTGTATATGGCATGGATTTTTGGAAGCGGGAGATAGAAAAAGATTCTTGGTCGGTCCTCCCACTTCAAATTTGGGGCACTGCGCGTGCAATCTAAGGTGCCACCAGATATGAGTGTCACTGTGCACTGGCAAAAGTTGGCAGAGTAGGCGCTGTAGGCCTCACACACACGCCTGTAGGCAGGCAACTGATATTCAATCAATTACAGTAAAAAAAGAGTTGTTTTATGCCACTGTACACTACGGTTGCACCAGATATGATGTATCACTGTGCACTGGAAAATGTGGCAGAGTAGATGCAGTCAAAAAAGTATTACAGTCAAAAAAGTGTTGTTTTATTTCACTTAGCACAATATAAGCTGTGAGCCTGACACAGGCAGGCAACTGAAATTAGATTAAAGGAAAAAAGGGTTGTTTTTTTTCAATGTATGGTACACCAACTATGACTGGTGAAACAGAGCAGAATATTAGCTGTGAGCCTGACTCAGGCAGGCAACTGAAATTAGATTACAGGAAAAAAATGGTTGTTTTCAATGTATGGTAC
Source organism: Discoglossus pictus (assembly GCA_027410445.1). NCBI lineage: Eukaryota > Metazoa > Chordata > Amphibia > Anura > Alytidae > Discoglossus > Discoglossus pictus. The sequence continues at coordinate 35,976,574 of CM050170.1, read as the reverse complement.
ACCACCAGGTATGAGTAGTGAAAATAAGCACAATATAAGCTGTTAGGTGTTAGCCTGTCACACACATACGCTGGTAGGCAGGCATATGCAATTAGATTACACAGAAAAAAATTATAAAATAAAATAAAATAAATGATGTTCTAGCCCTAAAAAGGGCTTTTTGGGTTGCTGTCCTTGCAGCAGATATGAGATGAGTCCTTCAGGTCTGTAGTGGAAGCTAAATACACAGCCTGGCTATCTATTTCCCTATTAAATCTCCAGCAGCTACACTATCTGTCCTCTCACAACGAATGCAGCTTCAGAATGATTCTAAAATGTATGCTGTCCTTCAGATGGAAGGCCCTGGAAGGGAGTGTATGCTGCTGATTGGCTGGAATGTGTCTGCTGACTGTGAGGTGCAGGGTCAAAGTTTCCTCAATGATAAAGTATAGGGGGCGAACCGAAAAGCGCATGTGTTCGCCGTCCGCTTCGAACGCGAACATGCCAAAATCGCCGCGAATAGTCCGCTGGCGAACTGTCCGCTACATCTATATATATATATATATATATATATATATATATATATTTATGTATATATATATATATATATTTATGTATATATATATATATATATATATAATCCTACTCTTTATTACATTATATATCTGCACTACTGTATAAGTGTTTTATAGCTACCATATAAATGTTTACCCTTGTGTCACAAATGGCGTATGTTTATACCTATTCCTCTGAGTAGAGTCCCTCTGTTAGGCCCAGCACACAGACGCACTCTCCTATTCTGCCATTTTCGACGGTCACATACATGGACAGACTCAGAGGTGATCCTGGGACACCATGAGGGAAAGAGGAGAATAGTGGATTGAGATATAAACCACAATGTCACAACCCGTTCTTTGTTGGGCTTTAAAGGTTCAAGGTGACCAATCCTACCCCCAGCATGACCAGGTTCTGTATTCCTCACACTGGTTAGTGGACAAGGGTACCCTGCAAGCAGGGAAATGGATATTCCTAGGGCAAGGTGTGCTTAGGTTAAATGGTGGTCAGGTGTGTCCGCCCATTAGCCGACTTCCTCCTGGGTGGCAAAACCTTTATTGAGTTGGAGAAGGTTTGGCTAGGGGAGTTGAGGTAGATCCGGTTACCACAAGTTTGATTCCTGCCACAAGCTTGACCCTGTGACTGGGAGAAAACTGGCTATCACGGTTGGCTACTGGAAGTGACTTTTGGTCACCCTTAAAGAGGTACTACCCCAAAAATATTTTTATTGGCTCAATTAGCTCACACACATAGAATGAGTGCCCCAAACAATATAAAATGTATCCAGAGTACTCTAGGCTTGGGTGACCCAGTGGAAATTGTTCTTGGTGGGGGGGGCGGGGGTCCAAGGAACCAGAAAGTTTATGGCTATAATTAACTGTTTGGTGAATCAGAGGAGAGGCAGATAGTAAGAGGGAAACATATAATCTTGTTTTTTCTTGTATCACATATAATAGTTGTCAAACTGCGAGACATCGTCACGCTTTGCGTGGTGTGTACGAGTTAGGGGATGAGCGCCGCAGGCACTCATCGCTTGCGTCGCTCGGGAAGCGAGGCGAGCCGTTAAAACGTATCACTTAGACGATGAGCGCCAAAGGCGCTCACCGCTGACAGCCTCGCGAAGCGAGGTGAGCCGTTAACACGTAGCACTGAGCCGATGAGTGCCGAAGGCGCTCATTGCTGCGAGCCTCGCAAAGCAAGGCGAGCCGTTAACACGTAGCACTTAAGGCACTACAATGCACTACAACTATCACCACAAACATGATGAGGCAATGAAACACGCAGGACTTAGCCACAAAACACTTCCTAAACGCGGGATCGCCTTGGCCTGCAAGTGGTTGATAAATGCGGGACTTAGAAAAAATATGAGATGCGGGACTTAGAAAAAAATAGATACGTGATGCAAAAAAATACGAGATTAACGGACGAACTGCGAAAACAATAAAAACACAGAAAATACAACAACAAAAAAATACAAAAACATCACAGACAGCACGGGGCCACAGCCAGGACGTCTGGGAGTGAGCTGGAATGTGAATTTAAGCAGATTTAGATGATTTTCGCCTAAGCGAGGAAAAAATGGCCGGCAAAAAAAAAATGAAAACGAGGCTACACAACCCCGGACCGCGCAAAACACTGCCAAACGCGTAGCACTACACATCAAACTACAAACTACAAAATACACTATTACAAAAGCCGGAAAATGCTCACGAGACACGTATCATATTAATAACATTACGACTATAAAATGCGCTTTACACAATAACCCAATGGCTTTACCTCGCGCACGCAGCCTATTTACAATGCACACTTAGAACATTCATTACACTTTATAAACAGGGCACTAACACGCAAAATGTATATTCTATGCAGACACAAAATACAAACAGATTGTTAGCTCTTCAGCCGATTGCTCGCTGCATATATCAATTATAAATACTTAAAGTATATTAATTTATTTTAATAAATAATTCATTATTACTTAGCTTCATATACATAAAAATATATATGTCTCTTTATCATGACTGATGAAGGTGCTCAGAGGACCAAAAGTACACGACAGGAGAGGCTCACAATCAGCGCCAAAGGCGCTCATTGCGAGGCACACGATGAGCATTGAAGGTGGTCAGCACAAGGCTCGCAATGAGCGCTGAAGGTTTTCAGAGTACAAAATTGTTTACATTGTGTGTCAAAAAGCATTCTCATGGCTTAAAATTTTATTGCTCCGTCATTTTTGACGGGCAAGTCACTAATATTTAAATATTTAGTAAAATGTTAATAACTGAAATGAAGCAGAAATGGGACATTATTACATTGGAAACATAATAAAGATCATACAATTCCTAGAGGACGTCACATACAACTTTTGATCAGGATAATGATAAGTTCCTATAGGAATGGTATAACATGTTAGAGGGTGATCTAAGGGATCAGTCACAGAGGATGTTATGGAAACTCTCAGATAAACAACGCAAAGGAAAAATAAGTCTGATTTTGGAAAGTAAAGATTTTACAGACATGTCATCAGGTACAATAGATAAGATTAAACATACTGAGTATGAGTAGTGATGTCGCGAACATAAAATTTTTGGTTCGCGAACCGCAAACGCGAACCGCCGCAAATGTTCGCGAACCGGCGAACCGCCATAGACTTCAATGGGCAGGCGGATTTTAAAACCCACAGGGACTCTTTCTGGCCACAATAGTGATGGAAAAGTTGTGTTAAGGGGACTAACACCTGGACTGTGGCATGCTGGAGGGGTATCCATGGCAAAACTCCCACAGAAAATTACATAGTTGATGCAGAGTCTGGTTTTACGCCATAAAGGGCATAAATCACCTAACATTCCTAAATTGTATGGAATAACATGCTTTAAAAGATCAGGTATGATGTTGTATCGATCAGGTAGTGTAAGGGTTACACCCGCTTCACAGTTACAGACCAATCTCCCCGTTTAATGCATCGAAAACAACCGCAAACAGTCCCTTTGCACAACCGCAAACTCCCCATTTGCACAAGGTTGGATACCAAGCTAGCCATGTCCCTTTCCTTGTCCTCACTGATGTCATTGAAGGTCTCTTCCTCCACCCAGCCACCAAGGGTCCCCGAAAGGTGACAACAAGCCCCCTGGGATGCCTGCCCCCTCCCTCATCATCCTCCCCTGTGTCTCTTTCCCCCCTTCCTCATCACCCTCCCCTGTGTCTCATCCCCCCTCCCTCATCATCCTCCCACCTCCCTCATCATCCTCCCCTGTATCTCTTTACCCCCTCCCTCATCATCCTCCCCTGTGTCTCTTCTCCCCTCCATCATCATCCTCCCCTGTGTCTCTTTCCCCCCTCCCTCATCATCCTCCCCTGTGTCTCTTCCCCCTTCCATCATCATCCTCCCCTGTGTCTCTTTCCCCCCTCCCTCATCATCTTCCCCTGTGTCTCTTCCCCCCTCCCTCATCATCCCCCCCTGTGTCTCTTTCCCCCCTTCCTCATCACCCTCCCCTGTAACTCTTTACCCCCTCCCTCATCATCCTCCCCTGTGTCTGTTTCCCCCCTCCCTCATCATCCTCCCCTGTGTCTCTTCCCCCTTCTCTCATCACCATCCCCCCTCTCTTGATGATAGGGGGGGAGGAGACACAGGGATAAGTGTGAGGGGTGTTAGGGTAAGGGGTGTTAGGGATAAGGGTGAGGGGGTTAGGTGTTAGGGTGAGGGGTGTTAGGGCTAAGTGTGAGGGGTGTTAGGGTGAGGGGTGTTAGGGATAAGTGTAAGGGGTGTTAGGGTGAGGCATGTTAGGAATAAGTGTGAGGGGTGTTAGGTCTTAGGGATAAGTGTGAGAATGTTAGGGTTAGGTGTTAAGGTTGAAGGGTGTTATGGGTTAGGGTAAGGGGTGTTAGGGATAAGTGTGATGGGTGTTAGGGTAAGGGATGTTAGGGTTAGGTGTTAGGGTAAGGGCTGTTAGGGATAAGTGTAAGGGGGTAATAGGGTTAGGTGTTAGGGTGAGGGGTGTTAGGGATAAGTGTAAGGGGTGTTAGGGTTAGGTGTTAGGGTGAGGGATGTCAGGGTTAGGTGTTAGGGATAAGTGTGAGGGGTGTTAGGGTTAGGGTGAGGGGTGTTAGGGATAAGTGTGAGGGGTGTTAGGGTTAGGGTGAGGGGTGTTAGGGATAAGTGTAAGGGGTGTTAGGGTTAGGTGTTAGGGTGAGGGATGTTAGGGTTAGGTGTTAGGGATAAGTGTGAGGGGTGTTAGGGTTAGGGTAAGGGGTGTTAGGGATAAGTGTGAGGGGTGTTAGGGTTAGGGTGAGGGGTGTTAGGGATAAGTGTAAGGGGTGTTAGGGTTAGGTGTTAGGGTGAGGGGTGTTAGGGATAAGTGTAAGGGGTGTTAGGGTTAGGTGTTAGGGTGAGGGATGTTAGGGTTAGGTGTTAGGGATAAGTGTGAGGGGTGTTAGGGTTAGGGTAAGGGGTGTTAGGGATAAGTGTGAGGGGTGTTAGGGATAAGAGTGAGGGGTGTTAGGTGTTAGGGTGAGGGGTGTTAGGGATAAGTGTGAGGGGTGTTAGGGTGAGGGATGTTAGGGTTAGATTTTAGGGATAAGTGTGAGGGGTGTTAGGGTTAGGGTGATGGGTGTTAGGGATAAGAGTGAGGGGTGTTAGGGTTAGGTGTTAGGGTGAGGGGTGTTAGGGATAAGTGTGAGGGGTGTTAGGGTTAGGTGTTAGGGTGAGGGATGTTAGGGTTAGGTGTTAGGGATAAGTGTGATGGGTGTTAGGGTTAGGGTGAGGGGTGTTAGGGCTAAGTGTGAGGGGTGTTAGAATGAGGGGTGTTAGGGATAAGTGTAAGGGGTGTTAGGGTGAGGCATGTTAGGAATAAGTGTGAGGGGTGTTATGTTTTAGGGATAAGTGTGAGAATGTTAGGGTTAGGTGTTAACGTTGAAGGGTGTTATGGGTTAGGGTAAGGGGTGTTAGGGATAAGTGTGATGGGTGTTAGGGTAAGGGATGTTAGAGTTAGGTGTTAGGGTAAGGGCTGTTAGGGATAAGTGTAAGGGGGTATAAGGGTTAGGTGTTAGAGTGAGGGGTGTTAGGGATAAGTGTAAGGGGTGTTAGGGTTAGGTGTTAGGGTGAGGGATGTTAGGGTTAGGTGTTAGGGATAAGTGTGAGGGGTGTTAGGGTTAGGGTAAGGGGTGTTAGGGATAAGTGTGAGGGGTGTTAGGGTTAGGTGTTAGGGTGAGGGGTGTTAGGGATAAGTGTAAGGGGTGTTAGGGTTAGGTGTTAGGGTAAGGGGTGTTAGGGTTAGGTGTTAGAAATAAGTGTGAGGGGTGTTAGGGTTATGGGTGTTAGGGATAAGAGTGAGGGGTGTTAGGGTTAGGTGTTAGGGTGAGGGATGTTAGGGTTAGGTGTTAGGGATAAGTGTGAGTGGTGTTAGGGTTAGGGTAAGGGGTGTTAGGGATAAGTGTGAGGGGTGTTAGGGTTAGGGTGAGAGTTGTTAGGGATAAGTGTAAGGGGTGTTAGGGTTAGGTGTTAGAGTGAGGGGTGTTAGGGATAAGTGTAAGGGGTGTTAGGGTTAGGTGTTAGGGTGAGGGATGTTAGGGTTAGGTGTTAGGGATAAGTGTGAGGGGTGTTAGGGTTAGGGTAAGGAGTGTTAGGGATAAGTGTGAGGGGTGTTAGGGTTAGGGTGAGAGTTGTTAGGGATAAGTGTAAGGGGTGTTAGGGTTAGGTGTTAGGGTGAGGGGTGTTAGGGATAAGTGTAAGGGGTGTTAGGGTTAGGTGTTAGGGTGAGGGATGTTAGGGTTCGGTGTTAGGGATCAGTGTGAGGGGTGTTAGGGTTAGGGTTATGGGTGTTAGGGATAAGAGTGAGGGGTGTTAGGGTTAGGTGTTAGGGTGAGGGGTGTTAGGGATAAGTGTGAGGGGTGTTAGGGTTAGGTGTTAGGGTGAGGGATGTTAGGGTTAGGTGTTAGGGATAAGTGTGATGGGTGTTAGGGTTAGGGTGAGGGGTGTTAGGGCTAAGTGTGAGGTGTGTTAGGGTTAGGTGTTAGGGTGAGGGATGTTAGGGTTAGGTGTTAGGGATAAGTGTGAGGGGTGTTAGAGTTAGGGTAAGGGGTGTTAGGGATAAGTGTGAGGGGTGTTAGGGTTAGGGTGAGGGGTGTTAGGGATAAGAGTGAGGGGTGTTAGGGTTAGGTGTTAGGGTGAGGGGTGTTAGGGATAAGTGTGAGGGGTGTTAGGGTTAGGTGTTAAGGTGAGGGATGTTAGGGATAGGTGTTAGGGATAAGTGTGAGGGGTGTTAGGGTTAGGGTGAGGGGTGTTAGGGATAAGAATAAGGGGTGTTAGGGTTAGGTGTTAGTGTGAGGGGCGTTAGGGATAAGTGTGAGGGGTGTTAGGGTTAGGTGTTAGGGTGAGGGATGTTAGGGTTAGGTGATAGGGATAAGTGTGAGGGGTGTTAGGGTGAGGGGTGTTAGGGATAAGTGTGAGGGGTGTTAGGGTTAGGTGTTAGGGTGAGGGGTGTTAGGGATAATTGTAAGGGGTGTTAGGGTGAGGTGTTAGGGTGAGGGATGTTAGGGTTAGGTGTTAGGGATAAGTGTGAGGGGTGTTAGGGTTAGGTGTTAGGGTGAGGGATGTTAGGGTTAGGTGTTAGGGATAAGTGTGAGGGGTGTTAGAGTTGAGTGCTAAGGTCAGGGAAGGATGATGATAAGGGGGGGAAGAGACACAGGGGTGTCCTTGCAGCAGAGATCAAAAGAGTCCTTCAGGACTGTATTGCACACTGTGTACAGTAGCCTAGCTATGGTTTTCCCTATTGATGCAGTATCACCTACACTCAGCCTCCTCTCAGTAAGACTGCAAGTTAGTTATGATTCCAAAATGGCTGCTGTCCATGAGTTAGAAGGGTCTGGAAGGCAGGGTATGATGCTGATTGGCTGGAATGTGTCTGCTGACTGTGAGTTGCAGGGTCAAAGTTTGCTCAATGATAAAGTATAGGTGGTGGGTCGAATATCGCATATGCTCGCAGTTCGCCGCGAACGCGAACATGCTATGTTCACCGGGAACAGTCCGCCGGCGAACTATTCACGACATCTCTAAGTATGAGATGATAGAAAGACAATAGGCAATGTCTGAGAGATAAATTGGACAAAACAATAAGATATGAGAAAGAAAATGAGAGAAAGTTGTAAGAGGGGAATGTGAAATAACAAAAAAAGAAATAGAAATTAGCAATTTAGAAAAAAAAAGACAGAAGAAAATGAGAAAGAAAAAGTTTAATTATGCCGAATAAAGCTAGAATTCAAAATACAGTGAATTTGGATACAAAGAGGAGTAGGACCAATAATCCTACTTTTTTGTTCTTTAGTCATTCAGTTGTGTCTGACTCTCCGTGACCCTGTGGATCCAAGCATGCCAGGCACATCATGCCAGCCACTGCCCCACTGAGCTCCATCAAGCTCATGTTCATTGCTTTAATTCGCTCATCTATCCATCTCTGCCTCTGTTGTCCCCTTCTTCTTGTGCCTTCAATCTTTCCCACATCAGAGTTGTTATAAATATATGATTCATTAACCAATTTTGATCATCTGTCATAAGGAACAAAGGAAAGCTAACTTTCCTGAATGACACCCTGCTAGTGATCAAACAACAAATGGTCAGTACTAAAAGCCTCAGGGATAAATTTGCATCATGGATACAAAGAGTGGGAATCAACTCAAGAGACAAGAGGTGGAGCAAAGGTACAATGAAGAATCACATCCAGGGGTCATTCACTGATGAAAGAGTTGAATGGCTGGGACAATCCCAGGGTGTGGCGATGATGTGTATAACTGGGCCAAATGGACTTGCTGGGTAGTAGAATTATCTTAGTAAAGGAACAGAGGAATCAGGAGGAATACTCTACACTCTTGCATACACACATTAGTATTTACACACATTAGTATTATATAGGTAGAGCCTTGTATTTCAGATGCCAATCTCACCACTACTGTTGTATGTTAATAAACCCTTTAACTTATACGTTTCCAGTGTATTTGGAGTTCTTATAGCAGTCAGATGTAAATTAACTGGTCAGGGTATACGGTTAGAATTCCAGAATAAAAAGGACTATATTTAATATTGGCTGAGCCAGGCCAGAGAACCGTTCCTGTGTAAAGAAAATTGGCTGGTGCGCCCAGGACAAGCGGCACTCTACGCAGAGGTACCTTTCAATGAGGAGGACCACACTGAGGCTTCACGACTGGTAGTCGTGAGGTGGTGAGATGGGAGTAATTAATAGTTTTGCAGAAAATTGCACAATAGAATATGTGTGTAGAGGTAATTTAAGTGCATTAGAATTGCTTAATGATTTGTTAAAGCAGTTTGAGAATGCTGTTAGTAAAATAAGAAAATTTGTGATACATAAGAAACAGAAGTATAATAGTAATTTAGCAAAGTTGTATTACGGTATAAATGTGTTTTAGAAAGGTTAGAGATTCCACCTGTGTCTAATGTTACCTCAGAAAATGTTAGGAATGTGAAATGTAATTGTGATATTGAAGTTAAGACCGAGTTTTGCAATGGTGAAATTGTAGATTTCACCATTGATCCCATAGTGCCAATACATACAGTATTGAAACAGGCAAACAAAATGGAGGAGAAAAGATTCAGACCCAATACATGCCTAGCCATTAATACAGTAACAAATGCAGACAGTGCAGAATGTATTCCAGTGTGCTCATACAGACTAGCAAGTCCAAACAGTAACAGCACAGAGCCCAGAGGAATGAATGTACAGGTCCCCTCTATTCAGGTCATTCAAATTTTGTTTATTTTTGTAGGAACACTCCATTGGCAACATTCCTTTTTTTTTTTACTCCCTCAAAAACGTATTCTACGGTTTAAACAAGACATTTTTTTTTTGTGCATTGACTTGTGTTTTTTTTTTTTTATTATTATAGGTTTCATTTTTTTTTAGTTTGTTTTGAACCAGTGTATGTATGGCACCTATGGGTTTTTTTAACTTTTTTTTTTTTATTTCTCACTCCGAATTTTCTGTGTGAGTGAGCATATGTGTGATATTTTGGGTGTCGGATTTCGTTTTATATATACATTTTTTTTTTCTGAACAAAGTTTTCTTTTTAATTTTAATTTCTGTTTTTTTTTTTTTTTTTATATTTTTTCAAAAGAACAGCTGGGAGAAAGATGTCCCAAGGATGTTGAATGCCCTGCAACAATAGCTATCTATGGTCAGTAGGAGGTGTTTGCCTTTGGCTAAAACGTTAACTTCAAAGCAGGATTGTTTACTTTTTTGTTAATATTCAGATGCAGTCACTCACAGTAAACAGATAGTAGAACCCTGATGGCCTTGATTTCTTTTGTTTATGAGTGCTGACAAAAACACCTAGATAATAAATATGTAAAATCAAACATTTACATTTAGTGAAAAGTCAAGGTATTAAAGGGTACAATTGAGTGTTTTTAAACATATAACACAATTTATGGTTAGATTTGGTAATTAAATATGGTACATGTATAGCATTCAGTAATGGTTGATTTTAGTAAAATCGCTAACAAGAGTTTAAATTTGTATTTAAAACAAGTAAATATATATATATATATATATATATATATATATATATATATATATATATATATATGTCCAATCAAAATAACTTAGCATAGGATATATATATATATATATATATATATATATATATATATGCATATGAGAGACAAAGCAGTTTTTTAATGAAACCATAAGTATACATTTTATCAACATACATTTTTTTTTATATTATTGTTAGATCAGTGTACTCAAATATTTCTTAGGCGATTTTGTCAATTGTTAAATATTTTAGTAAGGATGACCATTACCAATGAAATACATCTACATTATTGTTGGTTTCTATTTGTGTTTAAGTGTGTAGTATAAGCATAATATACGATTTGATTTGTCGTTTTGTGATATGTACTAAATACTAACATTTTATTTTACTATTTTTTTTCCCCTTAAGATAAATAACTAATCTTAACTAACCCTATACATTTTGATGCTGGGTTGTTTTTTTTTATTTATAAGCAGTCCACACGGTTTTTTTTAAATATTATTAATGAATGTTTATGGAGGCAAAACATCTTCATGCCTCCATAAAAGGGGGGATATTGACTATTGTTCAGTTTCATTAATAATATTGGCTTGGATTTATTAATAATATTGATTGTGTTTCATATAATCTGTCCTGTCTGGAATTAATTAATCAAAATGTTAACAGGACCTAAATAGACCATTTAGTGTTTCTGTAGTTAAAGTATATTTTATTATGTTGTACATATCTAAGGTGAGCTGAATTCTCAGACTAAATTAATTATGACAATTTAGGTCATCACCAAAAATCGCCATTATTCGTATAAAAGGGTATGTGTTTCTCTATGGTGAATTTGTACAATGCACTGTAGACATACATGTTATGCTTACTATGGTTATCTTAAACAGCAATTGAAGACAAATTACTCTCTATGAATGCACAAACTTGCATTCCTAAAAATGTTACCCAATTCCTTAGTTTTTGAAATGTTTTGGCTATTGGTGTTAGATCAAAATGTAGAAATATTATTTTATTCAGTGGGTAGTTTCCAGGTTGTAGTTGTAAGTTTGTTGGTGACCTGGGCCATAAGCTGATTTTATGGTAATGTTAGTACATAAATAATATCATTGAACAGGCCATTTATTGATAGTATTATTATACACTATTTGCAACATGCCGACATATTCTGTAACGCTATACAGGCCATAAGTACATGACAAAACAGTATTAACACTTTGCAAAAGAATGGAGGGCCCTGTCTTTGAGCTTAAAATCAAATGTTCATATTCGTGTATATTTTCCTTGAAATGCCCTTATATTCTATGTTACTCCTTGTTACATATGTCAACTTGAAAGCATTATTAGGACCATGTATTTTAGACAAACAAAATATATGTAAAAAGACCATTCAAATTGGAAATGTCAAAGTATTAGTTTTACAGAAAGTGTGAAAGTAACTTTTACAGTATTTAACATTTTAGTAAAAACTCTTTTTGTTTTATGTTCAAACCTATTGTTTTTTGTTAATGATTTGTGATTAATGTTAATGATTTATGTACAAATTGTCCACTGGTGATGTGAAGCGTATGATATCCAAGGCTAGCTATATACTATTTAGAAGTTAGATATATACTCATGTAGTATCCACACTTCATTTCAGGGCCTAGCTTGTAATCCATATGCCACACTGATAGCCACAAATCTGAAGAGGATTTGCCCCATCTTGCGAAGAGGATTTTGCCACCACAGTGAACAACGTCCTATCTCTTACCACATGACGCATGTGTGTCATTTAGACACAAAGAGGGGAATGTTATAAATATAAGATAATTAACCAATTGTGGAGCTGTAATGAAGAGGTTAATATGCTTGAATGTCTTGCTTGTGGATGTCCAGTTATCTGTGATGTTATCTGTCATAAGGAACAAAGGAAAGACAACTTTCCCGAATTACACCCTGCTGGTGATCAAACAACAAATGGTCAGTACTAAAAGCCTCACGGATGAATTTGCATCATGGACACAAAGCATGGGAATCAACTCAAAAGAGACAAGAGGTGGAGCAAAGGTACAATGAAAGATTTGAATGGCTGGGACAATCCCAGGGTGTGGCTATGATGTGTATAGCTGGGTCAAATGGACTTGCTGGGTAGTAGAATTATCTTAGGAAAGGAACAGAGGAATCAGGAGGAATACTCTATACTCTTGCATACACACATTAGTATTTACACACATTAGTATTATATAGGTAGAGCCTTGTATTTCAGATGCCAATCTCACCACTACTGTTGTATGTTAATAAACCCTTTAACTTGGTGAGTGTTTCTGCTTATATGAAAGGTACAGGGCCAAGTGTCACTGGCTGTGACCCCAAGTGGCTGCCTTAGATCTCATGATGAATGGAGCAATGAAAGATGTCAGCTTCTGCTTCTGCTTATATAAAAAAATGGTATGGGGCCCAGTGTCACTGGCTGAGCCCACTGCAGAAATGACTGACTTAATCCTCATGGTGAATGAAACAAGGAAAGATGTCAGCTGGTGAGTGTTTCTGCTTATATGAAAGGCATGGGGGCCATTGTCACTGGCTCAGATATATTTATTGATATTTATCTTAGCTCAGTTTTTAACCTTTTCTTTAAAATCCTTAAACTTGTTATTTATCAACACACTTTATACACAGCATCATACTATGAGAGGTTTATGTGCTTTTTTTGTTGTATCTTTTGTTTGTTCTTCATAAGTTCATGAGTCACCATATGTGATGCCACTCTCTCCCTCCTCCATCTGATGTTACAATTCAGATACAGCCAGATAAGCACCAACTGTTAGAGGATGGAAAACAGTGGAAAACGTGCTTTCCTTTTTAAACATGATAATGAATTAACTTATGACATTTAGAATATAGTATCAGGTGTGTTTGGTTATGGAAAACCTGTTACTTTGGCAGTATTTCTCTGTGTGCCTTTATATTGTTCTTTTTTAGCAGTTTAATGAAGTTGTAGCCTAGTGGTAAAAACATCAGATCAGCGTTCAATTCATCTCCACTTTTCTTTAAAATTATAAATTCACATTCAAGTAAATAACATATACAGTATATGGTTCCCTGACTGGAATTGAACCCATGTCAAAGTGGTGAAAGCACTGAATCCTAACCACTGAACCACCAGGGAACCTGTTTTTTTTTAATATACTCCACTGTAACCATCAGGGAAAGATGAGCCCATTCTGGGTACACTTAGCAGGCTAGAACACATGTTTTTCCCACAGAAATTCTTAGTGAACAGTAATTTTGTTACCACCACTCAGAATTCTGGGTAGTGACATGCAAATGAGGCTCAAAATGTACCATGTATTCTTTCTGTTTGACCATTAAACATATCAACATTATACCATTTTGTTCAATTTGCATTGTAGAAGTACAAACACTACAATGTATGTACTTTAAATAACATTTGTAACTGCATGAATGAAAGTAATTGGGGTCCGGTCATTCAAAGTTATGTTTTATTGTTTTAATTAGATACGTTTATAGATGTATTCTATAAATTACAACTATTTCAGTATTATATAAAACCAGAATGATATATCAGGTTGGGAAAGTTGAACATTTATGGTTTGTGATCTCAGACATGATCATCTCCTAGATATTAATTCATTGTATTTGCTTATCTAATAGATTGCATGCATTGTATTGTTTTTTATATTGTGCTGCTTTTTTAAATTAAAGCTTAGACATTAAATAACTTTCCTGTTTTTACATATCACAATGTAAGTTTACAAGGTCTCAGACTTCGTCTCAGTGCTGACGTCACATCTTTGTTTCTCAGACTGTAAATCAGTGGGTTTAGCATTGGAACGGCGGCCGTGTTAAACAGAGAGAAGAGTTTGTTGGACTCCAGACTGTCCTTCGTGGTTGGTCTCAGGTATTGGCAGACAAGAGTCACATAAAGAAGGACAACAACTGTGAGGTGTGAGGAACACGTGTAGAAGGCTTTACTTCTCCCATAGCTGGACTTGATCTTCATTATGGTGATAATAATGAAAAAATAAGAAATAAAGGTTAGAAGAAAGGGGGTAAGACTTAAAAGGAGCAGTCCTTCAATTAGCATTAAGGTCTCTAACACAGAAGTGTCGCTACAAGAGATATTTACAATCGGCACCAAGTCACAGAAGAAGTGATTGATTATGTTTGACCTATAACATGAAAAACCTGATAATAAAACGACATAAGGAATAACTTCTAAGAAACCCAACACCCAGCAAACCAGTGCCAATAGAGCACAGACTGTATGGTTCATGACCAGTGGATAATGTAAAGGGTTACAGATGGCCATGTATCGATCATAACTCATGGCCGTCAGAATTAATAATTCATCACATGCCAAACATGAAAAAATATATAGCTGAGCCATACAGTTAATATAGGAAACTGTTTTGTCCCCTGTGACAAATATTACAAGGGCTTTATGTAATGTGATGGTAGAACAAGACATGTCCAGGATAGATAAGTTACCCAAGAAGAAGTACATTGGGGTATGCAAATGAGGATCCAAGCAGATCAGAAGAAGGATCGACATATTACCACCAAGAGTGAGGAGATAAATGAGAAGAACTAGAAGAAAGATCGGAGCTTGAAAATCTTGGACATCTGAAATACCTTTAATGATAAAATGGGTCACAATACTCTGATTTGTCTGAGTTATATCTTTATATGTGTCTTGAATCATTATATATAAGCCTTGAAGCAACTTGAAGTCAAAGACAATGACATTAAATCCAACGAACAGGTATGTGACAAATGAATAAGCTGAAATTCTACCATTGATCGCAGGGCTGAAGGTATTTTACTATGATTTCTTCACTCATTTGTCCAAAAATAAGAAATAGATGCTGAAATATAGAACATGGGTACAATTAATTGTGTCCATTTGTTAAAAAAGTTAATGGTTTTGTATTGTCGTTATTGCACCCCAATTTGCACAGTTACATATCTGTCATTTACCGGACATAAGGCACAAAGTGCACGGGTTTCCATGTTAACATTTTTTTTATGACAAAACATAATTTTAAGAAGAGCATGTATGTTAGAACCAGTTACTTTTAATTTATTTCGAATTTTAAAACCAACTAGGACAAATTGTATTATGTTCACTGCACAGATATTATCCTTTGCCTTGCAACCAAAATATGTGTGAAGAGAAAAAGTTATGGGTAACTCAATAAAACAAATCCTGGGCCCATCCTTCATTTGAGAAAGAAAATGAATCATTTACACATACAGACAGCTAGTTGTTCTCTTTCCTCACTTCATACATTTTTGTGCCTGTATTTAGGTGTGACTAGACTAGGATGTCCATGCTGACCTTTCATTTA
The DNA here is from genome assembly GCA_027410445.1 of Discoglossus pictus. NCBI lineage: Eukaryota > Metazoa > Chordata > Amphibia > Anura > Alytidae > Discoglossus > Discoglossus pictus. Next base: position 35,961,149 of record CM050170.1, on the reverse strand, counting down.
AGTTCTAATATCCTCAAACCATTATCTATATTATAATACATTTATGTTATTTACAATATAGTTACAAAAGTGCATTCTTCTATATAGATGATATCGAACTAGTTCTTTAGACTGTAAGTCTGTGAGTATCAATCTTGCATGGTAATTTGGGGAAAGCACTATGGACACTGGATTCTAAGCTGAAAGACAGGGTCCTCCATCTTTGTAATGTGTTAATATTGTTTTGCCTTGATCACAACTTATGTAAAGCTCTATGGAATATGTTGGCGCATTACAAATAAGCAATAATAATAATAATAATAGTTCTTACAAATCTAATTTTCTTTACCAATGTCCTTCACAATCCAATATAGACACTTTTCTTTATAGCCCGATTACTTATTTTTACACTTACTCCTACAAAAACGGAAGCACTTCACTTTTAGATTCTCCTACTCAATTCTCTCAATACAACTTCCTTAGCTCAAATTATCAAGATCAGTTCAGTTCTCATTCACACCTCCAATTTAATTTCCTGGCTTTCAGACAATTCTATATAGTTTTACATTTATTTTTCTTATTAATTTACATAATTGTATTTTAGATACTCCACAAATATTGCTCCCATTTTTAAATCTAGAAAATAATGTTGTAATAGTTTTTTTTTCTAATTACTAAAAGCAAATTGATTCAGTCTCTCATTTTCTGTCACAATACTCACTGTCATTTTTTGAAGCAATTACACATTTAGGGTGAGCCCAAGGTAAAAAAAACAACAAACATGGGAAACGACCAAGAACATTATATAGAGCTACCACTTTGCTTTAAGAAGAGTTTAATGTGGATCCAGGAACCTTACTATAAATGATATCTCTTAATATCCAAATAATACATAGAAAACCTTACTTGTTAATGTAGAATTTAACATAATGCTTGTAACCTAGAGATATCCAACACTAGGCTTCTGCATATTCAGAATACCACAATATAAACAAGGAGAATATCCTTGTATGTCAGTGGTCACACATATTGTTAATAAAATGCAGACTATATTGTTAATCAAATTAAGACATATCTACATACACCACTTCCAAATGTCTGTGAATGAAAAGAGAGAGAACTACGCTGATGAATGCTACTAAAAACCCCAACATATATCACACCTATCTATCACTGATTTGGTACTATTCACCCTGAACTTATCCAGTCTCCAATAGAGAAACACGAGAATGGTCAATTAACCCCAGAAACAAGCTTTAGTTAAGGATAAATATTTGTACTTTTTCTCCCAAAGAACATCTATAATGGCAAAACTATGGTTTGAGTCCAAAATTAGCAAAAACATAAAATAAATATCATGTAATCCATTGGAATATATACAAATTATTAAAACAATGCACTTTTGAAAAGCTGAATATAAGGAATAAAAAGACATAAGACGATACATAAAATATCAGTAACTCCACCAGAGGGTGATAAGAAAAGTACCACAAGTGGTGTACAGAGACACCATGTTTATTCTCCAATGCTCCACTTATTGTTTGGGCTTGTTAGACAAATCTTTTGTATGGTCTATACCAGAAGATGGGGATGCATATCATAAGCCCCTTGTATATCAAACCCATATATATTCTCTAGTATAATTAGCACTTCAGACCCTAATACATTTGGTGTTAGCTCCATATAATTAAACAAAAACATTGAGATCATATCACCATGCATACACAACAGATACTACTGCAGATGTGTCAGCTCATTCTGAGTTGAGATTGATCCTCCATCTTTATTATACTCTGTTTATATGTTACAATTGGTGGTGTATTTGACATGAGTCTACATAACTTTGTGTTAATGTACAGACCAGACGCATCATAAGATTTATTTTCCAAATATTATAATGCAAATCACTAAATAGCAATAGTCCTTGCTGTACAAAGTGAGGTAATCACATATATTTCACTGTAAAAGACTATGAAAGAATTGTTATAAAATGTAATAACACTAATTATAACATAACATAAGATCACCCATTGAGGTTAATAAATAAAATTAGATTTCACCTTAAACAAAGGAAGTGTTTATTTATAGATAGGGTAAGAAACAAAAAAAGACAGAAAAAGCATAAAAGAAAGTCATAAAATAAAAATAAAGAAGGTCAATAAGGGAAATGAAAAAAAAAGGAAAGAAAACAGAAATAAAAGCACAGAATGGTCAAGTTTGGAAGACATTTCTATTCCCAAAGAGATAATGATGAAGTGAACATCTGAGTTCCTCTAGATCAGTACAAATGTATCACAGATCAGAGGAAAAGAAATGGACATGACCAATGTAAGACATCTTACACTCTACATTACTATGTAACTGCATAGTAATGTTCTGTTAGTGAATGGAGGTCAATAACATCTACTAAAGGAGACCATATAGCTGGCTGATGGGAGAGATTCCAGTTTGTAATAAAGTATTGATTAAGGTCATGACACAGAAGACATAAATCAAAAATTAACTCAATGTTGGGGGATAAAACACAAAATATCCCCATTATAACATTGTGTGAGTGAGGATTACTTACAGTCTTCCAGCCTCTGAAGAAGTGTCATAAAAGACATGAAACGTGTAAGCATTATACATTTACTTTCACCCCTGTGTACTGCGTCATGTCCTATATTACGTGTCTAATAAGAGCAATTACAATTGATGGTACTGTTTGAAGTCCATATTCTTAAGAAGTAGTGAGGTCCTGCTGAGAGATGTTTCCCCAGAACATGTACTGCCACCATATCTATAAAATGGTCCTAAATTAATAGTGAAACAATCAGAATTAGTTTGGGGAGAACCTGAAGTTAGAATAAGAACTATTAAATAATCATATAACAAATATCCCAGGTTTCCTATCACTGGCCAGCTGACCCTCATCATAAAGCCAATGCCATAATAATTCAGACACTTAGAAAAGGATTTTAATATTGAGTCATTAAAATTCAAACACAATGGCTGCTTTGTATTGGGCGTCCTCTTATATCAAAATAATGATCTTGTTAAAAGTGTGATATATAACAGGAAGGAAAGCTGTGAGTCACTTGAGAAACACTGACAAATATACCCCTGGTGTCCCCGGTGACTTATAAATATAGGAACATTTGATTCTCATATAAATCATGTAAAGTGGAGCTCTGCAAATACTGTCTCCAAAGCAAATGTGGCTCAGTATAGATACCCATGTGGCTTATTTGTCAGAAAATTATATTAATAAATCCAAGTTATTGGTTATTTGATTTAAGTCAATGTCCATGTGATCCCTGGGTAATAAAATATATAATAGACATGACCCATAACATTATGACTGTGTGTTACTGTGGTGTTTCCTAAAAGATAATATAAGTTATGTAAATTACCTAAACTGGATGACTTTTTTTGCCTTACATGAAGATTTGAGGATTGGTTCTGAAATTATGAAATATACCTAAAGGATTATGGAAGGCGAGATTATGGGCATTGTATATAATATAGTAATACAACATTGTATTTAGCTCTAATTAAAGGACCACTTTAGAAACAGTGTAAATGTATTTAGATTTCCGTATGCATTTGTAAGTAGTTCTGACTTGTGCGGCTTTCTGGGAATGACTTCCAGAATGTTCTGTCACTTATAACAGGGGGTGGAGAGAAGCAACATAGGTTCTCACACTCAGTCTCTAATGTAATGTTCTTGCACAAATCTTTATTTTACAAGCCGTGCATACATGTCATTAATTCAAACTGATCACTATAAATGTAGATTAAAGATTAAACAAGCAAAACATTATAAATGGAATGTAATAAAAATAAATTGCTACAAATTTAATATACAAATACATTCATATGAAAGCAAACATGGCAGCAGTAACGTTACCGGACACTGACCATTGGATCCCAGTACACCCAATACGTACCTTGTCTGCTATACTCACTACATGATATGTCTGATTTCCGATGCTGCATTTTATCATCTTCCTGAAACCTTTCGGAGATGCTCCTTAGAGATTTGTACCAAAGAACAAGCAATTAGAATAATAAATGTAAATAATCACCTGGGAGAACTCTAGAAATAATGTTTTTTTTCTTTTAAATTAATAGGAATATGCCCAACTATTTCAATGTATTAAGCAACAAGGAATATCCAAACAACTATTAGGAATGGACTGTAGCAAAATGTATTGATTTGCTCAAATAAAAGGAAATAGCTTTGAAAAATATAACAATCAATATATGTAAAATACATTTAAAAAAATTAGCTTATTGAGACATACATTAGCATATAGTAGCCACACAAAAATGCTGTATATTTCTGGAATGATTTATTGTAGAGTCAATGCAAGATCTAAGGACACACTGCTTTAATGCTTAAGATGAAAGCAACTTCCTGCAAGGTACAAAGACACCTAAACTTATGACACTCTCAGGACAGTCACTTATGGCACTCTCAGGACAGTCACTTATGGCACTCTCAGGACAGTCAGACCTTCATTTGGACAATATGGGAAGCTATGATGACGTAAGTAAAGAATAGGGGAGTCCTTAGACTGGAGCTGGAGGTGCTAGTAAGATGATGAGATAAGTATGATGATAGGTATGATGAGATAGGTAACGAGAGAGGAGTCCTTAGACTAGAGCTGGAGGTGCTAGTAAGATGATGATATAAGTATGATGATAGGTATGATGAGATAGGTAAAGAGAGAGGAGTCCTGAGACTAGAGCTGGAGGTGCTAGTAAGATTATGAGATAGGTATGATATTGGTATGATGAGATAGGTAAAGAGAGGGGAGTCCTTAGACTAGAACTGGAGGTGCTAGTAAGATTATGAGATAGGTATGATATTGATATGATGAGATAGGTAAAGAGAGGGGAGTCCTTAGACTGGAGCTGGAGGTGCTATTGAGACAATGAGATATGTATGATGATAGGTATGATAAGATAGGTAAAGAGAGAGGAGTCCTTAGACTAGAGCTGGAGGTGCTAGTAAGATGATGAGATAAATATGATGATAGGTATGATGAGATAGGTAAGGAGAGGGGAGTCCGTATACTAGAGCTGGAGGTGCTAGTAAGAAGATGAGATAGGTATGATGATAAGTATGATGAGATAGGTAAAGAGAGAGGAGTCCTTAGACTAGAGCTGGAGGTGCTAGTAAGATGATGAGATAGGTATGATGATAGGTATGATGAGATAGGTAAAGAGAGAGGGGTCTTTATACTAGAGCTAGAGGTGCTAGTAAGATGTTGAGATAGGTATGATGATAGGTATGATGAGATAGGTAAAGAGAGAGGGGTCTTTATACTAGAGCTAGAGGTGCTAGTAAGATGATGAGATAGGTATGACGATAGGTATGATGATGATAACATCAGATTAGTGAGTAATCATGTATTCTGATGTGTGTATCAATTATATCTGAGTACCAAGATATAATGAGAGAAAATAATGCACAGAAGTCAGAGTGTCATCAGAATAATCTCTGAGTTTATATTTGGACGGTCTGTCCCTTATATAGTCACAGCTTATTAGCATAGTTGGAAATAGGGTTAAATACATATTTGCAAGCAAGTGTCTTTTTATGTTAGACTCAGCAAAACCTTATCTAAAACCCCTGCTTGCTTCAGATACGTTGTCTCAGTAGTATCTGAAGCAAAAAACAGGACACAGGATACAGATGTTTTAAAGAACATTAACGTAAACATTCTACAGATGACGCACTTCTATTGAGATAAGAAACATGCTGACATACTTTTTATAATCATGATATTCTTAGCTAATTAATTTCTAAATGAAGAAATTAAAATACCTAACAATCCCTCCTCTTATAAATGTATTAGACCAAGGTCTTAAGGCAAGGTTCAGGTCATAGTCCCTTCTTTAGTGAAGAGTTGGGGTCTGGACCATCATGGTGCTTCTTTTAATCCACTTGTTTTTATACATCATCAATGTCATGATCAAGATAAGAATCAGATTCTCCTTGAGTGAGGGGTATCGTCTCTATTAGGTATTGTTGAGTTACTGCTTGGTCAACAACCTTATTCACCAATCCACGGATGCATGGTATCACACAGCATCCTAACAAAATGATCAGTGTTAGGACTGTGCCAACAGTGATCAATATCCCTCTGATGTAAGCTGCCCATTTACCAAAGGTGTCTTGGAGCCATTTAGACAGAGGATCATTAATACCGGAATTTTCTACTAGTTCATTTGACAGGGCAGTGAGGCCTTACAGTGCTTTGGTCACAGATCCGTCTGGAGCTGTGTTGTTGGGTATGAAAGTGCAACAGGCAGTCCCAAACATTTTACATACCCCTCCTTCTTTCGCCAACAGCATGTCCAGAGCTATCCAGTTCTGCCAAGCCATCAGGCTAGTTCTATCCAGTTGCTCTGCCAAGCCTTGAACTGCATCTCTGGTATAATTTACGAATCTCTGTTGTTTATAGTAGATATAGTTGATCCAATCTACATTCTTATTTATAGTCACCCACCAGGAGATGATGGTTTCGAATCCAGCCGCCACTTGATTTCGGGCTTTAAACTCATCAGGTATTCCTCTCGGAATCCCAATAGAATCAATGTATATTCGGTCATCAAAGCTCCCCTTTGGAACTGACCTCTTGGCCCGCTTCAGGTTTTTTTTTGGTTATCCACATCATACCAGCACTTCTATCAGGCAATATATAAAACGGTTGAGCCAGTTGGATCAGGGTACATATTCCACCCCACAGTGAGGGTAATACTTGTCTCACTTGTTTACCTCCACAATACCACCAGATATCTGCTCGTCCAACGAAGTGGTTGGAAAACAATGTGTCTGGATATTCTTTACTGCCCACGTGTATAATGTCCGAACAATAAGGTGCTTGCCCAACACTTATTCTTGTACGGTTAAAGCACGTAAAATTACCCGGGTACATCATAAATTGGGGTGGTTGGATCCTTGACACTGGTGGGTACAAATAGTGTAGAGCAGTACAATTGGATACAGGCGCTATTTGTTGGAACAACTGTAACATGCACTTCAGTCCCTTTTCATCATTCTGTTGGTTCAGTTTAAATGGTACCGTTGCCATTGATGGTCTGACAGTGGAACATGCTATACAGTTACTCATTTCCATGGAGGCCGCTGTATACAGCATCCATTCCAACCAGATGTTTTTTTCTGCATACCCAGTCTCAATTTCAAAAGTGTCAATCAGGCGGTCAGGTTCCAAATAAATGACCTGTGAGGGCACAGTCCTATTCACAGGACTCACCTTGGTGAGATCAATAGTCTGTCTGGGCTCCTCTTTTTGCAGTACCTGAATATGCAAATATTCCATGTTGTTACCTCTGCCTGAGGTGTAGATTCCAAGAGTATATCTCCCCTCATCACACTTTTGTGGGTCCTGGAGGGTGATCCGAATGGGGTTACATAGCTGATTTTGGCTGCAAGAGGATGGCTCCACACCCCGTGTCAGCTTTAAGCGTCTCTTTGTACTTTTGCACTTCATGTGATTAGGTGGGGAGTAACCCCAGTCAGCTCCTTTATTCCATAAGGCCAGTTTCCAGCTAGGACATCTCTCATTTCCATACGGAGAGGCTATACACAAATATACTGGCGCTTTTCTCACCCCTCCACTACGTCCTCCTCCAGAAAGTCCACATCTTAGTACTTGACATAGGTCTATTTGGTTGGTTCCTATCTGCCCTTCTTTGAACACTAGGGTCACTTGGCCAGTTAAATTGACTTCCATCATGTCTCTTTTCATTCTGTGCATCCACATCTCTCCAATAGATTGCGTCTGGTTGCCTCTGGGTCTTGTTACTTCTTCCCATATGATTATGGGTGCTACTATGCAAAGAGTTATCAAGATGAGGCATGTCAGTGAGATTCTTAGGCCACACCAGTTAGGTCTTTTGAACAGGTGCCAGGACATTTTCTTGGGCCAGTTGAGAACCCCAAAACCCGCACCATTCGGTTCTTCACTGGGTTTGAGACGAGTTTCCCCCCCTTTGTAGCCCAGCCTGACTCGCAATGAGTCAGCTAGCAGGTTTTAGGAATCAACCGGCTCAAGCTCTGGCACTTTTACTCTCTTGCAGTGAGTCAGGTGTATCCAGGTGGCTTGTTCGGCAACTTTCAAGGCAGTGGGTGTTGACAGCAGAACTTGGTACGGTCCTTCCCACCTGGCCGATGCCCAATTTTTACGCTTGATTACTTTAATTAGGACCCACTGGCCTGGTTGTACCAAGCAGGGTCCCTGCTGTTGCTGTGGATGAGAGAGAGATGGAGATAATATCTTTCTTACTTAACATTTTTCTCATATAGTCTGCTAAGTTTTCACTCATGTTCTCATCTTCTGAGATAAATGGTCTAAATTCTGGTAGTAGGAATGGTCTCCCATACAATATTTCAAACGGGGTTAACTTCTTCCTGCCTGGAAGCATGTGCATGTTTAGCATGACTAATGGTAAACAGTAAAGCCAATTTTTCCCTGTCGCTGCCATCGTTTTCCTCAATTTATTTTTAATGGTACCATTAGTTCTCTCCACTAATCCAGCTGACTGTGGGTGGTACGCACAGTGGTTTTTCAACTCTATGTGTAATGCTTTACTCAAGTGGTTGATAATTCTGTTCACAAAATGTGTGCCGTTATCGCTATATATTTCCTCTGGTATACCAAACCTAGGAATTATTTGTGTCACTAAGGTTTTAGCCACTGTGATTGCGTCAGGGTGTGCACATGGTTTCGTTTCCACCCACCTAGAGTATACATCAATTATCACTAGGCAATATTTCTTCCCTTCACACTTTGTTAGTTCAATGAAATCCATACATATTGTCTGGAAGGGGTATGTTGGTTCTGGGAATGTGCCTCTTATGGGGTGATAGTTACCCTGAGGGTGGTGTTGTGCACAAACAAGGCACCCTGCACAATTTTTTTAAAATAGGTGTTTAATCCATAGGCTGAAAATATTCTGCTGACCATGTCTACCATACTCCCTCTTGAGACATGACTAATGCCATGGCTCAACATAGCTGCATATCTGAATAGTGATTTTGGTAAAATTGGTTTCCCTTCTATACTCTCATAAATATTATCAGCATTCAGTTTACTCCCTTTCTTCAACCAGTATGTTTTTTCCTGTGAGGGTGCATTTGCCTGTAGTTGCTGTAGAATACTCTTGTCAATTTGGTCTACGAGATACACAGATGTGTAGCTGTGTAAGAGAAAAATGTGTATGTTTACTTTGTCTCAGTTACTCAGTTCAGGCTTTTCCTATATATTTTGTACTTGGTGAGTACTGCACTCCGAGGTCATAGGGTAAGTACTCCCATGGTGTTTTATCTGTCTGAGCCTCTTCTACCATCCCTCCTACCTGTACCCACCTTCCACCAGCTGGCATAGCCAATGATATGTGTGGCACTGTGTGTCCTGCATAGAGTAGCTGGTCTTGATCATTTAATTTTACTCCCACCTCTGTATACCCATTTTCTGTCCAGTATATGTAATCCAAGGTTATTCTGGTATTGGTGTGTTTGAAAAATGTTTTTCATAGTCCACATCCCTCCCCGGTGTACTTTCAAATTTCATAGTGCAGTGTAATGACCCTGTGCTTTGTTTTACACTGGAAGATGGAGCTAGGTCATTAGCCATGGCTACCAAAGTGCTGGATACTTGTCCTGGCCCTTTCGACACCATGTCTAATGTGTAGAAGTAATGTGGTTCACCCATCCCCTGCACTACATTTACATCGACAGGTATGCCCCATGTAGGCTTTCATGCCTTACTCTGTAGGAACCACTCTAATGTTGCATTTCAGCATCAGATCTCTACCCAAGAGATTTATCGGGCATCTAGGGGAGAGTATAAAAGGATGCTCAAATGTTTTGCCGTTGATATAGGTTCGCTATTTGTCTGTCCTGCTGCTGACCTAACCAATATGTTTTGTGACGACGTGTAACTAGTCCATGTGCCATCATCGCTTAACACTGACCTACATGCTCCTGTATCGCATAAAAATGTTATCATTACCCCCTCTACATCTAGTTGCATGACTGGTTGTTCTGCTAGAGCCATTAAGTCTATACATGATTCTAAATTCAACACATCATTTATTTCTGGCAAGTTTGCATCATTATTACCATACTCATACAATTCAGATTCCAGCAATTCTTGTTCAGCAAATATTTGTAAAGGAAGGGTACAACCTGGTTCTAGTCATTTGTCGGTCTGGTCATCGTCATCCGCTCCCTCTTCCTCCTGGTACTTTCTGTTTCTGCAGTGACGTGCTAAGTGGCCGGCCTTGCCACACACGTAACAATTTCCATAAAATTTTCCTCTGTTTCCACCTCGACCTCGTCCACATTCACCTCCTCTCCCTCCACATTTTTGGTTATTTCCACCATCACCAGAAAAGAAAGCAAAAGTTATAGGTTGCACTTTCCCATCAACAGAAGTCATCAAATACACCTCCTTTGGTTTACTATCTTGCTTTATCTGTTTCTTTTCATTTGCTCTCTTACACTGCTCCTCTGCATGTTTAGCATATTCTATGGTTTCCCTAAGGGGACATGTTTTGTAAGTAATTTAGTGTTGTATCACAAAGTCATTTATTTCTGGATGACATCCCCTGAGAAAAGCGTTTTTTTTTTAGTTGTTGAGCATATGGTCCAGCATCATCATATGGGTTAGGTCTGGCCACCCTGCTATGGCTGTCAAATACTACCCGCAACCTCCCCATATATTGTTCCACACTTTCATCATCTTTTTGTACACACTCGTTTATCTTAGTCCAGTCTGCGTCTGTCAGCTATTCTGCCTATTAGAGTGTCTACTCGTTGGGTCAGTTCTTGTGATCCATATTGCAATGGCTCCCCCCTTGGGTCCAGTGGATTCCAGTCACCTTCACTAAGGATCCAATCGGACCCTAATATCTGCCTCAGACACCGTACAACCTCAACACCATTTAATTTAAAACTTTGCTGCAATCGCTGGAACTTAAGTCTGAAAATTCCCATATTGTCATTTGGGTAGGGGACTCCTGCTACAGCTCTCCTCACATCTGCATCCGTCCATGCTCGGTATACTAGCATTGTGGGTGGCAACACATTTCCCCCCTCTAGGATTGGGAACCTGAATTAGGGGATAAAATGGCACAGATGTTATTCCCTTACCTCCGTATTGATGATCTAGTGCCCGCCTGGTGCTGGCGGGCCGTCCTTCATAAGGTGGTGGTGTTGGAGGAGGTGGATTTGGAGCGGTGGCGGCAAGCAGGTATTTGCGGGCATCATCAAATTCGTCCTCTACATCATCACTATAAGTGACCATATTCCCAGGAGTTGGAGAAGCAGTCGTGGAAGTCTTTTCTGTGTACACATAAACATATCCTCTTCCGAAGGAGAGAGGTGGTTAACATTACATGTCCCTCCCCCTGTAGGCACCGTCATTGTGATACACATTTGCCTTTTTGTTTTCATCTTCAACAATTTTTTATTTTTAGTATAAAAAATGTATTTACTTTTTATTATTTTTATTTCCTTAATTAAGTAACGTTGCGTTTACTTTTACTTTCGTATACTTCTTTGTGTATAGTAAAGCTCAATAAAGTTTGAACGTCTCCTATACCTTCCTTGTAATAAGGATTAATATTGCCAAGAAGTAGTGGATACATGGCACTGATTCCAGCAGAGGTAGTATAGTAGATGCTGTGTATCCAGTGGGTGCGGTGAGCATTGTCATCACTTAAAAGGGGTTATAATAACACGCCTTTGTCTCTCTTTACAGCAACCACACTTTCTCCCTTCTGCTATTTTCCCTCAAGGTTACAGACAGACATATTTTACATAAAAAAACTAACACACACACAACAGAGAAAATTGGAGTAGGAAGGGGAGTGGTCTGCTATGCTGACTGTGGGGGGTTGGCCAGACCCTGCACATCTTCACATAATACAGATCAGTCACCTCCCTGCCCAAAGGTAAAGCATTGAGTAAAGTTACAAAGACACAGAAACTTTATATATATACACAAATACACATAAGAAAACAATTCTAGAATACAGTGTGCACAATTCCCACACATAAGTGTGTTTTTACCAGACATAAGTTACAGATGCACACCAGAAACCCTTTGCATATTAAACATTTCTGTAGAGATAACCTTGAAAACTGCAGGGTCTAGAAACCACACTCCTGGCAGTGCGATTTATGCCCATGAGAGCCTATCCACCTATACATATACATATATATACACATATACATATATATATACCCACATATATACATATCTTGAACTATAGTATCAATTAAAGTTAATAGATATACACAAAAAATAATATCACAGGTACATGGAAATATACATAGCATTACATATACATACAACAACCAACAGACCTTTTATACATTTTCCAGAAATAATCTGTATATCTCCCACACCTTGGACCATCCGCCTTCTCCACACCCGAGTGTGGAAACCTGGTTTACGTAGAGAGAGAGTCGTTCACGCTACCTCTCGCACGCTACACCTCAAACACCACCACATATACTCGGCACATCAAGGACCCATAAAGCCCGTAGCTTCTGATGGGAAGTCTTGTTGTGCAGTTCCCTTTAGTGTAAACCTTGCCACCCAACCTTCAGGGCCGACAGGTAAACCACTCAAAGTCCAACTTCACCATATACCGTGTGGTGCCTTTGTGGACGTATCCCTTACAAGTATAGCTCCCACCCAGGGCTTCATACACACAATCTTATTTTAGTAAGAAGTTATGAATACACAGAAACTGCAGACAAAATATTTCAACATTGTATAACCAAGTAAAGAATGAGAAAGATGGAAATTCAAGCAGTTAGATGCCTGTCGTGCTCAACTGCCACAAATTTTGGTTTGTGCATCTTTCATAAACACAGGCAAGTCACAGGATTAGCCCTTCGGAGACTAGGTGGGAAATGCGTGACCACTCACTACCAAAAGTGGATAGTTTCAGGTAAGAATTAGGAGAACAACACAAAAGAATACATGTATCTATATATACATACACTCACAAGTACACAGAAATATACAGAATGTTTACAGGTATATATAATAACCAAGAAACTGTGATCCGTGTTACACCCCTCACAAACATACATACACCCGGTTACCGGTATTTAAATCATACAAAATGGTAACATGCACACACATACATATTTTCTTGCAAGAGCGCATTTGAAAGTCAGACTCATTTACCCCTTTTTCATGGTAAGCTTTCTCAATAACGTTACGTACGGAGAACTTATTTTATAGTCTTTTCCTCAGGATAATGACTCTTTTACCTCCCTATGGGTAAGTTTCAACCCTTCTACCTATTACTAGGCTAGAAACCTAGTTGTACAACTCTTTTACCTAATATCACTGTTAGGCAAGGACCTGGGACATACACACACATGCAAAATGCAGCAGAAATTCATATACTCACTGTCAGTTCGCTGTAAGCTGTGCCTTGTCATCCCTCGGAAAAACACCTTGCCTCTGTGGTCCAACTGATCGTACATATCAGGCCTGAGGTCTTTCTCAAGGTAAGGGACTCCTCAGTGACTAACCCCCCCGTGCACTGTAAAAGGAGTTTTGCTTCGTCCGAGGAATGAGAAGGGAAACAACCACCGCTCGAAGGACCAAAATGATGACATCAGATTAGTGAGTAATCATGTATTCTGATGTGTGTATCAATTATATCTGAGTACCAAGATATAATGAGAGAAAATAATGCACAGAAGTCAGAGTGTCATCAGAATAATCTCTGAGTTTATATTTGGACGGTCTGTCCCTTATATAGTCACAGCTTATTAGCATAGTTGGAAATAGGGTTAAATACATATTTGCAAGCAAGTGTCTTTTTATGTTAGACTCAGCAAAACCTTATCTAAAACCCCTGCTTGCTTCAGATACGTTGTCTCAGTAGTATCTGAAGCAAAAAACAGGACACAGGATACAGATGTTTTAAAGAACATTAACGTAAACATTCTACAGATGACGCACTTAAAAATTCTAGTGAGATAAGAAACATGCTGACATACTTTTTATAATCATGATATTCTTAGCTAATTAATTTCTAAATGAAGAAATTAAAATACCTAACAGATGAGATAGGTCCTTAGACTAGAGCTGGGGGTGCTAGTAAGATGATGAGATAGGTGTGATGATAGGTATGATGATATAGGTAAAGAGAGAGGAGTCCTTAGACTAGAGCTGGAGGTGCTAGTAAGATGATGAGATAAGTATGATGATAGGTATGATGAGATAGGTAAAGAGAGAGGAGTCCTGAGACTAGAGCTGGAGGTGCTATTGAGATAATGAGATATGTATGATGATAGGTATGATGAGATAGGTAAAGAGAGGGGAGTCCTTATACTAGAGCTGGAGGTGCTAGTAAGATGATGAGATAGGTATGATGATAGGTATGATGACATAAGTAAAGAGAGGGGAGTCCTTAGACTAGAGCTGGAGGTGCTAGTAAGATGATGAGATAGGTATGATGATAGGTATGAGGAGATAGGTAAAGAGGGGAGTCCTTAGACTAGAGCTGGAGGTGCTAGTAAGATGATGAGATAGGTATGATGAGATAGGTAAATAGAGGGGAGTTCTTATACTAGAGCTGGAGGTGCTAGTAAGATGATGAGATAGGTATGATATTGGTATGATGAGATAGGTAAAGAGAGAGGAGTCCTTAGACTAGAGCTGGAGGTGCTAGTGAGATGATGAGATAAGTATGATGATAGGTATGATGAGATAGGTAAAGAGAGAGGAGTCCTTAGACTAGAGCTGGAGGTGCTAAAAAGATAATGAGATAAGTATGATGATAGGTATGAGGAGATAGGTAAAGAAAGAGGGGTCTTTATACTAGAGCTAGAGGTGCTAGTAAGATGATGACATAAGTATGATGATAGGTATGATGAGATAGATAAAGAGAGGGGAATCCTTATATTAGAGCTAGAGGTGTTAGTAAGATTATGATATAAGTATGATGATAGGTATGATGAGATAGGTAAAGAGAGGGGAGTCCTTAGACTAGGGCTGGAGGTGCTAGTAAGATGATGAGATAAGTATGATGATAGGTATGATGAGATAGGTAAAGAGAAAGTGGTCCTTATAGTAGAGCTGGAGGTGCTAGTAAGATGATGAAATAGGTATGATGATAGGTAAAGATGGGAGTCCTTAGACTAGAGCTGGAGGTGCTAGTAAGATGATGAGATAGGTATGAGGAGATAGGTAAATAGAGGGGAGTTCTTATACTAGAGCTGGAGGTGCTAGTAAGATGATGAGATAGGTATGACGATAGGTATGATTAGATAGGTAAAGAGAGAGGAGTCCTAAGACTAGAGCTGGAGGTGCTAGTAAGATGATGAGATAGGTATGATGATAGGTATGATGAGATAGGTAAACAGAGGGGAGTCCTTAGACTAGAGCTGGAGGTGCTAGTAAGATGATGAGATAAGTATGATGATAGGTATGATGAGATAGGTAAAGAGATGGGAGTCCTTAGACTAGAGCTGGAGGTGCTAGTAAGATGATGAGATAAGTATGATGATAGGTATGATGAG
This sequence comes from Discoglossus pictus, assembly GCA_027410445.1. Classification (NCBI taxonomy): domain Eukaryota; kingdom Metazoa; phylum Chordata; class Amphibia; order Anura; family Alytidae; genus Discoglossus; species Discoglossus pictus. The sequence goes on along the minus strand of CM050170.1, from coordinate 35,945,596 downwards.
ATAGGTAAAGAGAAAGTGGTCCTTATAGTAGAGCTGGAGGTGCTAGTAAGATGATGAAATAGGTATGATGATAGGTAAAGATGGGAGTCCTTAGACTAGAGCTGGAGGTGCTAGTAAGATGATGAGATAGGTATGAGGAGATAGGTAAATAGAGGGGAGTTCTTATACTAGAGCTGGAGGTGCTAGTAAGATGATGAGATAGGTATGACGATAGGTATGATTAGATAGGTAAAGAGAGAGGAGTCCTAAGACTAGAGCTGGAGGTGCTAGTAAGATGATGAGATAGGTATGATGATAGGTATGATGAGATAGGTAAACAGAGGGGAGTCCTTAGACTAGAGCTGGAGGTGCTAGTAAGATGATGAGATAAGTATGATGATAGGTATGATGAGATAGGTAAAGAGATGGGAGTCCTTAGACTAGAGCTGGAGGTGCTAGTAAGATGATGAGATAAGTATGATGCTAAACCATTATTAAAGCCTATATATATATATATAATAGGTATTAAAGGGGTAAAGATGAGCATGCCAAGAGTGCAGGGACTGAGGAGATGATCACAGAAGAGGAAGTAGGACAGAAGGTCTTTCACAACTGATAACATTACAGCTATTGTGTTCTCCATCGACAATGAATATCGTGAGACTAATCTATGAGCTAATCAACACAAAGGATATCACATATTATAATAGTCCAACTATTTGCGGAGTCCGTATGACTTAGCGATGAGCAACGAAGATGCTCATTGCGGGCGAGCCGTTAAACCTGTAGCACGCCTCGCAAAAATACGACCTTAACGGCTGAACCGCGCAAACCTGAAAACAGTAAAAACACAATAAATACCTAAAAAAAATACATAAAAAGCTTACCCACAGCAAGAGGGGGCACCCAGGAACTCTACAAGTGAGGTTACACCTCAATTTAAGTCCAAATTCCCGAGTTTAGACGCACGAAAGACCCCTAAGCGAGAGAAAAAATGGCCGCCCCAAAAAAAGAAAAAGAGGCTCCACGACCCCGGACCGCCCAGCCACGTACAACTTACCCAAGAAGGGATCCGAGATAAGCTTGGAAACCCGCATTAACCCCACGGGATCTGAGATAATCTCGGAAACCCGCATTAAACCCCCCTTTAACCCACGCAGTGGAAGCCACTGATCGCACGCGGGACTCCCGCTGCAATGAAAATTAAAATTTCTTGCCTTACGGGTCCCCATCAACCCCTAAATTACCCTGTCATTCATGGGGGTCAATCCAGACCCCCATGAACCCTTAATTAACCCTTGAAGCAATCCAAGATAAGCTAGGAGACCCGCATTAACCCCACATTAACCATCGCAGTGGGGGTCCCGATCGCACGCGATCGAGGACCCTCGCTGCAATGAAAATTCGAAATTCCTGCCTTACGGGTCCTTACAGGATCGTAAAGGTCCTTAAAGGACCCGTAATAAAAAATAAATAAATACCCTATCACGCATGGTTCTCTATACAGGGCCCCATCAACCCTAAAAAACCCTGTCACTCATGGGGGTCAATCCAGACCCCCATAAGCCCTTCATTAACCCTGTCACTCATGGGGGTCAATACAGACCCCCATAAGCACTTAATTAACCCCATCACTCAGGATGGTCAATACAGACCCCCATAAACCTATATTTAACCCTGTCACTTATGGGGGTCAATACAGACCACCATAAGCCCTTAATTAACCCTATCACTCATGGGGGTCAATACAGACCCCCAAAAACCTATAATTACCCTGTCACTCATGGGGGTCAATACAGACCCCCATAAACCTATAATTAACCCTGTCACTCATGGGGGTCAATACAGACCCCCATAAACCTATAATTACCCTGTCACTCATGGGGGTCAATACAGACCCCCATAAACCTATAATTAACCCTGTCACTCATGGGGGTCAATACAGACAGGCATAAACCCCTAATGAACCCTCTCATTCCTGGGGGTCAATAAAGACCCCCATAATACATATGATTAACCCTGTCACTCATGGGGGTCAATACAGAGCCCCATAAACCCATAATTAACCCTGTCACTCATGGGGGTCAATTCAGACCCCCATAAACCCACAATTAAACCTGTCACTCATGAGGGTCAATACAGACCCCCATAAGCCCATAAATAACCCTGGCACTCATGGGGGTCAATGCAGACCCCCATAAACCCTTAATTAACCCCGTCACTCATGAGGGTCAATTCAGCCCCCCATAAGCACTTAATTAACCCTGTCACTCATAGGGGTCAATATAGGACCCCATAAGCCCTTAATTAACCCTGTCACTCATGGGGGTCTATAAAGATCCCCATAAGCCCTTCATTAACCTTGTCACTCTTGGGGGTCAATACAGACCCCCATAAGCACTTAATTAACCCCCTCACTCATGGGGGTCAATACAGACCCCCATAAACCCCTAATTAACCCTGTCACTCATGGGGGTCAATACTGACCCCCATAATTTATTTAATTAACCCTGTCACTCATGGGGGTCAATAGAGACCCTCATAAGCCTCTATTTAACCCCATTAGTCCCATAAGGGTATATTATGACCATTATGGGCCTGTTACAACCCAATATTAACCACATAAGTGCCATGACAGTCCTCAAGGACCATCATGACACTAAGTATAAACACTACACTGCACTATACCCCCCAATAAAACATTAAATCTAAACAAACCCCCCTCTACACGAACCTATTAACACCTACACTACCTACCTACCCTACCTACCTACCCTCTAATAACTCCCCCCCACCACTCTAATTACAGAAAACAAAAAAAACCTACATCACAAAAAATAAAAAATCTACATTACAGAAAATAAAAAACCTAAGTCACAAAAAATAAAAAAGTAACATTACAGAAAATAAAAAAATACATTACAACCCCCCCCCTTGCACTACAGAAAAAAAAAACAATTACACACCTGAAAAGGAAATACATATAATACATACAATACAAATAAAATTAAATACAATACAATACACCCCTATCTAATATACAATACATCCTATCTATCTAATATACATCACCCAATATATCTAATATACAATAAATACTATCTATCTAAAATACATCCTATCTATCTAATATACATCCCCCAATCTATCTGAATAAACACCACAATCTAATATACAATACATGCTATCTATATAAAATACATCCCCCTATCTAACATACAACAAATGCTATCTCTATATAAAATAATCTAATTCTAAGCTAAAAGGAAATAATTAAGACCACTTACCTTTGCAGATGTCCCTTCAGATCAGCAACCTAGGGAAAAAAAATAAAAAAAATGAGTGCAACACATTTACAGAAAATAAATAAACATTATAAACATTCTAAATATTCTACTAACCTTTCCAGCATGTCCCCGTCCTTCTTCTTTTCTTCTTCTTCCCCGGCGCGGCCCCTGTTAAAAAAAAAATTACATTAGTACAACATACATAAACATAAAGAAATTAAAAATAAACATAATATACATTGTACTTACCTCCCCGCGATGTCCCCGGGCCTCCTCCTCCTGGAACAATCCGCGCTCTAAAAAAAAAAAAAAAACTAACAGAGATCCGCACTCGCGGACCGCCCCGATGCTAATGAGCCTCCTAGAGACTTTTCCGGAAGAAAATAGGCAATGGCGCCTTCTGATTGTCTGAAAACGCTGTCTATCAAATTCAGGCAATCAGCAGGTGCCAATGTGTGAGCCAATCAGAAAGGGATACACCCCAAAATCCCACTCTGATTGGATAACGCACCTGTCAATTTTTATTTAAACCAATCACCCAGGGGGATTGGCTGGAGGCATCTGCGCATTCTGATTAGTTGCAGTGACAATAGCCAATCACAATGGGATACATCCCCACATAGTGATTGGCTGAAGGCATTTGCGCCTTCTGATTCGCTGTTGTCAATGTCAGAAGCCGACATTGACAATTTTCTTCTGGAAAACTCTGTAGGGGCCTCATTAGCGTAGGGAGATACGCAAGTTTCTTTTGTTGTTGTTTTTTTTTTAGCGCGGATTGTTCCAGGAAGTGGCAGAAGAGGAGGAGGCCGGGGACATCGCGGGGAGGTAAGTACAATGTATAATATGTTTTTTTTTTTTTTTTTATGTTTATGTATGTTGTAACAATGTAATGTTTGTTTTTAACAGGGGCCGCGCAGGAGAAGAAGAAAAAAAGAAGGACAGGGACATGCTGGAAATGTGAGTAGAATATATAGAATATTTAGAATGTTTATTTATTTTCTGTAAATGTGTTGTACTCATTTTTTTTTCTTTTCCCCTAGGTTGCTGATCTGAAGGGACATCTGCAAAGGTAGGTGGTCTTAATTATTTTATTTTAGCTTAGAATTAGGGTTTATATACAGAGATAGCATTTATTGTATGTTAGATAGGGGTATGTATTTTAGATAGTTAGGATATATTGTATATTAGATAGATAGGGGTATGTATTTTAGATAGTTAGGATTTATTGTATGTTAGGGGTATGTATTTTAGATAGTTAGGATTTATTTTATGTTATGGGTATGTATTTTAGATAGTTAGGATTTATTGTATATTATATAGTATTGTATGTTACATAGGGGTATGTATTTTAGATAGTTAGGATTTATTGTATATTAGATTGGGGGATGTATTTTAGATAGATAGGATTTATTGTATATTACATAGATTGGGGGATGTATTTTAGATAGATGGGATTTATTGTATATTACATAGATTGGGGGATGTATTTTACATAGATAGTATTGATTGTATGTTAGATAGTGGTGTATTGTATTTTATTTGTATTGTATTGTATTGTATGTATTCTATATGTATTTTCTTTTCAGGTGTGTATTTTTTTTCTGTAGTGGGGGGGTTTGTCATGTATTTTTTTATTTTCTGTAATGTTCCTTTTTTTTTATTTTTTGTGACTTAGGTTTTTTTATTTTCTGTAATGTAGATTTTTTTATTTTTTGTGACTTAGGTTTTTTTATTTTCTGTAATTAGAGTGGTGGTGGGGGGGGTTGATTAGGTGGAGGAGAAGTGCTACAATTATTGCTGGGGGCAAGAAACATTAAGATACAAATTACAGTCACTAAACCACACAAACTGCTCCAGGGAAGTGGAGAATGTATAGTGTAAAGGAGATGTAGAAGAAATTGTAATGAATCAACATACAAATATTCCTAACAAGATAAGTACGGCAGTAATGCCAATGTATTCATAGATATAGTGGGGAAATCACAGGAGAAAATGATATAAAACAATGTGTCAAACAACATTAGTAATCCCACTTTAAAGGTTGAAATGCTACAAAAAATAAATCCTATTGCCATTAAAGTTAAAGTTGAAGTTACTTTGTGACACAGGATTTATTAGCCATATATAGGCCCCTATTCAATTGAGCAATTGTTAGTTACTGGAGCCCGTAATGTAGCCCGTAAACTAATTTGCTATTCAATCAGCATTTTTTAGCTACCAGCAAACGATTTGCGGGTTACAGGATGAAAATCCCTGCAGTTGTCAAAATCGGAACTCTAACCCATCTAAGCCTTTGATCTTTCAAGCCCGTAAATGTTACAATCACAACTTGCTATTCAATTGCTAGAACTCCTCAAGCCCGCAATTGCTTTCACACCCGTAAATAACAAATGTAGAAGAAAATCCTACAAGTACAGATAGGAGTAACAAGGGGGTTAAACACCTGATCGTAGCACTATGAATGCAAATAAAACATCAATACCACACTTCAAAAGAGATGAAAATCAATAAAAGTCATTAAAACTAATTGCACAACAGTCTCAAGCTATCAAATCTATTTATTTTTTTTAACGTTTCATTTCCATGTTATATCAGTCTCGGGAGTCAATGAGTTAATACATATCAGGCCACCCACATGGACTAGAACAGTATTGTCATTCATTTTTATTTTTTTTGTTTAAAATGTTAATTTATTGACGTTTAACCTCCTTGTTTTACTGATGTAATGATGATGGTTTCATTTACTATTAGTTGTTAGTAAATAGGTAGTTAAGGCCTTGCTTAACTGATCATGATCAAGAAAGTTTTATACTAATAAAGAGATACACACATATTTTTTAATATAAGTGGAATAAAAGTTATGTGTTAGTGTAAATCCAGTATTATATATATATATATATATGTGTATATGGAGGTGTATATGGAGGTATATATATATATAAATATATATATATATATATATATATATATATATATATATATATGTGTGTGTGTATATGGAGGTGTATATATATATATATATATATATATATATATATATATATATG
>CM050170.1:35896783-35934283 GCA_027410445.1 Discoglossus pictus | reverse complement strand
TCCTGTATTACTCTGATTCCCTGTATCTCCTGGGCTGTGTGTCCTGTATTACTCTGATTCCCTGTATCTCCTGAGCTGTGTGTCCTGTATTACTCTGATTCCCTGTATCTCCTGGGCTGTGTGTCCTGTATTACTCTGATTCCCTGTATCTCCTGAGCTGTGTGTCCTGTATTACTCTGATTCCCTGTATCTCCTGGGCTGTGTGTCCTGTATTACTCTATTCCCTGTATCTCCCGGGCTGTGTGTCCCGTATTACTCTGATTCCCTGTATCTCCTGGGCTGTGTGTCCCGTATTACTCTGATTCCCTGTATCTCCTGAGCTGTGTGTCCTGTATTACTCTGATTCCCTTTATCTCCTGGGCTGTGTGTCCTGTATTACTTTGATTCCCTGTATCTCCTGGGCTGTGTGTCCTGTATTACTCTGATTCCCTGTATCTCCTGGGCTGTGCGTCCTGTATTACTCTGATTCCCTGTATCTCCTGAGCTGTGTGTCCTGTATTACTCTGATTCCCTTTATCCCCTGGGCTGTGTGCCCTGTATTACTCTGATTCCCTTTATCCCCTGAGCTGTGTGTCCTGTATTACTCTGATTCCCTGTATCTCCTGGGCTGTGTGTCCTGTATTACTTTGATTCCCTGTATCTCCTGGGCTGTGTGTCCTGTATTACTCTGATTCCCTGTATCTCCTCAGCTGTGTGTCCTGTATTACTCTTATTCCCTGTATCTCCCGGGCTGTGTGTCCTGTATTACTTTGATTCCCTGTATCTCCTGGGCTGTGTGTCCTGTATTACTCTGATTCCCTGTATCTCCTCAGCTGTGTGTCCTGTATTACTCTTATTCCCTGTATCTCCCGGGCTGTGTGTCCCGTATTACTCTGATTCCCTGTATCTCCTGGGCTGTGTGTCCCGTATTACTCTGATTCCCTGTATCTCCTGGGCTGTGTGTCCCGTATTACTCTGATTCCCTGTATCTCCTGAGCTGTGTGTCCTGTATTACTCTGATTCCCTGTATCTCCTGGGCTGTGTGTCCTGTATTACTCTGATTCCCTGTATCTCCTGGGCTGTGTGTCCTGTATTACTCTTATTCCCTGTATCTCCCGGGCTGTGTGTCCCGTATTACTCTGATTCCCTGTATCTCCTGGGCTGTGTGTCCCGTATTACTCTGATTCCCTGTATCTCCTGGGCTGTGTGTCCCGTATTACTCTGATTCCCTGTATCTCCTGGGCTGTGTGTCCTGTATTACTCTGATTCCCTGTATCTTCTTAGCTGTGTGTCCTGTATTACTCTGATACCCTGTATCTCCTGGGCTGTGTGTCCCGTATTACTCTGATTCCCTGTATCTCCTGAGCTGTGTGTCCTGTATTACTCTGATTCCCTGTATCTCCTGGGTTGTGTGTCCTGTATTACTCTGATTCACTGTATCTCCTGGGCTGTGCGTCCTGTATTACTCTGATTCCCTGTATCTCCTGGGCTGTGTGTCCTGTATTACTCTGATTCCCTGTATCTCCTGAGCTGTGTGTCCTGTATTACTCTGATTCCCTTTATCTCCTGGGCTGTGTGTCCCGTATTACTCTGATTCCCTGTATCTCCTGAGCTGTGTGTCCTGTATTACTCTGATTCCCTGTATCTCCTGGGTTGTGTGTCCTGTATTACTCTGATTCACTGTATCTCCTGGGCTGTGCGTCCTGTATTACTCTGATTCCCTGTATCTCCTGGGCTGTGTGTCCTGTATTACTCTGATTCCCTGTATCTCCTGAGCTGTGTGTCCTGTATTACTCTGATTCCCTTTATCTCCTGGGCTGTGTGTCCTGTATTACTTTGATTCCCTGTATCTCCTGGGCTGTGTGTCCTGTATTACTCTGATTCCCTGTATCTCCTGGGCTGTGCGTCCTGTATTACTCTGATTCCCTGTATCTCCTGAGCTGTGTGTCCTGTATTACTCTGATTCCCTTTATCCCCTGGGCTGTGTGCCCTGTATTACTCTGATTCCCTTTATCCCCTGAGCTGTGTGTCCTGTATTACTCTGATTCCCTGTATCTCCTGGGTTGTGTGTCCTGTATTACTTTGATTCCCTGTATCTCCTGGGCTGTGTGTCCTGTATTACTCTGATACCCTGTATCTCCTGGGCTGTGTGTCCTGTATTACTCTGATTCCCTGTATCTCCTGGGTTGTGTGTCCCGTATTACTCTGATTCCCTGTCTCTCCTGGGCTGTGTGTCCTGTATTACTCTGATTCCCTGTATCCCCTGAGCTGTGTGTCCTGTATTACTCTGAATCCCTGTATCTCCTGAGCTGTGTGTCCTGTATTACTGTGATTCCCTGTATCTCCTGGGCTGTGCGTCCTGTATTACTCTGATTCCCTGTATCCTCTGAGCTGTGTGTCCTGTATTACTCTGATTCCCTGTATCTCCTGGGCTGTGCGTCCTGTATTAATCCGATTCCCTGTATCTTCTTAGCTGTGTGTCATGTCTTACTATGATTCCCCTTCTCTCCTGGCTGTGTGTCTTGTATAACTTTGATTCCCTGTATCTTCTAAGCTGAGTGTCCTGTATTACTCTGATTCCCTGTATCTCCTGGGCTATGCGTCCTGTATTACTGATTCCCTGTCTCTCCTGGTCTGTGTGTCCTGTATTACTCTGATTCCCTGTATCTCCTGGGCTGTGTGTCCTGTATTACTCTGATTCCCTGTATCTCCTGGGCTGTGTGTCCTGTATTACTCTGATTCCCTGTATCTCCTGAGCTGTGTGTCCTGTATTACTTTGATTCCCTGTATCTTCTTAGCTGTCTGTCATGTCTTACTATAATTCCCCTTCTCTCCTGGGCTGTGTGTCCTGTATTACTCTGATTCCCTTTATCTTCTGAGCCTTGTGCCTTGTATTACTCTGATTCCCTGTCTCTCCTGGTCTGTGTGTCCTGTATTACTTTGATTCCCTGTATCTTCTTAGCTGTGTGTCCTGTATTACTCTGATACCCTGTATCTCCTGGGCTGTGTGTCCCGTATTACTCTGATTCCCTGTATCTCCTGGGCTGTGTGTCCTGTATTACTTTGATTCCCTGTATCTCCTGGGCTGTGTGTCCTGTATTACTCTGATTCCCTGTATCTCCTCAGCTGTGTGTCCTGTATTACTCTTATTCCCTGTATCTCCCGGGCTGTGTGTCCCGTATTACTCTGATTCCCTGTATCTCCTGGGCTGTGTGTCCCGTATTACTCTGATTCCCTGTATCTCCTGGGCTGTGTGTCCCGTATTACTCTGATTCCCTGTATCTCCTGAGCTGTGTGTCCTGTATTACTCTGATTCCCTGTATCTCCTGGGCTGTGTGTCCTGTATTACTCTTATTCCCTGTATCTCCCGGGCTGTGTGTCCCGTATTACTCTGATTCCCTGTATCTCCTGGGCTGTGTGTCCCGTATTACTCTGATTCCCTGTATCTCCTGGGCTGTGTGTCCTGTATTACTCTGATTCCCTGTATCTCCTGAGCTGTGTGTCCTGTATTACTCTGATTCCCTTTATCTCCTGGGCTGTGTGTCCTGTATTACTTTGATTCCCTGTATCTCCTGGGCTGTGTGTCCTGTATTACTCTGATTCCCTGTATCTCCTGGGCTGTGCGTCCTGTATTACTCTGATTCCCTGTATCTCCTGAGCTGTGTGTCCTGTATTACTCTGATTCCCTTTATCCCCTGGGCTGTGTGCCCTGTATTACTCTGATTCCCTTTATCCCCTGAGCTGTGTGTCCTGTATTACTCTGATTCCCTGTATCTCCTGGGTTGTGTGTCCTGTATTACTTTGATTCCCTGTATCTCCTGGGCTGTGTGTCCTGTATTACTCTGATACCCTGTATCTCCTGGGCTGTGTGTCCTGTATTACTCTGATTCCCTGTATCTCCTGGGTTGTGTGTCCCGTATTACTCTGATTCCCTGTCTCTCCTGGGCTGTGTGTCCTGTATTACTCTGATTCCCTGTATCCCCTGAGCTGTGTGTCCTGTATTACTCTGAATCCCTGTATCTCCTGGGCTGTGTGGCCTGTATTACTCTGATTCCCTGTATCTCCTGGGCTGTGTGCCCTGTATTACTCTGATTCCCTTTATCCCCTGAGCTGTGTGTCCTGTATTACTCTGATTCCCTGTATCTCCTGGGCTGTGTGTCCCGTATTACTCTGATTCCCTGTATCTCCTGAGCTGTGTGTCCTGTATTACTCTGATTCCCTGTATCTCCTGGGCTGTGTGTCCTGTATTACTCTGATTCCCTCTATCTCCTGAGCTGTGTGTCCTGTATTACTCTGATTCCCTGTATCTCCTGAGCTGTGTGTCCTGTATTACTCTGATTCCCTGTATCTCCTGAGCTGTGTGTCCTGTATTACTCTGATTCCCTGTATCTCCTGAGCTGTGTGACCTGTATTACTCTGATTCCCTGTCTCTCCTGGTTTGTGTGTCCTGTATTACTCTGATTCCCTGTATCTCCTGAGCTGTGTGTCCTGTATTACTCTGAATCCCTGCATCTTCTGAGCCTTGTGCCTTGTATTACTCTGATTCCCTGTCTCTCCTGGTCTGTGTGTCCTGTATTATTCTGATTCCCTGTATCTCCCGGGCTGTGTGTCCTCTATTACTCTGATTCCCTGTCTCTCCTGGTCTGTGTGTCCTGTATTACTCTGATTCCCTTTATCCCCTGAGCTGTGTGTCCTGTATTACTCTGATTCCCTGTATCTCCTGGGCCGTGTGTCCCGTATTACTCTGATTCCCTGTATCTCCTGAGCTGTGTGTCCTGTATTACTCTGATTCCCTGTCTCTCCTGGGCTGTGTGTCCTGTATTACTCTGATTCCCTGTCTCTCCTGGTCTGTGTGTCCTGTATTACTCTGATTCCCTGTATCTCCTGGGCTGTGTTTCCTGTATTACTCTGATTCCCTGTATCTCCTGGGCTGTGTGTCCTGTATTACTCTGATTCCCTGTATCTTCTTAGCTGTGTGTCCTGTATTACTCTGATTCCCTGTATCTTCTTAGCTGTTTGTCATGTCTTACTATAATTCCCCTTCTCTCCTGGGCTGTGTGTCCTGTATTACTCTGATTCCCTGCATCTTCTGAGCCTTGTGCCTTGTATTACTCTGATTCCCTGTCTCTCCTGGTCTGTGTGTCCTGTATTATTCTGATTCCCTGTATCTCCCGGGCTGTGTGTCCTCTATTACTCTGATTCCCTGTATCTTTTGGGCTGTGTGTCCTGTATTACTCTGATTCTCTGTATCTTCTGAGCTATGTGTCCTGTATTACTCTGATTCCCTGTTTCTCCTGGGTGTGTGTCCTGTATTACTCTAATTCCCTGTATCTCATGGGCTGTGTGTCCTGTATTACTCTGATTTCCTGAATCTTTTGGGCTGTGTGTCCTGTATTACTCTGATTCCCTGTCTCTCCTGGGCTGTGTGTCCTGTATTACTCTGATTCCCTGTATCTCCTGAGCTGTGTGTCCTATATTACATTGATTTCCTGTATCTCATGGGCTATGTGTCCTGTATTACTCTGATCCCCTGTATCCCCTGGGCTGTATGTCCTGTATTCCTTTTGATTCCCTGTATCTCCTGGGCTGTGTGTCCTGTATTACTCTGATTCCCTGTATCTCCTGGGCTGTGTGTCCTGTATTACTCTGATTCCCTGTATCTCCTGGGCTGTGTGTCCTGTATTACTCTGATTCCCTGTATCTCCTGAGCTGTGTGTCCTGTACTCCTCTGATTCCCTGTATCCCCTGGGCTGTGTGTCCTGTATTCCTCTGATTCCCTGTATCTCCTGAGCTGTGTGTCCTGTATTCCTCTGATTCCCTGTATCTCCTGAGCTGTGTGTCCTGTATTACTCTGATTCCCTGTATCTCCTGGGCTGTGTGTCCTTTATTATTTTGATTCCCTGTCTCTCCTGGGCTGTGTGTCCTGTGTTAATCTGATTCCCTGTATCTCCTGGGCTGTGTACCCTGTATTACTTTGATTCCCTGTATCTCCTGGACTGTGTGTCCTGTATTACTCTGATTCCCTGTATCTCCTGGGCTGTGTGTCCTGTATTACTCTGATTCCCTGTATCTCCTGGGCTGTATACCCTGTATTACTTTGATTCCCTGTATCTCCTGAGCTATGTGTCCTGTATTACTCTGATTCCCTGTATCCCCTGGGCTGTGTGTCCTGTATTCCTCTGATTCCCTGTATCTCCTGAGCTGTGTGTCCTGTATTACTCTGTTTCCCTGTATCTCCTGGGCTGTGTGTCCTGTATTACTCTGATTCCCTGTATCTCCTGGGCTGTGTATCCTGTATTACTCTGATTCCCTGTATCTCCTGGGCTGTGTGTCCTGTATTACTCTGATTCCCTGTATCTCCTGAGCTGTGTGTCCTGTACTCCTCTGATTCCCTGTATCCCCTGGGTTGTGTGTCCTGTATTACTCTGATTCCCTGGATCCCCTGGGCTGTGTGTCCTGTATTACTGATTCCCTGTATCCCCTGGGCTGTATGTCCTGTATTACTCTGATTCCCTGTATCTCCTGGGCTGTGTGTCCTGTATTACTCTGATTCCCTGTATCTCCTGGGCTGTGTGTCCTTTATTATTTTGATTCCCTGTCTCTCCTGGGCTGTGTGTCCTGTGTTAATCTGATTCCCTGTATCTCCTGGGCTGTGTACCCTGTATTACTTTGATTCCCTGTATCTCCTGGGCTATGTGTCCTGCATTACTCTGATTCCCTGTATCTCCTGGGTTGTGCGTCCTGTATTACTCTGATTCCCTGTATCTCCTGGGCTGTGTGTCCTGTATTACTCTGATTCCCTGTATCTCCTTGGCTGTGTGTCCTGTATTACTCTGATTCCCTGTATCTCCTGGGCTGTATACCCTGTATTACTTTGATTCCCTGTATCTTCTTAGCTGTGTGTCCTGTATTACTCTGATTCCCTGTATCTTCTGAGCCTTGTGCCTTGTATTACTCTGATTCCCTGTCTCTCCTGGTCTGTGTGTCCTGTATTACTCTAATTCCCTGTATCTCATGGGCTGTGTGTCCTCTATTACTCTGATTCCCTGTATCTTTTGGGCTGTGTGTCCTGTATTACTCTGATTCTCTGTATCTTCTGAGCTATGTGTCCTGTATTACTCTGATTCCCTGTATCTTTTGGGCTGTGTGTCCTGTATTACTCTGATTCTCTGTATCTTCTGAGCTGTGCGTCCTGTATTACTCTGATTCCCTGTATCTCCTGGGCTGTGTGTCCTGTTTTACTCTGATTCCCTGTATCTCCTGGGCTGTGTGTCTTGTATTACTCTGATTCCCTGTCTCTCCTGGGCTGTGTGTCCTGTATTCCTCTGATTCCCTGTATCTCCTGAGCTGTGTGTCCTGTATTCCTCTGATTCCCTGTATCTCCTGAGCTGTGTGTCCTGTATTACTCTGATTCCCTGTATCTCCTGGGCTGTGTGTCCTTTATTATTTTGATTCCCTGTCTCTCCTGGGCTGTGTGTCCTGTGTTAATCTGATTCCCTGTATCTCCTGGGCTGTGTACCCTGTATTACTTTGATTCCCTGTATCTCCTGGGCTGTGTGTCCTGTATTACTCTGATTCCCTGTATCTCCTGGGCTGTGTGTCCTGTATTACTCTGATTCCCTGTATCTCCTGGGCTGTATACCCTGTATTACTTTGATTCCCTGTATCTCCTGAGCTATGTGTCCTGTATTACTCTGATTCCCTGTATCTCCTGGGCTGTGCGTCCTGTATTACTGATTCCCTGTCTCTCCTGGTCTGTGTGTCCTGTATTACTCTGATTCCCTGTATCTCCTGGGCTGTGTGTCCTGTATTACTCTGATTCCCTGTATCTCCTGGGCTGTGTGTCCTGTATTACTCTGATTCCCTGTATCTCCTGAGCTGTGTGTCCTGTATTACTTTGATTCCCTGTATCTTCTTAGCTGTCTGTCATGTCTTACTATAATTCCCCTTCTCTCCTGGGCTGTGTGTCCTGTATTACTCTGATTCCCTGTATCTTGTGAGCCTTGTGCCTTGTATTACTCTGATTCCCTGTCTCTCCTGGTCTGTGTGTCCTGTATTACTCTAATTCCCTGTATCTCATGGGCTGTGTGTCCTCTATTACTCTGATTCCCTGTATCTTTTGGGCTGTGTGTCCTGTATTACTCTGATTCTCTGTATCTTCTGAGCTATGTGTCCTGTATTACTCTGATTCCCTGTATCTTTTGGGCTGTGTGTCCTGTATTACTCTGATTCTCTGTATCTTCTGAGCTGTGCGTCCTGTATTACTCTGATTCCCTGTCTCTCCTGGGCTGTGTGTCCTGTATTACTCTGATTCCCTGTATCTCCTGAGCTGTGTGTCCTATATTACATTGATTTCCTGTATCTCATGGGCTATGTGTCCTGTAATACTCTGATCCCCTGTATCCCCTGGGCTGTGTGTCCTGTATTCCTCTGATTCCCTGTATCTCCTGAGCTGTGTGTCCTGTATTACTCTGTTTCCCTGTATCTCCTGGGCTGTGTGTCCTGTATTACTCTGATTCCCTGTATCTCCTGGGCTGTGTATCCTGTATTACTCTGATTCCCTGTATCTCCTGGGCTGTGTGTCCTGTATTACTCTGATTCCCTGTATCTCCTGAGCTGTGTGTCCTGTACTCCTCTGATTCCCTGTATCCCCTGGGTTGTGTGTCCTGTATTACTCTGATTCCCTGGATCCCCTGGGCTGTGTGTCCTGTATTACTGATTCCCTGTATCCCCTGGGCTGTATGTCCTGTATTACTCTGATTCCCTGTATCTCCTGGGCTGTGTGTCCTGTATTACTCTGATTCCCTGTATCTCCTGGGCTGTGTGTCCTTTATTATTTTGATTCCCTGTCTCTCCTGGGCTGTGTGTCCTGTGTTAATCTGATTCCCTGTATCTCCTGGGCTGTGTACCCTGTATTACTTTGATTCCCTGTATCTCCTGGGCTATGTGTCCTGCATTACTCTGATTCCCTGTATCTCCTGGGTTGTGCGTCCTGTATTACTCTGATTCCCTGTATCTCCTGGGCTGTGTGTCCTGTATTACTCTGATTCCCTGTATCTCCTTGGCTGTGTGTCCTGTATTACTCTGATTCCCTGTATCTCCTGGGCTGTGCGTCCTGTATTACTCTGATTCCCTGTATCTCCTGAGCTGTGTGTCCTGTATTACTGTGATTCCCTGTATCTCCTGGGCTGTGCGTCCTGTATTACTCTGATTCCCTGTATCTCCTGAGCTGTGTGTCCTGTATTACTGTGATTCCCTGTATCTCCTGGGCTGTGCGTCCTGTATTACTCCGATTCCCTGTATCTTCTTAGCTGTGTGTCATGTCTTACTATGATTCCCCTTCTCTCCTGGCTGTGTGTCTTGTATAACTTTGATTCCCTGTATCTTCTAAGCTGTGTGTCCTGTATTACTCTGATTCCCTGTATCTCCTGGGCTATGCGTCCTGTATTACTGATTCCCTGTCTCTCCTGGTCTGTGTGTCCTGTATTACTCTGATTCCCTGTCTCTCCTGGTCTGTGTGTCCTGTATTACTCTGATTCCCTGTATCTCCTGGGCTGTGTGTCCTGTATTACTCTGATTCCCTGTATCTCCTGGGCTGTGTGTCCTGTATTACTCTGATTCCCTGTATCTCCTGAGCTGTGTGTCCTGTATTAGATTGATTCCCTGTATCTTCTTAGCTGTGTGTCCTGTATTACTCTGATTCCCTGTATCTTCTGAGCCTTGTGCCTTGTATTACTCTGATTCCCTGTCTCTCCTGGTCTGTGTGTCCTGTATTACTCTAATTCCCTGTATCTCATGGGCTGTGTGTCCTGTATTACTCTGATTCCCTGTCTCTCCTGGGCTGTGTGTCCTGTATTACTCTGATTCCCTGTATCTCCTGGGCTGTGTGTCTTGTATTACTCTGATTCCCTGTCTCTCCTGGGCTGTGTGTCCTGTATTACTCTGATTCCCTGTATCTCCTGGGCTGTGTGTCCTTTATTATTTTGATTCCCTGTCTCTCCTGGGCTGTGTGTCCTGTGTTAATCTGATTCCCTGTATCTCCTGGGCTGTGTACCCTGTATTACTTTGATTCCCTGTATCTCCTGGACTGTGTGTCCTGTATTACTCTGATTCCCTGTATCTCCTGGGCTGTGTGTCCTGTATTACTCTGATTCCCTGTATCTCCTGGGCTGTATACCCTGTATTACTTTGATTCCCTGTATCTCCTGAGCTATGTGTCCTGTATTACTCTGATTCCCTGTATCTCCTGGGCTGTGCGTCCTGTATTACTGATTCCCTGTCTCTCCTGGTCTGTGTGTCCTGTATTACTCTGATTCCCTGTATCTCCTGGGCTGTGTGTCCTGTATTACTCTGATTCCCTGTATCTCCTGGGCTGTGTGTCCTGTATTACTCTGATTCCCTGTATCTCCTGAGCTGTGTGTCCTGTATTACTTTGATTCCCTGTATCTTCTTAGCTGTCTGTCATGTCTTACTATAATTCCCCTTCTCTCCTGGGCTGTGTGTCCTGTATTACTCTGATTCCCTGTATCTTCTGAGCCTTGTGCCTTGTATTACTCTGATTCCCTGTCTCTCCTGGTCTGTGTGTCCTGTATTACTCTAATTCCCTGTATCTCATGGGCTGTGTGTCCTCTATTACTCTGATTCCCTGTATCTTTTGGGCTGTGTGTCCTGTATTACTCTGATTCTCTGTATCTTCTGAGCTATGTGTCCTGTATTACTCTGATTCCCTGTATCTTTTGGGCTGTGTGTCCTGTATTACTCTGATTCTCTGTATCTTCTGAGCTGTGCGTCCTGTATTACTCTGATTCCCTGTCTCTCCTGGGCTGTGTGTCCTGTATTACTCTGATTCCCTGTATCTCCTGAGCTGTGTGTCCTATATTACATTGATTTCCTGTATCTCATGGGCTATGTGTCCTGTAATACTCTGATTCCCTGTATCCCCTGGGCTGTGTGTCCTGTATTCCTCTGATTCCCTGTATCTCCTGAGCTGTGTGTCCTGTATTACTCTGTTTCCCTGTATCTCCTGGGCTGTGTGTCCTGTATTACTCTGATTCCCTGTATCTCCTGGGCTGTGTGTCCTGTATTACTCTGATTCCCTGTATCTCCTGGGCTGTGTGTCCTGTATTACTCTGATTCCCTGTATCTCCTGAGCTGTGTGTCCTGTACTCCTCTGATTCCCTGTATCTCCTGGGTTGTGTGTCCTGTATTACTCTGATTCCCTGGATCCCCTGGGCTGTGTGTCCTGTATTACTGATTCCCTGTATCCCCTGGGCTGTATGTCCTGTATTACTCTGATTCCCTGTATCTCCTGGGCTGTGTGTCCTGTATTACTCTGATTCCCTGTATCTCCTGGGCTGTGTGTCCTTTATTATTTTGATTCCCTGTCTCTCCTGGGCTGTGTGTCCTGTGTTAATCTGATTCCCTGTATCTCCTGGGCTGTGTACCCTGTATTACTTTGATTCCCTGTATCTCCTGGGCTATGTGTCCTGCATTACTCTGATTCCCTGTATCTCCTGGGTTGTGCGTCCTGTATTACTCTGATTCCCTGTATCTCCTGGGCTGTGTGTCCTGTATTACTCTGATTCCCTGTATCTCCTTGGCTGTGTGTCCTGTATTACTCTGATTCCCTGTATCTCCTGGGCTGTATACCCTGTATTACTTTGATTCCCTGTATCTCCTGGGCTGTGCGTCCTGTATTACTCTGATTCCCTGTATCTCCTGAGCTGTGTGTCCTGTATTACTGTGATTCCCTGTATCTCCTGGGCTGTGCGTCCTGTATTACTCTGATTCCCTGTATCCTCTGAGCTGTGTGTCCTGTATTACTGTGATTCCCTGTACCTCCTGGGCTGTGCGTCCTGTATTACTCCGATTCCCTGTATCTTCTTAGCTGTGTGTCATGTCTTACTATGATTCCCCTTCTCTCCTGGCTGTGTGTCTTGTATAACTTTGATTCCCTGTATCTTCTAAGCTGTGTGTCCTGTATTACTCTGATTCCCTGTATCTCCTGGGCTATGCGTCCTGTATTACTGATTCCCTGTCTCTCCTGGTCTGTGTGTCCTGTATTACTCTGATTCCCTGTCTCTCCTGGTCTGTGTGTCCTGTATTACTCTGATTCCCTGTATCTCCTGGGCTGTGTGTCCTGTATTACTCTGATTCCCTGTATCTCCTGGGCTGTGTGTCCTGTATTACTCTGATTCCCTGTATCTCCTGAGCTGTGTGTCCTGTATTAGATTGATTCCCTGTATCTTCTTAGCTGTGTGTCCTGTATTACTCTGATTCCCTGTATCTTCTGAGCCTTGTGCCTTGTATTACTCTGATTCCCTGTCTCTCCTGGTCTGTGTGTCCTGTATTACTCTAATTCCCTGTATCTCATGGGCTGTGTGTCCTCTATTACTCTGATTCCCTGTATCTTTTGGGCTGTGTGTCCTGTATTACTCTGATTCTCTGTATCTTCTGAGCTATGTGTCCTGTATTACTCTGATTCCCTGTATCTTTTGGGCTGTGTGTCCTGTATTACTCTGATTCTCTGTATCTTCTGAGCTGTGCGTCCTGTATTACTCTGATTCCCTGTATCTCCTGGGCTGTGTGTCCTGTTTTACTCTGATTCCCTGTATCTCCTGGGCTGTGTGTCTTGTATTACTCTGATTCCCTGTCTCTCCTGGGCTGTGTGTCCTGTATTACTCTGATTCCCTGTCTCTCCTGGGCTGTGTGTCCTGTATTACTCTGATTCCCTGTATCTCCTGGGCTGTGTGTCTTGTATTACTCTGATTCCCTGTCTCTCCTGGGCTGTGTGTCCTGTATTACTCTGATTCCCTGTATCTCCTGGGCTGTGTGTCCTGTATTACTCTGATTCCCTGTCTCTCCTGGGCTGTGTGTCCTGTATTACTCTGATTCCCTGTATCCCCTGGGCTGTGTGTCCTGTATTACTCTGATTCCCTGTATCTCCTGAGCTGTGTGTCCTGTATTACTCTGATTCCCTTTATCCCCTGGGCTGTGTGTCCTGTATTACTCTGATTCCCCGTGTCTCCTGGGCTGTGTGTCCTGTATTGCTCTGATTCCTTGTATGTCATGAGCTGTGTCTCATACATTGCTCTGATTCCCTTTATCTTCTAAGATTATGTCTAGTTTTCTTTTTAAATAATTGCATTTCCCTTGTTTAAATATCACGTTTCTCACTAATTTTAGAGCAAAATCTGGATCAAGTTAATCACAGAGCAGAAGTCTTGGAGAATCTAACTTCCTAATGATGAACACAAAGAGGATGCAGATGGCGGAGAAGAGCTTGACTGAAACCCCAGATTTTTTTTTAATTCAGAATGGGCAGGTAATGGTGAAAGTCACAAGGTCTGTCCATTTGAGACTCAAATCAAAGCTGCAAGGACTAAAAAGATGATGGTCACTGGATGGGCTTAGCTCAAGTGTAATGATTAAAGGACCACTGACATTTTATATTACCATTTACAATTAAATATATAGAAGAAACTGCATTTTTTTCAAAAGCTTAAATGTGTAAACTATGAGGTCGGAAGCTATTGATAAAACTGAGCTTTTTCTCTACTATAGGGAAGCTACTGCTCATCTAGGGTTTGAAATAACCTGTAAGGTCCTTTTGTGTACATAAGTAGTTTACTGATGCATAGCTATGATGTTGTAATATAAATACAATATCTGATGAGTGCTTTTGGAGTCAGAGCCCAGAAACCAGTAATTTCCATACAACCTCAGTAAATTTAAGGATCATCAGTAAACATAGCAGCTAAGAGGTTGATTTCAATAGAGTCCAAGCTAAGGACCTGTATCATCTTCATAGCAGCTCCCATGAAGTTAAAATCGGGAATCGTTGCAACATTGATGAAGCTTTGGGTTGCCCACTCAAACATTGTCACATTCATGTTGTTTCTTATTCTTGCAAACTAACATTGCAGTTCAGTCGCCTCATAGTATATGTTAATTTTTAATTTATTACAGGATATTAAATGGCAGGTGATAAACGGATGGGTGGCTCGCAGGTGCGACTGAGAATTAGTTGGGTGGCAGGGCTTAATTGTGTGAATGGTATTTGTCATTGACATTTATTGTGCATTTGTATTGTCATTAAAATGTCTTCTTTATTCTCCTACTGGGGGCGCTTATAACTCTGTAAGTGCCACGTTAGACTTTTATCTGCTCTTGAAGGATGTTACATTTACACATAAGGACTTATCCCTGAGAGCACTCGCAGAGTCTTCTAAGTACACTTAACATATTCAGTAACTCTGACAGGAGCCATGTAAGTGTACTTTCCATAAAATCTCTCTTAATAGAGCCATCAGGCAACATGTATGATCTCCATTCACTCTTACGGTAGTCATATAATTGCACTTTCGAACAAATCTCCTGTAGCAGCAGCACATAGTGATCACTCATAAGGATTTACTTGTAAGGATTTAGTTCTATGGAATTTAATAGCATTGTAGCTCCATATGTGCAATATTTACATACGGCTGTTGCTACGTGAGTCACGTATTTGAGCCCCTAAACTGCTTGAAGTTTCTTAAGTTGAGTCTCCAGAAAGTAGTTTGAACTGTGAATTATTAGACACTAGGGACTTGCCCGTCAAAAAATTACGGCAATTAAATGTGAATATTTTGAATTCTAATTTTCAGGTAATATGCATATTTGACACTTGTAACCTTTTTCTTATCTCTAAAGAAGTACAATTATTGTATGAAACATGTTTATTTTTTTAACATGCAACTTGTAGGTGACCAACTGTTAAATCGTGTTTTTTTAAGAGTAGTAACATTTTAATGTAAGAACAGGTCAACATTGTATTAATGATTATTGTAAACTTGACATAAAGTTTTTTAACATGCAACTTGTAGATTAACAACTGTTAAACAAAATATATATTGAATCCAGAGGAAGGCAAACAGTAAAAAACGTCCTTGAAACCTAGCCAATTGTATCAAAGGGGGAAAAAAATTAACTGGCGATCAGATTACTCCCTGGATTAATATTTTGCATTGAATTATACATTTACACTGTATAACAAAACCTCCTTCTCCTCTTAACATGAACTTGAAATATATTCAATTAAACAACTTAGCATTTAAAAAAAAAATTGTAACATTATAAACAGTAACATAATGAAGTAACATTTAAACTTTAATTGTTGTAAAATGCAAGCAAAGTGTTTTGTGGGGCTAATCATGCAAAAAGGCTACTTCCATGAAAATGTAATCAGTTATTTTGTTGTTGTTGATTTTTGATGGTTGACATTGGTTGTTGTTATTGTTGTTATAATTGGTGAAAATGGCACATAGAGTTTCCTATGTGAAATAGTGGTTCTCTAAAAAGAGAACGCCAGACATTAAAGTTCGTCCGCGGGGTGTAACCACTGTTCTCTATGGGCCTCATTCTATTATCGGCCGTAAAATGGCCTCTTACGGCCGGCCGTATATCTTGCAACCGGCCGTAAGCTCAGAAATCTTTAAAGTCAAAAATAAATTCAAGACAGCACTGTAAAGCTCTGTAAATGCTAGGGATCATATTGGGGGACATGAGGATTAATAGTAGCCCACTCTCAAGCTTGCACATCAGCCCAAATCCGAGTTTACATTAACTGTTTATTTTCCGGCCGCAGCGTGGCCGGGTCTGAGGTGCTCCAAGCACTCTGGACTTTTTACATGGATTTTTGACATAAATTAAAAAATATGTTTTTTACGGATTTGAGTATAGGGGAATGTTGTGCTATTTTTGCTAACACCTACAATCACTTTTTAGTCTCCTCAGAGTGCACGATGGGTTTATTTTGGCTTTATAATGTGCTTAATTGGTGCTAGCGGGACCTTTTTCCTGCAAATAAGCTGCGGCTCGCTTTTAGCCTTGCAGAGATGGTTCCCGGAGCAATAGAATAGCAACCGGGCTTTTCTTGCGGCCGAAACTCTTGCGGCCGTTTTAGATGAAAGGCTTTCCTGCGGCGCGTGCGGCCGCAAGGGATAGCAAGGCGCCGGCCGCAAGCCTGCCGGAATCCCCGGCCGGAGGGGAATAGAATAGCAGAATAGCTTGCGGCCGGTCCTTGCGGCCCCGCATCTCCTACGGCCGGTAATAGAATGAGGCCCTATGTGTTTTGCCATTGTATAGCGTTTCTTATGGAAATAGTGTTGCTCTAAAAAGAGACTGAGTGATATAATATAAGACTAAAATGTTATTCTTGAAATTAAACCACTGTTCTCTATATTTATTTATTGTTTTTGTTGTTAAATTGTCGTTGAGGTTAGTTTGTTTTTTTGGTTGCTGTTTCTGTTCTATGTCTTGTCTTTGGTGGAGTTAAAGTTACAGTACTTCATAGTAGACAATGTCATTGGTAAAAATGTGTCCATCATCTAATAAATCACCTTGACGTTCATTGTTTTCAATGTAAACTTTAATAGCCTGTGGATTCTTGCACCTTGAGAAGGCAACATACAGCTGGCCATATGCAAATACTGGTTCTTCTAAAAAGATACCCACAGATTTGAAAGTTTATCCTTGTAATTTATTAATGGTCATGGCAAATGCCAGGATTATGGGAAATTGTCTCCTTTGAAGTACAAAAGGGAGGCTACTTTCACTTGGTGCCAAATCTATTCTTGGTATGAAAACTCTCTCTCCTTTATGGGTACCAGTTAGAATTTCAGCATCTATGTAATGGTCCTTTAATTCTTGAAAAAAATAATCTTGTACATTGCATAGGCCTTTTTTGGGGTTCATATTTCGCAGTAACATGACAATTGCACCTTTCTTTAGCTGCAAAATATGTGGTGGCATTCCAGAAGGCGTTAATGAGTTTATGAATTCAGTAGAAAAGTTTGTCTGACTTTCTTTGTCATCCGCAAGTACAGAATCAGCACTGTGATCATTTTGTAGTGGTGCATTAATTGTTTTAAATATTTGATTATTAAGGAGCAATGCATCCTTATCTTTGCATGTTAGTATTACTTTGTTAGCAAGTTCTGCATAGTCCTCGTTATTTATTGTACTTTCGAATATAGCCAATATAAGATCTTGTTTGCCAATCATATGAGCTGGGATGTGCACAGTGTCATCAGGTAAATTTTGGATTCCTTCTGTTTTTCCTTCTCCAGTTGTATTGAGCCAATCATTTTAAATAATTTTGTCCTTCTGATCTCATATTTTGTTGTAATTTAAGATGGGTAAATAGTTTCCATAGTGTACTTGACTTCATACATGTTTCGACAATGTCTGTTCGATTTCCATGTACAACGACAGGTAATGTTTGTCTAAAATCACCACCTAACAACATTACCTTTCCACCAAATGGCAAAGTATTGTCTATGACTTCACAAAGCAAACGTTCAATACATTGTAGGGCATGGCATGACATCATTGTAGCCTCATCTATTATAATTAATTTACTTTTTTTACTTTTTTTTGCTTGTAATGATGTCATTCGAATATCCGACACTGATGTTTCAAAAATAGGCACTGGCAGTTTAAATCCACTAAGCACAGTCCTTTCACCTTCTAACAAAAGTGTGGCAATCCCAGTGGTTGCAAATGCCAGCGCTATTTGACCTTGTGCTCGTACAAAACTCGTCATAAATTATATAGATAAGTTTTGCCTGATCCACCAGGTCCATCAAGATAGAAATAACACTCTTTTACCATGTCATCATCTAGTGCATTTTTGATAGCTTTAAATGCTTGCAATTGTAATGTATTTAAAGTTGCAAGTCTTTCTTCTGTTCTTTCTGCTTGTAGTTGAGTGTTATAGTCTTCAAAGTTGATTTTGTCTATAAGACCTGTATCTGGCAAATTAAAACTTGCACAACTTAATCCATGAGTTAAAAAGATCTCTTGGATTTCAATTAATGCTTTTAATTGTGCAATAGGCTCATTGTATCAGCCATATTTGTTTTAAATTTGTCCCACAAAGCTAATGCATTTGGAGCATTTGAGAAGATACAAATGAATGCAAATTGTTCCCTCATCTGCCGTGGCATTTGACATAGTGCTGCTTCTTCTAGACATCTTTCCCATTCTGTATCATCAGCTAGGAAGTTTCTATGTCGCGCAGCTAAATGAAATGATTCATATATTATGTCATTAACAGTTCTTAAGTGTTCAAAACTTTGTGCACCAGGAACATTTAAAAGTAGTAGTCTTAAGCAGAAACGTTCAAGGTCTCTTTTGGATTTACGGTGTAATTTCTTGGGATTATTTTATTTCCACGACTTTTTTTCTTTTTCGCCATAATCCATTAACGAAAACATAATGGTATGGAATGTCAATATATAACAATTCCCTTGCCTCTAAATCTGTTGAATTTAATTGAAACCATGCAGTTAGTGTTGTGTGGCGATGCTCACTTTGTGCCAAAGCATTTGTTTCATTTCCAGCATGGAAATACACTAAATGTCTTTGTGGCAAATGTACAGCTAATTGATATACTGCATGTGGGCGATCGTGCATTTCAAATGTTAGAAGACGCCACATTGCTTCTCACGCACTCACATAGCGAGCATCTACATGAGATGCAAGTTCATCATGTACTAACTCACTGGGTTCGTTATTTTCAGCACTTTTGACCACTACAGTAGCTGCATCATAGCCTTTGTAAATATATTTGTAGACATATGTAATGGATTTTATAGAAGTGCATGCTTCAACATTATGTGCATTATACTTCATGAGTAAATGTGGATTGTATGGTACCACATAACTATTGTCTACCTTTTCCCCCCGAATAATGGCAGTTTGTCCTTCTCTTCTTTTATATAATGGATATTCATCACAATTATCATAATTTTTGTCTCTATAATCTTTTGGAAATGCTTTTGTAC
Source organism: Discoglossus pictus (assembly GCA_027410445.1). Taxonomy (NCBI): domain Eukaryota; kingdom Metazoa; phylum Chordata; class Amphibia; order Anura; family Alytidae; genus Discoglossus; species Discoglossus pictus. Next base: position 35,915,477 of record CM050170.1, on the reverse strand, counting down.
ATTTCTTATAACATTCTGGGAGAATATAGAGGTGTTTGTTTAAAATCAATTTTTATTACTCTTGGATCACAACGGCGAAAAAAAAAAACATATAACATATATATAACATCCCGGATTGGAACAAAGAATTAAAAAATAGGCTGATTTTATGAGATGGATTACCACAAGATGTTTCTCTAAAGCTCACAATTAACTCTCCCACTGTAGTTTTGTGTGTTTATATTAATTAAAGCTATCCGGCTTCTTAGTATCTTTATTTACCCTGTCTTTAGGTATTATATGGTGTACTTCATATTTATGTTCATGCTCTATATCGGAATATCTAAATGAAGATGGCTTTTTGCTTGCAAACAAAATTATTTATATATATATATATATATATATATATATATATATATATCTGGGTCACATATTAGACTCTAAATCAACTGATCCGCAAATGTGGTAGAAATTGCTTCTAGTTATTATTATCAGCTAATACCACCTGAAGCATCGTAATTAAAGACTCTATATACATATCTACCAACTCCTTGTAGCTATAGAGAGAGATACACCGGTAATTTCCATATACCGTATATACTCAAGTATAATCCGAGTTTTTCAGCCCTTTTTTTAAGGCAAAAAAGGGCCCCTCTGCTTATATTTGAGTCACTCCCCCCCCCCCCCCCGTGTCTCCCTAACCACCCCTGTGTCTCTCTACCCCCCCCCGTGTTTCTCTAACCCCTGTGTGTCTCTTTCCCTCCCCCCTCCTCAACCTAAACCCTCCTCAACCCCCCTCCTCCACCTAAACCCCCCTAAATACCTCCCACCCTCTCCCCTCACTTACCTGCTTGTGCTCCGGCCTCCGCTCCTTGACCCGGCGCCAGCGCGCATGTGACGTCACATGCGCACCGGGTCAAGGAGCAGAGGCCGGAGCACAAGCAGGTAAGTGAGGGGGGAGGTATTGAGGGGGGTTTAGGTGGAGGAGGGGGTTGAGGGGGTTTGAGGAGGGGGGTTGGGTTTGAGAGGGATTGAGGGGGGTTGAGGTTGAGCACGTGGGTTGGGGTTGAGGAGGGGGGTTGAGGTTGAGGAGGGAGGTTGAGGATGGGGGGTTGAGGAGGAAGGTTGAGGAGCACAAGCCGGAGCATAAGCAGGTAAGAGGGGGGAGTTTAGGTGGAGGAGGGGGGTTGAGGGGAGTTTAGGTTGAGGAGGGGCGTTGAGGAAGGGGGGTTGAAGTTGGGGAGGTGGGTTGGGGTTGAGGGGGGTTGAGGTTAAGGAGGGTGGTTGAGGAGGGGGTTGGGGATGGGGGGTTGAGGAGGGAGGTTGAGGAGGGAGATTGAGGAGGGAGGATGAGGAGGGGTTGAGGAGAGAGGATGAGGATGGGGGGTTTGAGGAGGGAGGTCGAGGGGGGGGTTGAGGAGGGGATTGAGGATGAGGGTTGAGGAGGGAGGTCGAGGGGGGGGGTTGAGGAGGGGATTGAGGATGAGGGTTGAGGGAGGATGAGGAGGAGGGATTGAGGAGGGGAGTTGATGATGGGGGGTTGAGGAGAGAGGATGAGGATGGGGGGGTTGAGGAGGTTGGGTTGGGGTTGAGGATGGTTGAGGTAGAGGAGGGAGTTGAGGATGAGGATGGGGGGTTGAGGATGGGGGTTGAGGATGGGGGGGTTGAGGAGGGAGGTTGAGGATGGGGGGGTTGAGGATGAGGAGGGAGGTTGAGGAGGAGGGGTTGAGGAGGGGGGTTGAGGTTGAGGAGGGAGTTGATGATGGGGGGTTGAGGATGAGGGAGGTTGAGGATGAGGGAGGTTGAGGAGGGAGGTTGAGGAGGGGGGGTTGAGGTTGAGGGTGGTTTGAGGGGGGATGAGGAGGGGGTTGAGGATGAGGAGGGGGGTTGAGGATGAGGAGAGGGGTTGAGGAGAGAGGATGAGGATGGGGGGGTTGAGGAGGGAGGTTGAGGATGAGGAGGGGGGGTTGAGGTTGAGGGGGGGTTGAGGAGGGGGTTGAGGATGAGAAGGGGGGTTGAGGATAAGGAGGGAGGATGAGGAGGGGGGTTGAGGATGAGGAGGGAGGTTGAGGATGAGGAGGGGGGTTGAGGAGAGTGGATGAGGATGGGGGGTTGGGGTTGAGGAGGGTTGAGGTTGAGGAGGGGGATGAGGATTGGGTTGAGGAAGGGGTTGAGGAGGGAGGTTGAGGAGGGGGGGTTGAGGATGGGGGGTTGAGGAGAGAGGATGAGGAGGGAGGTTAAGGATGAGGAGGGAGGTTGAGGAGTGGAGTTGAGGAGGGTGATAAGGGAGGTTGGAAGAGACACAGGGAAGGGAGAGGTTGGAAGAGACACAGGGATGGAAGAGGGGAGAAGAGACACGGAGAGAGAGGGGGACACAGAGAGCACAAGAGGGACACAGGGGGCAGCACATTTCCCACCCTCAGCTTATACTCGAGTCACTCATTTTACCCAATATTTTGTGGTAAAATGGGTGCCTCGGCTTATACTCGGGTCGGCTTATACTCGAGTATATACGGTAATATGGCACTGACCTGCTTCAATGTTGAAAATCTCTATATAGAGGGTTGTGATCCAAGATTAATACAAAATTATTTTAAACAAACACCTCTATATTCTCCCAGTATGTTATATTTTTAAATAAGTCTATTTAGGTAGTAAATACCTTGGGAACTAGATTCTGTAACTCTAAATTAGTGGTTTAATCCACAATAGGTAATAAATTTAATTGTATAAAAATAATAAATATTCCTAAAACAATCATTAGGACTAGTGCATTAGTGCAGTATCTGCCACCATCATGTTGATTCATAATATGGACATTGACTTACTTCTAAAAGAGGGCTGAGGAAAGTTTCAGTGGAGGCACACAGTCTACAGTAGAAGAGAATAAAGATATAACAAATATATATGGGGATCTATATAAAATCATGAGAAAACAAGTGCGATCAGTATGGGAAATAAGCAGTTTACAGAATTATTTGAAAAATCGCTTTGTGCCTAGGGGTTTGAGAGTCCATATAAACCCTGCAATAAATCTAAGTGATGAAATATTTGTGAATAAATGGAAGGAGATGCTTTTGAAATGTTATTTTGAACTTATTACTTTGATTATTGAGACGGAACAACAAAACCTAGAATTATTAAAACCTAAGATAAAACTGTCAGCAAGAATTCAATAAACTCAATAGATCAACAGAATATGAAACACTATGTACAAAACTCAATGAAAATATTGATAAGTTCAAATGAGATATAAGGGACCGGAAACAGAAGAAATTCTGCAGGGACAAAACTGATTTTCAAACAAATAGAATCTTCAAGGAGTTCCCTACAGCCGTCACCCCACAAAGGCACTCTGATATAAGTTCCTCAGACTATGATAACTCTGACATAGACGAACTATCTACACAAAACACTAGAGGTAGATGGTCTGATATATCCTATAGAAGAGAGGCATACAACACAAGGAATTTTTCACAAACTAGAATGCAAAATAAGTATAACAGTAAAGGTTTTTTAGAGGATGGCCAGTTCCCAAAGAAAGGCCCAGAGAGAGGAGGGGCAGAAGCAAAAATAATTAAAAGTTGGAAAGGCTAACTCAGAGATTATAAATGAAAATAGTTAATCTTTCGAGTTTTATTCTTAATGAAGATCATAGATCAGTATTACAAAAAGGATTGATGTTTGTCCCAACATCAAGATCTGACAAATTTAAAGGACATCAATCTATTTGCCCGAAAATTAGCCTTACAAAAATTCTTTAAAAATAAACAGGAAAAAGAACATATGAATTTGGGGATAAGTAAAGAGGATATTGAAACATTCAAACTCTTTATGTCTCTATTGGAAGAAAATAATCCTGCTCGATTTGAAAATACAGAGGAACAACTAAAAACATGGAAAGAGTCTCTTCACTCCGGCTTTGAAGGAGTTTGCAAATATTTGGGTGTTCCTACAATAGGTAACTAAGGATATAGAAAGCCTTGATTATTTTAAACTTGAAAAAGCTTTCAATCTCACCAAAAAATAATATTTTGCCCTGGAGGAACTTAAATCATGTAAAGATATACAAATCAAACCAGCAGACAAAGGTGGGAACCTTGTCATCCTGAGTAATGAGGAATACAAAAAGATGTGCAATAAGATCTTGGAAGATAAATCCATTTATGAAGTAATAACCAAAAATCCAACAATTGAGTATAGATCAGTATTTAAATCTATATTAGAAAATGCAAAAAAATAAAAGATTATTGATGAACAGACATACATATTGCTATTGCCAAAATACCAGTGTATTTCCACCTTTTATGCCCTTCCGAAGGTACATAAGAAAATGGTACCTATTCCAGGAAGACCTCTATTATCAGGTATGGGGAATCTTTCATCTAATACCAGTGTCTACGTTGTTCATTATCTCCGAGACTTAGTACAAAATCTACCCTCTTATGTAAGAGACACTAATGACATTCTTAAACAACTAGAGGACCTGACAGTACCCAAGGAATCATGCTTGGCATCAATAGATGTTGAAGCCCTCTATAGCAGCATACCACACAATTTTGGCATAGAAGCAGTAAAACATTTCTTAAGTGCAAAGGGTAACAATTACAAGAAATGTAATGATTTCCTTGTTCATCTCTTACAATATGTACTGAAACACAATTTTCTCACCTTTTAATGGAAAATGGTATCATCAAAGGAAGGAGACGGCCATAGGGACACCATGTGCTCCTAGTTATGCCAACCTCCTATTAGGATGGTGGGAAGAAACATTTTTCTCTGAGGAATCTATTGAGCCCCTTATGGAACACACCATAATTTGGCGCCGCTACATAGATGACATCCTGGTAGTTTGGACAGGCACTAGGGTAGAATTTGAGACATTTATGAAATTTGTTAAATAACAACGATATAGGTCTCAAATTTACATATGAAATACACTTTACACAAATTACTTTTTTAGACTTGATTATCCAAAAAGATAACCAGGGCAAAATCTCTACTACTACTTATAGAAAAGATACGGCTACCAACACGTTACTTATGTGGGATAGCCAACATTTTGAACCTCTTAAGAGGGGCATCTCCAAAAGACAGTATTTTAGGATTAGAAGAAATTGCAGCTCAGATGAGGAATTTAAAATTGAAGCAGATAAGCTCAGGCAGAGATTCTGTGAGAGGGGATACTCTAATAAGTGCCTTAAAAGAGCATTCCAACATGCCCTGAGCTGCAATAGAACGGAGTTACTAAATAAGCATTAAATAACATGACAAATGCACAACCTAGGTGCATCATGACATTTGGATATTAATCCATTGCAGTTAAGAACATTAGGTCTAAACATTGGCATATATTAAAAAGTGATGAAGATCTAGATGAAGTTTTACCATCACAAGTATCAATCACATACCGATGAGGGAGAAATTTGAAGGACATGTTGGTGCATAGTTTCTTCAAAGAACACAGAACCATAAATACCTGGCTAAATCCACCAATGGGTTGCTTTAGATGTGGGAAGTGTACATTTTGTAAATACATTAAACCGATGAAAACCTATGAGCATCTGGTTAGTGGGGAAAAATTCACACTTAAGGACTTCTCAAATTGCTGTTCGACAAGTGTTGTTTACGTGGCTACATGTGTTTGTAACAAAATTTACGTAGGTAAAACACGGAGCCAGCTACGTAGAAGTATAGGTGAACATGTCTATTCCATTAAGAAAGATCTGGATACACCGATAGCACGCCATGTTAAGCACTACCATAGAGGAAGAAGTGAAGTGTTAACTTTTAGTGTGCTTGAAAAAGTACATTTAAGTCCCAGACAGGGCGACTTGGATAGAAAACTTTTACAGCATGAGACTCGATGGATTTACAAGCTTAAAACATTAACCCCTAAGGGGTTAAATGAGGGCTTTACCTTTACATCCTTCATATAATTATAATCTTGATCCTAGGACTATAAGACAAATATTTATCTCCATCAGCGCAAGGAGCACCTTTGGCGCTCCTTGCCAGCAACTGCAGTGGGCTTGCTATACGAGCCCACAAGCGTTGGCAACAACCCGCATGCTATATATGTGATGGGTTGTGTCCATACATTCACTAAATAGAATGGGCTGAGGTGTAAGCTCCTCTTACATTTCTTGTTATACATTGTAAGTATTTTAATCCATTTTGATTTTAGAAATTCTGTTTCCTCTTTGCCAGCTGCTTAGAGCTACTTGGTTCTCTTTGCTTGTTGTGGGAACATTTGAATGACAAAAGGTGATTGTGTCCTAAAGTATTTATTATTTTTTTAGGTACAGTCTGATTTTGATGATGTTGCAGTTTACTTCTCCAAGGAGGAGTGGGACTGTTTAACAGATGAAGACAAGAAGCTTTATAAGGAGGTGATGATTGAGAATTTCCAAAACCTCATATTTGTAGGTGAGAGAATATGACATTTTCCTGAAATATCATTTAATTCAAAACTCATGTGATGTGTAAGTTGTATGATAGAATTATTGTTTAATTACTTTGTTTCTATACAGGACATGCCAGTATGAAACCTACAGTTATCTCAATAATTGAGCAAGGAGAAGAGCTGTATGTGAGGGGTCATCTGCCATTTGAGGAGAATCCATTAAATGTCAATGCAGGTGAGTAATTAATAAACAATAAAAGAACATCATCATAATATAAATTAGCACTTACACAATAATTTATAACTTAGATAAGAGGCTGGATCACTTAATGAATAGTATTACTGTTGTTGTAAGATTGAAATGCACCAGGAAATATTCACAGATAGTAATCACTCCTAAGGGTTTACTTGCAGATAGTGATCACTGATAAGGGTTTAATAAAATGTACTCTAAGGGTTTCCTAAAATGTTTTATAATACAGATAAATAATAAAATGTAAAGAGGTGGTCTGTAAGCACTGTGGGTGCTGATATTGGGCCTAAATCTTAACGTGTAGACTGAACTACTTTTAGCACCATCTAAACCCCTACCAAAACCTGTTATGTGACAGGTAAACAGCCCTCACTATATTTAGAACTATACCATTCCTTGCCTCAAATACAAAGATAATAAATAAATGTTATACAGAGGGTTTATGACCCTCTCCATCTGTGCCCCCTCCACCGCAACAAAATAAATGAGCTGGGTGGTCTCTGGGACTCGTTTCACATGTGGGGTCACCTGGCCCTTCCCTCTGGCAGTCCATGGTATATATGGGCAGTCCAGTGGACATGTCCCTGGGGATCAACCTCAGTGACACAAGTATCCTCTGCCACCTGAAGTTTATTCTAGGGGTTAGGTTCCAACAGCAATACAGTGGTGGAAAAAAATATTTGATCCTCTGCTGATTTTGAACGTTTGTCCACTGACAAAGAAATGCTCAGTCTATAATTTTCATGGTAGGTGTATTTTAACAGTGAGAGACAGAATAACCCCCCCCCCCCCCCCCCCAAGAAAAACGCATGTCAATAAAGTTATAAATTATTTTGCAGGTCAGTGAGGGAAATAAGTATTTGATCCTCTATTAATCAGCAAGATTTCTGACTCCCAGGTGTCTTTTATACAGGTAATGAGCCGAGATTACGAGCACAATCTTAAAGGGAGTGCTCCTAATCTCAGCTTGTTACCTGCATAAAAGACACCTGTCCACGAAAGCAATCAATCAAGACAAGACAAAGAGCTGTCCAAGGATGTCAGGGGCAAGATTGAATACCTACACAAGGCTGGAATGGGCTACAAGACTATCGCCAAGCAGCTTGGTGAGAAGTTGACAACAATTGGTGCGATTATTCACAAATAAAAGTAACACAAAATAACTGCTAGTCTCCCTCGGTCTGATGCTCCATGCAAGTTCTCACCTCGTGGAGTTTCAATGATCATGAGAACGGTGAGGAATCAGCCCAGAACTACACGGGAGGATCTTGTTAATGATCTCAAGGCAGCTGGGACCATAGTCACCCAAAAAATAATTGGTAACACACAACGCTGTGAAGGACTGAAATCCTGCAGTGCCAGCAAGGCCCCATTGCTCAAGAAAGCACATGTACAGGCCCGTCTGAAGTTTTCCAATGAACATCTGAAGGATTCAGAGGAGAACTGTGTGAAACTCCCCGTGTTTGGAGGAAGAGGAATTCTGCCTATCAGCCAAAGAACACCATCTCCACTGTCAAACATGGAGGTGGAATTATTATGCTTTGGAGGTATTTTTCTGCTAAGTGGAAAGGACAACTGCACCGCATCAAAGGGATGATTGATGGGGCCATGTACCGTCAAAATCTTGGGTGAGAACCTCCTTCCCTCAGCAAAAGGCATTGGAAATGGGTCGTGGATGGGTATTCCAGCATAACAATGACCCAAAACACACAGCCAAGACAACAAGAAAGTGTCTCAAGAAGAAGCACATTAAGGTCCTGGAGTGGCCTAGCCAGTCTCCAGACCTTAATCCCATAGAAAATCTCTGGAGCGAGCTGAAGGTATGAGTTACCAAACATCAGCCTCAAAACCTTAATGACTTGGAGAAGATCTGCAAACAGGAGTGGGACAAAATCCCTCCTGAGATGTGTGCAAACCTGGTGGCCAACTGCACGAAACATCTGACCTTTGTGATAGCCAACATGGGTTTTGCCACCAAGTATTAAGTCGAAAGGGTTAATTACTTATTTCCCTCACTGACCTGCAAATCAATTTATAACTTTTTTGACTAGCGTTTTTCTTGTTGTTTTTTTGTATTTTTTGTTATTCTGTCTCTCACTGTTTAAAATACACCTGCCTTTACAATTATAGACTGATCATTTCTTTGTCAGTGAACAAACGTTCAAAATCAGCAGGGGATCAAATACTTTTTTCCCCACTGTACCTTCTGCCTCTCATTTCTGATGCATAGTCCCTTTGTTGTACCATTTCTGCTGCTCTTTTGAGCTGCTTGCATATGCTATTCTTTGAGCCCAGTTAAGACTGCAAGCTTCTCCATAAAGGCCAACACATAGGGCACTGCCTATACCCTTACCTTCTTGTACTCCCCCTCCCAGGCCTCCTGATACAGATCTTAGGAACCTTTTATGCATTTTTTGTATAATAGTTCAAATGGGGGAAAAAATAGACTTTTGAGACCCCTCATGATAAGCAAACAGAAGATTGAATAATAAAACACATGCCACATAGCTTTCATAACTTCTCAATTTGACTATCTCCCAGGGAAAACCGACCCTGGTTAATATATTCTGTAAGGCACCGGCTGCAGTAGGTAATATTGCTTAGGGCAACAGCCTCAGGATATTTGGTAGCATAGTGTACTAGATTGCGTATGCATAATTTGATAGATCTGCCCATGGAACCTCCATTATCTATGGCATAGTCTACAAGAGTAAGTATTGTTTGCCTTATCAGCAAGGACAATATTTATGGCCACACGGTGGATGGGAATATCTAGGACAGATAAAAAGTGTATATATTGACTAATCATATCCATGTAGAAGCTATGTTAAAACTCTCAGATTTTGTAATCATTTACTCCTGGTGCTCTTGTTTCAAGCAGATGGATCTGTGATTAGGAATACCCTTGAAGTGGACCACATTTCCCCCAGGTCACCAGATTGTGTATTGGAAGATTTGAGTGTATCACATAGATATCTGGAAGCAAAGCCAATAACTTACACAGGACAAAAACTATTTGCATGCTCTGAATGTGGGAAGTGTTTCAATCAGGCTGCAAATCTCAATCGACATATGAGGACTCACACAGGAGAAAAACCATTTGCATGCTCTAAATGTGGAAAATGTTTCAATCAAGCTGCAAATCTCAATCGACATATGAGGACTCACACTGAAGAAAAACCATTTGCATGCTCTGAATGTGGAAAATGTTTCAGTATTGCCAAAAGTCTCAATAGACATATTAGAACTCACACAGGAGAAAAAACATTTGCGTGCTCTGAATGTGGGAAATGTTTCAGTTGTGCCACTCCTCTCAATCAACATATTAGAACTCACACAGGAGAAAAACCATTTGCATGCTCTGAATGTGGAAAATGTTTCAATCAAGCTGCAAATCTCAATCAACATATGAGAACTCACACAGGAGAAAAACCATTTGCTTGTTCTGAATGTGAGAAATGTTTCAGTATTGCCAAAAGTCTCAATGAACATATGAGAACTCACACAGGAGAAAAACCATTTCCATGTTCTGAATGTGGTAAATGTTTCAGTGTTGCCACAAGTCTCAATCAACATATGAGAACTCACACAGGAGAAAAACCATTTGCATGCTCTGAATGTGGAAAATGTTTTAGTTTTGCCAGAAGTCTCAAACAACATATGATAACTCACATAGGAGAAAAAGCATTTGCATGTTCTGAATGTGGGAAATGTTTCAGTATTGCTAAACGTCTCAATCAACATATGAGAGCTCACACAGGAGAAAAACCATTTCCATGTTCTGAATGTGGTAAATGTTTCAGTATTGCCACAAGTCTCAATCAACATATGAGAACTCACACAGGAGAAAAACCATTTGCATGCTCTGAATGTGGAAAATGTTTTAGTTTTGCCTCCGGTTTCAATAATCATATGAGAACTCACACAGGAGAAAAACCATTTGCATGTTCTGAATGTGGGAAATGTTTCAGTCAGGCCACCCATCTCAATCAACATATGAGAACTCACACAGGAAGAAAAAACATTTGCATGATCTAAATGTGAAAAATGTTTCAGTCAGGCTGCAAATCGCAATGTCCTATTTGTTGTTTGCGTCACAATAAAAAAAAAACATCTTCAAAGTTGTGGGCATGTCCTGTAAATTAAATTATGCAAATCCTCATTTAATCCATGTTAATTTTAGGTTGTGAGGCAACAAAACACGAAAAATGCCAAGGGGGGTGAATATTGTATAACATGGCATGAAATACATTAATGAAACTGTTCTATAATCAGTGAATATCAGGTTCTTTGATAATAAAGATATTATTAATGTTATTAGGATTGCTAGTTCCCATGGTGTTTTCCACCCAATATTTATATTTGTTAGGTTTCAATGGGAAAGAATTGTATAACTCTCTTTATTTTAAAGGAATAGTTTTTATTAAATCTAAATCACGACGACGATTAAAAATTGATGATAAAAAAATCCAGGATCAAAAATTAGAGTTTAAAAAATGGCTGGATGTAAAGAGATTTGTTGCCACAGTTGTATCTGGCAAAGATATCTACAGCTCACTTTGGAGGGGCAACACAATCTCCTACTATATGAGTGTGTGTGTATATTTAATCACTTAGTTGTTATTGTAGAGTTTGTTAGACGTGCCATTAAATATGATCTATCCAATCAATTTAATCAATCCATGTGCCTGTCCTTAATTATATCTTTATATGTAGCTGCACTTTTGTTATGTAAGATTTGTTTGAATTAGTTATAATATGACCTTAATTAAAGTCACCTTGCTTGCATAGGGACTATTCTAACATCATATCGATATCCTATGGCGTACCCATTAATTGCCTTTTTGTAAGTATTTATCAGTATTTGTCAGTAAGGCTCATTTTCTGGGTATACCTTTAATTATGCCAGTATACAGTATAGAAGAACAATTTATTTTACTGCAGGATCAATCCATGCTTGCTATAATATTATTGTTATGTAAAAACATGCTTCTTACAATATATCAATGCACATTTTCTGTGATATATTTATGCAGGACAAATCTATGCTTGCTATGGTATATTCATGCAGGGTAGATCACTATAATATAATCATATAATACTGTATATATGATATGTGTGTATAAATACACTATCAATGATCTTATCCACATACAGAATTTATTTAACTACTGTTAAGAATATATATATTTATGTATACATGTAGGTTTTTATAACATATCTATGCACATTATACAAATATATATATATATATATTAGGTCATAATTCCAAACTTTGTGCTTTAAAAAATAAATATACTTGTGAACTGTGATTTGTACTGTGATATAAATAAATATTCAGATAACCTAAGAAGAAGATCGTAATCTTCTATACGACCTTTACCTTAAAAGGATTAATAAAATGATCTAGTGAGGATAAATGCTTAAGATTACTGTTCAGGGTGATATGTGTTTGCACTTAAAGTGATAGTTCTAGTTTTAGATGTGATTCAATATACGGTGATATGCTCATTAACCCTCAGGTCCTCCTATATGTATGTGATATCAAAAATGTGCATTAATCATATTTGTTGTCATTATTTTTTTTATTTATTTGAGACCTAATAAATTGAATATTTAGAGAAAAAGGAATGATTTGAAAGGACATAAACAAAAGTGTCCAGTGGCCATTTGGAAAGAATTAACGGGGCAATCCCTAAATGTCAGTTCATATTCCCTCTACGTAAAATTGGATCTAGAGGGAGGTAATAGTTCATATAAAGGGGGTATAAATTAAGCCCTCATTTAACCCATTGGGAGATAGGGATCCAAGATTATATATCCATCGTGCTTCATGTTGAAGAAGCTTTTTTTCTATATCTCCAAGCCTTTCTCTCCACTTTTAGGATGACAATATGTTTTTGTGGGTTTGATGTATTTGCAAAACTTGCATTTCCCACATCTAAAGCATCCTATAGGTGGTTTAACCAAGTGTTACTGGTAGTTTCTTCCTTGAAGTGGCTATGCACTAACACGTCCTTTAGATTTTTTCCCCTTCTATATGCGATAGATGCCTTAGATGGTAATATCTCCTCTAGATCTTCATCACTTTTTAATATTCCCCAGTGTTTTGACACAATATCCGTCACCACCTTAGAGTCAAAACCAAAGGTCATGATGCAATGGTTGGTTCTCTTCCAGTTTCTTTACTTTATCTGGACAAGTTATTTGTCTGTTTAATAATTCAGTTCTACTACAACCCCATGCATATTTATATGCTGCTTTTAAGCATTTCTTAGAGTATTCCCTCTCACGGAATCTCCTCCTAAGTTTGTCAGCTTCAATTTTGAAGTCAGCATCAGAGCTACAATTTCTTCTGATTCGAAGATATTGACCCTTTGGTATTCCCCTTTTTAGGGGTTCAAAATGCTGGCTATTTCACAACAAAAGGGTATTGGTAGCTGTATCCTTTCTATAGGTAGTGGTAGATATCCTTCCTTGGGAATCCTTTTTGATGATTAGATCTAAAAAGGTAAATTGCTCAGAAGTTATATCATATGTGAATTTCAATCCTATTTCATTCCTGTTCAATACTTCCAACAATTCTATAAATTATATTCTAGTACCTGTCCAGATAACCAGAATATCATCTATATATCTACGCCATAATATGGCGTGCTCCATCAGAGATTCCAGAGTTTCCTGAAAGACAATTTTCTCCTCCCACCATCCCAATAGAAGGTTTGCATACCCTGGGGCACAAGATGTGCCCATGGCTGTTTCCTTTATTTGGTGGAAACATTTCCCATTATATAAAAAGAAATTGTGTTTCAGTATATATTCCAATAGACTTAGAAGGAAGATGTTAAATTTGTTATGAGTGATGCCTGTGGTACTTAAGAAGCATCTGTCTGCCTCTATTCCATAAGCATGTGGGATGCTACTATATAGTGCTTCTACATCGAATGATACTAGCCAAGAATCCTTAGGCACTGTCAAATCCTCCTGTTGTTTAAGGATATCGTTTGTATCTTTTACATACAATGGCAACCCTTGCACAAATTCTCTAAGATGGTAATCTACAAAAAATACTCGCATTAGGTGATAGATTGTTCGTGCCAGATATAATCGGCCTCCCAAGGACCGGTGTAATTTTTTATGTATCTTTGGTAGGTCATAGAAGGTAGATATTGAAGTAAAAAATTATAGGTATGTTTGTCTATAATTCTATCCATTTTGGCTTTATCCAATATGGATTTTAAAGTTAGTCTATAATCAGTTGTAGGATTTCTTAATAAAACCTCATAGGTTGAGTTATCCTCCAAGAATCTATTGCACATACTTTTATATTCCTTATTTCCCATAATCACCAAATTACCACCTTTGTCTGCAAGTTTAATTTGTATGTCTTTGCATGCTTTCAATTCATTCAGTGCTTGATGTTCTTTTCTTGTGAGATTATAAACTTTTTTCAGGTTAGCATAATCAATGTTTTCGATTTCCCTTGTCACTTGTTGGACAAAAACCCATATATTGGCAAATTCTTTCAGACTGGGCGTAAAGGAGCTTTTATTCTTCCATATCTTACTTTTTGTCTGTGAGTTTAGAATTCTCACCATTATTTTCATCTAACAAAGATAGAAAGGTCTGGAAGATTTCAATATCTTCCTTATCCACCCCAAGATGCATGTATTCTCTAGCTTGTTTATTTTTGTAGAAGTTATGTAATGCCAATTTACGGGCAAAAAGATTCACATCCTTTATATGTGTAAATGTATCCGTTTTTGAGGTAGGGATGACTGTTAGCCCCTTCTGTAATACAGAAATGTGATATTCAGCCAACTTAAAATTTGACAAATTAACAATCTGTGGGCCTTGCTCGTGAGGAGTTTCTAATTCCTCCTTATTTGGATCTACATTCAGTGTCGGTTTCTCCTGGTTTCCATTTTCTTTTCTGGACCCTTTTGTGGGAAACGATCCCCTTCTAAAAAATCCTTATTGCTGTATCTATTTGCCCTCTTGACTGGGTATAATTCCTAGTGTTATATGCCTCTCTTCTATATGACATATTAGATTGTCTGGCATTTTGTGTCATAGTATCTTCCAGGTCAGAGATGTCATACTCAGAGGAGCTAACATCCGAGTTTCTCTGTTGTGTGGAATTTTTGGGGAATTTTTTAAAAATTCTACCAGTCTGAAAATCTGTTTTATCCCTGAGGAACTTTTTTTGCTTACATTCCTTAATGTCCCTTTTAAATTTGTCAATGTTCTTGTTGAGTCTATTGCAGAAGGTATCATAATCTGCTGATCCACTACATTTGCCAAACTCCTGTTGACATAGCTGTATCTTTGGTTTTATAGCTTCAAGATTCTGTTGTTGTTTCAATGATCAAAGTAATTAGATCAAAGGAACATTTCAGAATAATCTGTTTCCATTTTGTCACAAAAGTTTCATTATTTAGGTTTATAGATGGGGTTAGATGTATCCTAAGACCTCTTGGGACAAATTGATTTTTTAGATAGTTTTGCAGACTGCTTATTTCCCATACCGATCTTACTTGTTTTCTCATAACTTTTAGCAATTTACTAAACATGTTTTTTATATCTTTATTCTCCTCTGTTGATATCTGAATTTAAGGCCCAAAGCATTCCTCAGCTTCTTTCAGAAGTGATTCTGTATTCATATTCTTTATGTTAACACTAGCCATTGTCAATATCTATAATCACTCCTGCTATGCTATTTTCAATACAACTTTAGAATTTGAAAATATTTTTTGCCTCTTTTTTGTGGATTAAACAACTGTTAAATCATTAATGTTATTAGGATTGCTAGTTCGCAGGGTGTTTTCCACCCAATATTTATATTTGTAAGGTTTCAATGTGAAAGAATTGTATAACTCATATTATTGTTAGGTAAAACCATGCTTCTTACAATATATCAATCTATGCTTGCTATGGTATATTCATGCAGGGTAGATCCCTATAATATAATCATATAAAGTATAACCATATTTACTTCATTATATTAACCTACATGTATATATAAATATATGTATTCTTAACAGTAGTTAAATAAATTCTGTATGTGGATAAGATCATTGATAGTGTATTTATACACACATATCATATATATATATATATATATTCCTAACAGTAATCAAATGATTTTCATGTGTTTTTGCATGTGGATAAGACTAATGATAAATAAATGGATTTAAATTCCCAATAGCTATTGTTATAAAAAATTAGCTGGGATTATGCCCTTTAAGGAAATACATTAATATACAAAGATTCAGGAACATAACAACACCTGATGTTATAGTTCACACCCTGCTTTTGTGATGCTATAGTTCACACCCTGCCTTTGTGATGTTATAGTTCACACCCTGCCTTTGTGATGTTATAGTTCACACCCTGCCTTTGTGATGCTATAGTTCACACCCTGCTTTTGTGACGCTATAGTTTACACCCTGCTTTTGTGATGCTATAGTTCACACCCTGCCTTTGTGATGTTATAGTTCACACCCTGCCTTTGTGATGCTATAGTTCACACCCTGCTTTTGTGACGCTATAGTTTACACCCTGCTTTTGTGACGCTATAGTTCACACCCTGCTTTTGTGATGCTATAGTTTACACCCTGCTTTTGTGACGCTATAGTTCACACCCTGCCTTTGTGATGCTATAGTTCCCACCCTGCCTTTGTGATGTTATAGTTCACACCCTGCCTTTGTGACGCTATAGTTCCCACCCTGCCTTTGTGATGCTATAGTTCACACCCTGCTTTTGTGACGCTATAGTTCACACCCTGCCTTTGTGATGCTATAGTTCACACCCTGCCTTTGTGATGCTATAGTTCCCACCCTGCCTTTGTGATGCTATAGTTCACACCCTGCTTTGCCATGTGACCATATCACTGTGGTAACGGGAATGCTTAAGAAGGCTGATCCGACGGCCTACCAGTCTAAGTCCTTTGAGAAAGATGTCATTACGTCGAAACGCGTCAGGCATTGATGACGCTACGTGCGTCCACGTGGTGGGAGCACGGAGGCGTCTGAATACCAGTGGGTTGTGTGTGTGCGTATATGTGTCCCTTACCTGTCTGTATCCAAGATTTATGAAAGCTGCAATGAATGCATAGCATTTTGTGACTATATCCATGGGTTCCATATGGTGCAAAATAAAGCACTAAATGAGACCGCTTAGCCAGATTCACATTTTGCAGTGAGCCTAGTTTTGCCCTGCATTAGTATTTGGATTTACCATGTATTAATATAATGAAGTAAACATGGTTATACTTTATATGATTATATTATAGTGATCTACCCTGCATGAATATACCATAGCAAGCATAGATTTGTCCTGCATAAATATATCACAGAAAATGTGGATTGTTCTATTGGATTGAGGTCTGGGCTTTCACTAGGCCATTCCAACACATTTACATGTTTCCCCTTAAACCCCCCAAGTGTTGCTTTAGCAGTGTGTTTGGGGTCATTGTCCTGCTGGAAGGTGAACCTCCGTCCTAGCCTCAAATCAAGCACAGAGTGGTACAGGTTTTGCTCAAGAATATCCCTGTATTTAGCACCATCCATCTTTCCCTCAACTCTGACCAGTTTCCCAGTCCCAGCTGCTGAAAAACATCTCCACAGCATGATGTTACCACCATGTTTTACAGTGGGTATGGTGTTTTTTGGGTGATGTGTTGGGTTTGAGCCAGACATAGCATTTTCTTTGATGGACGAAAAGTTAAATTTTAGTCTTATCAGACCAGAGCACCTCCCTCCATACATTTTGAGAGTCTCCCACATGACTTTTCACAAACTCAAAACGTGTCATTGTCATTTTTTTTTGGTGAAAGTAATGGCTTAAAGCCCAACTCTATGGAGCGTACGGCTTATTGTCGTCCTATGTACAGATACTCCAGTCTCTGCTGTGGAACTCTGCAGCTCCTCCAGGGTTACCTTAGGTCTCTGTGCTGCCTCTCTGATTAATGCCCTCCTTGCCCGGTCCGTGAGTTTTGGTGGGCCACCGTCTCTTGGCAGGTTTGCTGCTGTGCCATGTTGTTTCAATTTGGTTATGACAGATTTGATGGTGCTCCTGGGGATCATCAAAGATTTGGATATTTTTTTATAACCTAACCCTGACTGGTACTTCTCAACAACATTGTCCCTTACTTGTTTGGAGAGTTCCTTGGTCTTCATGGCAGTGTTTGGTTAGTGGTGCCTCTTGCTTAGGTGTTGCAGCCTTTGGGGCAAAAAAGGTGTGTCTATGTAAAGAGATCATGTGACACTTAGATTGCACACAGGCGGACATCATGTCACTAATTATGTGACTTCTGAAGGTAATTGGTTGCACCAGAGCTTTTTATGGGCTTCATAACAAAGGGGGTGAATACATACGCACATGCCAATTTTCTGTTTTCTTTTTCTAAAAAATAGTTTTATGTTTATATTGTAGATATTTTTCTCATTTCACTTCCCCAACTTAGACTATTGTGTTCTGACCCATCACATAAAATTCATATTAACAAAACATTGAACTTAAGGCTGCAATGTAACAAAATAGGTAAAACGTCAAAGGGGGTGAATACTTTTGCAAGGCACTGTACAAATACAGCCTTTACTTTTGTGGGGTTTATATCAAATCATTGTAAACTAATGAGCTTTCCATTACTGCTTCTGAAATTCTGATGGTCATAGATGCCACATTCCTGTTGTTTAGATACCAACTTCCTGTGTAATCAGAGTCTGTCACCTAAGGAAGATCACCAGAAATCACACTGGTAGATCCCACAGCAGCATAATTGTACATAAAAGGTGATATATTACAGGTTGTGTGTGTTATTTTCCAATCTAACACCGTTTTAGTTATTTTCAAGTGCAGTTCTATAAAATACTGTATTAAAAATACATGACCTCGGGGCCCCTTATATGAAAATACTGGTCAGGTAAAACTGACCCGAGAGGGCGAGCGATTGTATTCACCCAAAAGCAGTGGCGGCTGGTGACTTTTCAAGTTGGAGGGGCGACAGGGCGAAACATAGCCACTCCCCCTTTTTCAAACCACACCCATTTTT
>CM050170.1:35721254-35896760 GCA_027410445.1 Discoglossus pictus | reverse complement strand
GAAGTAGAAATGTTTCAATAATGGAATCGTATTTAATACTAACGACTTGCCCGTCAAAAAATTATGGTCAATAAAATAGTAAGGCTGGGAGTGCTGTTTGGCACACAATGTAATGTTTTTTGTCATCTAAGCACCTTTGGCGTTCATTGCATACCCCGCTCTGAGCGCCTTCGGCACTCATTGCGATCCTCTCCCGTGGTGTACTTATGCTCCTCTGAGCACCCTCTGCGCTCATTGTGAGCCCTGCGCTGAGCGCCTTTGGTGTTCATCGTGTGGATCTCAATGAACGATTTCGGCGCTCATTGCGAGTCTTTGGGATTGTGTAATTTTGGTGGTGTGAGCACCTTTGTTGCTCATTACAAGGGCCGCACTGATGGCCGTTGGTGCTCATTGCAAGCCTCTCCCCTCATGCAGTTTTGCTCCACTGAGCACCCTCGCCTTCAACCAGCAACTGTGGCCCTCGCTTCACGAGGGCAGCAGATGCAGAGGGCTCACTATGCGAGCCCGCAAGCATTAGCAATAACCAGTATTGCTCACAACTATATATGTGATACATAGATAATAATGTCCCAATAGGAGGTGCATCTGTAGGGTATTTATTACACTATGACCTAGATCATGATATTATATCATAACAGTGTCCTCAGGTCCCTTTATTACATTTACTTGCACTAAGAGGTGGTACACTTCTTTCCCTCCCTCTTTTTTAATATTCTGTATTAATTATAACTTGTGGCTTTCCCATCAAAAATGACGGCAATAAAATTTGAAGCCTGGTAATGCTGTTTGCCACCAAATGCGAGAATATGGCCCCTCTTAGCACCTTCGGTGCTCACTGCGAGCCTCTTCCCCCGTCTACTTTACAGGCCCTGCGATGAGCACCTTCGGCGCTCATGGCAAGGCCTTTTGCCAAGCTGCACCTTTCCTGCTTTGCAATGATGTCCTTCGGCGTTCATTGCAAGTCTCACCCCCTTTGTACTTTATAGGCCTGTGTAGTTTAGGGGACTATTGCCTTGGGTTAAGTGTTTACTGCCTTGGTGTAAGTATTACTGGCTTAGGTTAAGTGTTACTGCCTTGGTGTAAGTATTACTGGCTTGAGTTAAATGTTACTGCCTTGTATTAGGTGATACTGTTTTGCGTTACGTCTTAGTGCTTAGGGGTCGTTTTACGTCCTTCGGCCTTGTTTTTGTCTTGTTTCTGTTTTTTCAGCAGTCATTTTTTTTTTCCGCTTCAGCGATTTTCATGAAAAAAGTCAAAATATGCTTCAAATTAACTTGCAACCTCACTCACAGGCTCTCTGACTCTCTCCCTGTGCTGTGTGTGAGTCTGGAAGTTAATTTGAGGCATACCTGTGTGTTTTTGCAGGTCTTTCCAGTTTGGTGGGTCGTCCGTTAAAGTCCTATTTTTGCGAGCCCCGCAGTCCATCTACGTGCTTCGGTTCCTAAGACATACGGGCCGTAATTTTCCACCCTTTGGCGCTCATTGCAGCTAAGTCCCATGGTGCCTGCAAGGCCTGCAATGAGAGCCTTAGGAGCTCATTGCAGCCTAAGTCAAGCTGGCCTCGCGGTTATGGCCCGTAATGGGTTGCCTCGCAAGGCTCAAGACTGCTCGCCTCACAGTTCTAAGAAGCTGATTGAATGCCGAAGGCGCTCATCGCCAGTGTCGCCGTGGGACTTAGCTGCAATGAGCGCTAAAGGCGCTCCTTACAGAGGTGGAGATGAGCGCCACAGGTGTTCATCCCGAGACACACAAGCTGCAATGAGCGCCGCAGGCCAGAAAATTACCGCCCGTAGGACTTAGAAACTAAAGTACGTAGATGGATTGTGGGGCTCGCAAAAATATGACTTTAACGGACGACCCACCGAACTGGAAAGAGCGAGCCCTGCAATTTTAACATTGTGTTGCCAACAAACCCGCATTTACGACAATATATTTTTGTGGCAGTGAATAGGTTAATCACTGTTTTGGTAGAGTGTGGCTAAGAAAGGGGCTTCAGATATAGCTTCTCTAGGAAGGGGTTAAATACTGTATGTGGTCAGGATGCGGTTAATCACAGCTTGCTCAGTCTCTGATACTGAAGGGGTTAATCACTACTCTACAATACTTTGGGTATGTGCTGTGCCTGTCATATATTCCCATGCTCTGTGTCACATCTCAGTACAGATCATGTGATCACCTTCATCTAACACGAATTATAATGATGTTAATCCCAATTTACACACAAATCACACTGAGCTGTGCTCTGAGAGACATAGAGTTAAACACCTGATTGGCCAGACACAGATAATGAGCATATCTCACAGCGAACCAGAATGCAGCTTGTCCTCAGAGGCGGGATAATACTCACTGCTGTTTTAAACCTGTGTACTCTAAACTGATCAAGTAAAGCAAAGGGCGGGAATAAAAGCCAACAGTTCTGATTGGATGAGTGTAAAGAATGATAATGTCTATGGCCAATCAGGAAAAGGTTACAGTTTTACCTCATGTATTAGAGAATACCACAAGGACCGCATGAGAAACATAAAAAACACTGGGTTTAAAATGAGGCAAAGTGTTTCTCATGTGTTAGTCTGTCTGTATCACAACCAGGCTCTTTGTGTGATTGGTGAGTAGAAGAATATTACATTTAATCCCTTGTGTAGATAATTTAGTTTGTTCCCTGCAGTCTGTGACAATGTGACAGGATCTAATACACTGATACAGCTAATTACCCTCTTAATGAATTAGATATAGAAAGAGGGTGAAGGGCCCTAAAATGATGTATTATTTATATTGTATTAATGCTGTTTGTGAATGCTACCTGCATTTAATGACCACTTTATTCTATTTGTTAAGGTATATTGTATTAGTCACTATATTGATTAAATATTTATTATAATTAATGATAAAGAATGGATGAAAGGAGCACAGAAGTGTAACATTTATAGACTACTCTTATGAAGAGATTAATACAGACCTTAATAATGTACATATAATACATACAGTTTTTATTCTTTTAATTATTTAATTTTGCTTTAATGGTAGCAGACACTTTTCTTTGTTCCTAACAAGATTTGACACCTTGTAGGAATAGGATGATCTCTATTCAGTTCTGTTACAGCCACTTCATAATAGACCATAATAAACTGAGGATAAAAATACAGTTTATTATTACAGTACAAATATGAGTATTTAGAGGGATCTTGTACTATATTGTCCATTCAGTCCCTGTTGGGATGTGTCAATAACAATTACTCACAATATTCAAAATGAGCACAAAATGATGCACTGGAACAAAGAAAAATGCATAAAAACTAAAAAAAGTAAAAATGTTATTCATTTTGTATTTCTAATAATGATTATTTAAACAAACAACCATAAACAAAACATCATGACTCTTGGTCTTTAAATGTCTTTCCAACTCCACCCACTAATGACTAAAACTGCAGAACAGCCATTTTAAGTCTGACCATTTCAGATTAAAACAGAAAAGTGGCCATTTTAAGAGTGCTCTGAAGAGAGGATTCAGTCAGGTAAAGCATGTTATAATGAGAGAATATATGTATACGGTGATATAAACATGTTACAATGAGGGATACAGTGATCTAATAATGTTATAATGAGAAAGATAGTGATATAATAATGTTATAATGAGAGACTATAGGTATATAGTATAATCACATATAGTTGTCAGTGTTGGTCATGCAATGTTAAATAATTGTGGCCTTCGTGTAGCGAGGGCCACAACTGCGAGCCTTGTGAAGCGAGGCAGTCGACTGCGAGCCTTGCAAAACGAGGCAACTGTTGCGGGCCGCAATTGCAAGGCTTGCGGGACTTAGGCTGCAATGGACGCTGGAGTTGCTCATTGTAGGCCTGACGATGAGCGCCACAGGCACTCATCACCAGCGATGCAGGACTTAGGCAGCAATGAGCAATGAAGGTGTTCATTGCAGGGCTTGCAATGAGCGCCACAGGTGCTCATCGTCAGCGGTTCAGGACTTAGGCTGCAATGAGCCCTGTAGGACTTAGGATCAAAGCACGTAAAATGCCAGAACCACAAGATTGGAAATACCACCAAAAAACAACAATTATGCCTCAAATTCACTTTCATACTCACACACAGCAAGATAATTTGAGCCACATTTGCTGTTTTTTTAACATCGAAAATCGCCTAAGCAGAAAAAAAATGGCGGCCGAAAAAACGTAAACATGATGAAAACAAGGCCGAAGGACCTCGAAAACTGAAGTTACACCTCAATTTAACTCCAAATAAAAGAGTTTAGACACCCGAAAAATCACCTAAGCGAGAGAAAAAATGGCCGCCGAACAAAACGAAAACGAGGCTAAAGGACCCTAAACACACAAAACACCACAAAACACCTATGGATTTTCCGAAAAAGTCGGACGACATCTGAAAACAAGGACGCAAAATCAGCCACAGCCGCATACCACACATTAGGCGCCATTTTAGAAAACTAACTTATACAATCCGGAAGTACACAGCTACCCTAACGGATTTGCCTCGCGCATGCACACTATTACACTACACACTGCACACATTCATGACGCTTAAACAGCAGCTGCACAGCACTAATGCTGCAGCAACATGAAAACAGATTGCCAGCTCTTCAACACAATGCTTCCTGCATATATTACTTCACAATATTTAAAGTATATTAATTTCTTATTTTATTAATTATTCATTGCCATACCAAAAAAAAACACCAACGCTGCTCATAGCACACAAACAACCAAGAGCCTCGCAATGAGCGCCAAAGGCGGGCTCGCAATGAGCGCCGAAGGATCTTAAAACACCAACAAAATTAATTTTGCCCGCAATCAACATTACCTGCCTTACAATCTTATTGCTGTCATTTTTTGACGGGCAAGTCGCTAGTAATGTTATCATTAGGGAGATAGGGATATCATAATGTTATAATGAGAGACTATAGATATACAGTTATATAATAAGTTATAATGAGGGAGATAGTGATATAATAATGTTATAATGAGAGACTATAGATATACAGTGATATAATAATGTTATAATGAGGGAGATAGGGATATAATAATGTTATAATGAGAGACTATAGATATACAGTTATATAATAATGTTATAATGAGGGAGATAGGGATATGATAATGTTATAATGAGAGACTATAGATATACAGTTATATAATAATGTTATAATTATGGAGTATAGGATACAGTGATATAATAATACTAGCGACTTGCCCGTCAAAAATTACAGCAATAATATTTGAAGCCTAGCAATGCTGTTTGATACATAATGCGAGGCTATGGCCCCTCTGAGCTCCTTCGGCATTCATACCGACTCCCGCGATGAGCGCCTTTGGAGCTCATTGCGTAACTCGACATAAGTGCCTTTGGCACTCATTGCGAGCCCCAACTTTCCTGCTTTGCATTGATCACCTTCGTCACTCATCGCAAGCCCAACGATGAGCACCTTTGGCGCTCATTGCAAGCCTCTCCTCCTGTATACTTTATAGGCCTTGCGCTGGAGCACCTTCGGTGCTCATTGAGAACCTGTCCCCCCTGTGTAGTTTAGGGGCATCACAATGAGTGTTACTGCCTTGGATTAAGTGTTACTGGCTGAATTAGGTTTTATTATTTTCTGTAATTAGGTGTTTTTTGTTGTTGTTGTAATTAGTAGGGTAATAGGGATTTTATTAAGGTGGTAGGTAGGTAGTGTAGGGTTTAAAAGAGTAGAGGGGGGTTAATGGTGTAGGGTAGGAGTTGGGTAGGTAGTGTAAGGGTTAATAGGGTAGGGTATGATGGAGTTTACTGGGAATATTTGGGGTTAAATAGGCCCAGTTAAGGTTAAATAGCACTCGATAGGCTTACATAGCACTATACATGGTTACATATGCCTACGGGGGGTTAAATAGGCCCAGTAAGGGTTAGGCCCTGTTACGGTTAAATAGGCCCTGTTAGGGTTAAATAGGCCCAGATGAAGTTAACTAGGTTCAGATAGGGTTAGCTAGGCCCAGTTAGGGTTAAATAGGTCTAGATGGGGTTAGATAGGCCCAGTTAGGGTTATTGGGTCCAGATAGGGTTAACTGGGTTTAGTATGGGTTAATGGGGCCTTGTTAGGTTTAAGGTGTTAATGGGGTATTGATAGGGTTAATAGTGTAGTGTAGTTCTTAGACTTTGTGTCATGAGGGGCCTGGAAGACCCTCGTGGCACTTATAGTGTTATTATAGGGGTTAATTAGTGTCCTATATGGATCTATATAGACCCTTATTGGCCTAATGTGGTTAATTAATGTCCCATAAGGGTCTGTATAGACCCTTATGAGATTAATGGGGTAATTAGGGTCTCACGAGGCTCTGTACAGAGCCCCGTGAGTGATGCAGTTAGTTTTAGGTATCTGGGGGTGTACTTATAGTACCCCTGCTGCAAGGGTTAATATTTTATTTAACGCGGGTACTTGCAGAACCTTTATGATCCTTTACGGATCAAATTTGAATTTTTAAATGCAGCGGCGTTCTGATCAGGACAGATTGGGCCCCCCGCTGCAAGGGTTAATATGGGGACACTGTGGTGGTCCCAATGGGGACCCCCAGCATAGAGGGGGGTTAATGTTAGGTGCCTTGTGGGTACTTACAGTACCCCTGCGGCCGGGATTGGCCAAAAGTGTGCTTTAAGGACCCGCAATGGGAAATGTAAATTTTTAAATGCAGCTGGAGTCCAATCGGGCCCCTCACTGCATGGGTTTATATAGGGACACTTTGGGGGTCCAAATGGGGACCCCCAGCATGGGGGGGTTGATTTTAGGTGGCAAGTGATTATGTGGGGAGCCTGCAAGATCATCTCACAGGCTTTTACGTGCCATGATGGACGGCCGTTCTGCGTGTCTCACAAGTTGCTCACTGCAGGTCTAATTAAATAGCGTTGTAACTTTTTCAAATTTGAAGCACCTATTGCTTAAGTTCTAACTTTGTATCTACGAGGCGAGAATTTAATGGGGCTGGATATCAGTGTAAAATCTGTTATAATGTGGTGCTGGTTTTTATGACAAAATATTAATAAAAATATGTATAAAAACATTATAACACTGTGAAATAATTATTAAATTATAAAGCTAAATGGATTATTTAAATTAAATATTAATAGCAATGTATATAAAAAATCATAAGCCTGTAAAATAATAATTAGGGTAGGAATTAGGCTTAGGGATTAGCGTTAGGGTAGTAACAGAAAAGACATAGTAAAAAATGGCTTATTCAACACTTTTTTTAATATGTCATATTTGTCATTACCCTAACCCTAAACTCTTAACTGTAAACTCTACCCCTAAATAATAAACCGAACCTGAACAGTAAACTTGAGCGATATCTTTACTATTATCTGCGGAGCACAATTGTACCACCTTCTGGGTACTGCACACCACTGTATGTTTATGTTTAGGGTCAGAGTTAAAGCTAGGGTTAACATTAGGAATTAGGGTTAATATTTAGGGTTAAGTTTAATTTTTAGGGTTAGGTTAATTATATAGAGGTTTAGGATTAGGGATAAGTTCAATGTTAGGGTTTATGGTTATGTTTAATGTTTAGGGTTTAGGTTTAAGGTTAGTATTATGTTTAACGTTACTGTGCAAGGTTTAATGTTTACTATATGTTATCTGCTACTACCGTAACCCTAAACCTTTACCCCTAACCATAAACCCTAATGCTAAACATTAAACCTAACTCTAAACCCTTACTGCAACCATTCAGTGACGTGCAGTACCCAGCAGGGGGTGTAGTGGTGTTGCACAGATAATAGAAAATATGTTGCTTAAGGTTAAAGTTAGGGTTCGGTTTATTGTTTAGGGTTAAAGTTTACTGTTAAGTTCGGCATAGGTTAGGTTTAGGTTTATGTTTAATATTTAAGGTTAGACTTTGGTTTTATGTTTAGGGTTAGGGTTTAGGATTAGATTTTGGGTTAGGGTTAGAGTTGGGATTATGGTATTGGTAGGTATAAGAAAAGACAATTTGAAATGGTTGGAAATATACATTTATTTTATTAAAAGATTTTGCATTTCAGATGTATATTTTAAGTGTTGAAAATATATTTTTTAAATAAAATTATTTTAAACCACATTTTATAAGTATTTCAAGTGACATTACATTGTTTTTCAAACACTGCCAGCATCAGATGACAAAACATTTTAACTTTTCAACATTATAAGAAATACAAAGTCAAGTCACATTATTATTCTGACCTCCAACTAATATCCTGAATAACCGATGTGTGCAGCACGGGCGGCAGCTAGACGGCATGGTAGTGAGTCAATAAGATACTGGAAGATTAGCAAGGGTATCTGGAGCCATGAAGACTGCAGTGCATCTGACAGCTGCTGAAGAGTGCATGGTAGAGGATCCATACGGCAAACATGGAGATCAAGGAGGTCCCACAGGTTCTCAATGGGGTTCAAGTCTGGGGAATTTGCAGGCCAGGAACTTGTAAGTCTTTGTCATGCTCCTCCAAACACTCCAGAACAATTCTGGCCATATGACATGTTGCATTGCCCTGCTGGAAGACCCATTCACTCCAGAAAAGACTGTCTTTATCTGCAAGGATGGATAGATAACCCAATCATTTGAGAGTGCCTTCCAGAGGTATGAGTGGAGCCAGAAAATAGCAAGAAAAAATTCCCCAGACGAGTGGTTTCAGTGTTGGTTCTTAGAGGTTTCGCACCCGACTTGCAAAAAACATGATTCTTTAGAGAAGGCAACCGTTTGCCAATCAGATGACGTCCAATTTTGGCACTGCCATGCAAATTGAAGCAGCTTTTGATGATAAACCCTCGTGAGCATGTGTGCAGTGACCAGCCATTTGCTTCAGAGCCTCATACAACAGGGTTTTCTGTACATTTATCAGTTGGCCCTCACACACCTTCATAGCCGACATTCCCCTCTGATATCAATACTATGTGGTGCTCCAAAGGATCGATACCATTTCTGTGCAATGGTGCTGTTTGTCTAGTCATGGTATACATTAACCTCAGCAGCACAAGAACAAGTTCACAAACTGTGCTGTTTTAGAAATGCTGCCACAATACCTGCCTGACAGTGATGGTTGATATGTTTGCAGAATGCCTACATGTCACCTTATATACCCACCAAGTGAGCTCACAACTCGTGCTGTATTTCACGGACTTCAGGAGTTTGAGGGTTAATATTGTTTGGTCAGAATTTGCACTACTGTATGTAATTATTATTATATGGGGAGGGCAATTACTCAAAGGACTGGATGTGATAGGGACTTATTTTAAATCACTAGTTGAAAGGGCATTCATATTTTTATGCGGTTGCCATCTTGGCATTAGGAGGCCATGATACTTTTTATTTGGTATTTCTTATGACCAACTTACCATTTACTATTTTGGCACCGCAAGAGACATTTATTATCCTGCCCTGAGCAGCATAGATCAGATAAGCAAAGATTGTAAACAGGACGCTGGAAATAAAATGAGTGTTTTAAGATGTAATCTGTGTGTTGTATTAATCCTGTTAAGTCATACTGTATGTATCTGTGGCTGAATGGAAGTTAATTATACAATATGATATTATGTTGAAGTAGGTTTTCCATGAATAGGAACTCCACTAACCCCCCAGGTCTGACTGTAAAGGAAAGATAATAGACACTTTGGTCCCTGGGCCCCAGATGTTAATTGCGCTCTATAGGATCATAAAGTTGATAAGTTTACCGGGCTGATACCCCCCTCCCACCCCCCCAGACCACCTAGACATCTGGAAACAATGAGAACACAACAGCTATAAAAACAAGCCTGCCAATCAAAATGAGATGGGAGGAGATCAAACAAGTTATTAGTGATTGGTCACAGCCTTAATTGCCAAATAGTGGGGTTAATGTAGATTTGTTAATGTCCTGCTTAAATATCTATGTAAGTAGAATAACATGTTTCTGGAGTCATATAAGAATTGTGTGTATTTCATTCTGGCATAAAATGTTGGTCCTGCATGGGGTTATCTATGCTGGCCCTGCCTTTAATGCTGGTTACAACCAGAAACTTGTGTAGACCCTGGTAACTGGTCCTAATGCTGGTACTATTGGTGGAACCTGTCTAAGCCTTGGTCTATATCCTTATAGCAGGGGTACAATGGACCTCCGATCTGATGGGTAGTATTAGTAAAGTGACTTTTTCGAAGCCCAACCAAGTAGTAGATTGTGACATGATTCATATCAAATGTATTCAACTTTTAGCGATATAAAGGAAAACCCTATGTGCTGTATAATGTGTCTGAAAGGTAGCTTTTAGTCAGTGAGACCACATGACACAAATGGGGCAGATTCATTATGTTTCAAATAGACACCTTGATTGCAATTTTCTCTAGTCTTAATCAAACTACTCTAAGCTGAATCCAGGTGAAATAATACTCAGAGTTTAGATACAGGCTCTGGGAGAGAACCACAGACACTTATTCCTTGTTCCTTATTTCATGGGTCTCAGGTACAACTGAACAAGTGAGTGTGAAGCAAGAAAGCTTTTATCTGCACCCAGCCAGAGGAGCCCAGCCATTGCCAGTATGGATCCATGCTTGTCATGTGAGTAAAACAAATATTTTGCTGCATGAGATCTGCAAGGAGGAAATATTTGGCGAGCTTGAATAAAGAGGGGGAAGGGGGGAGAAAAGCGGGAAATTTTGAGGGGTAGAGAAGGAGAAATAAGTAAACGTGAGGGAAAAATAAAAAATGAGAGTTAGGGGAGACACAGACAGAAAAGTGAGAGATTAGAAGGGGAGAGAGACAATGGGGAGAGCAGAGGTGTAGGAACTGGGAGGTGGGATAAACATTATATTCTGCATTAATTATATGGTGTTCAGTCTTCTTTATGGTCCAGCTCTCACATCTGCATGTCACTAAGGTATGTAGACCTTTGTTGATAATGTAACAACTTTGCTTTCTACTAGCTTGTCCAGACTTGCCATAGCTTTCTTCAGCAAAAGCAAATATATTTTTTATTTCATGGTTGGTGCCACCATCTGAAGAGATTTTGGAGCCCAAGAAAAAAAAAACTCACTAATTCCACGTTGTGACAATCCAGCGGTAGGGCTATTACTTCCCAGGGCCACCTGCTATAAACTACAGATTAACTACCACACAGACCATTGGGTTCTTGGAAATCTCAGCACCAGCACCCTGATATCTGGCTTCTGTATCAATCATTGTCTGTCCATCAGGGTTCAGCACTTCCAGGAGTCTCAGTAACCTTCCTGTGGTAGTGATCAGGACAAGTTACATGCAGGCTGGTGACAGGTGTCTGTGTCTGTGAGTGTCTCTGTGAGTGTCCGTGTGAATGCATGTGCCTGTGTGAGTGTCTGTGTCTGTCTGTGTGAGTATGAGTGTCTGTGTAAGTGAATGTGTCTGAGTCAATATATGTGAGTGTGTGTGTCTATGTGAGTGTCTGTCTCTGTGAGTTTGAGTGTCTGCGTGAGTGTCTGTGCCAATGTCTGTGAGTGTCTGTCTCTGTGAGTGTGAATGTCTGTATGTGAGTGTCTGTAACTATGTGAGTGTCTGTCTCTGTGAGTGTCTGTGTGAGTGTGTGTGTCTGAGTGTCTGTCTCTTTGTGATTGTTTTTGTCTGTGTGAGTGCACATGGCTGTATGAGTATCAGTGGGAGTCTCTGTGAGTGTCTGTGTGAGTGTGTGTATCTGTGTGATTTCCTGTCTCTGTGTGAGTATGAGTGTCTGTATAAGTGAATGTGTCCGTGTCAATGTCTGTAAGTGTGTGTGTCTATGTGAGTGTCTGTCTCTGTAAGTGTGTCTGTGTAAGTGCATGTGTCTGTGCCAATGTCTGTGAGTGTCTGTGAATGTCTCTGTGAGTGTATGTGTGTGTCTGTGAGTATATGTATGTGTGAGTGTCTGTCTCTGTGAGTGTATGTGTGAGTGTGTGTGTCTGAGTGTTTGTCTCTTCGGGATTGTTAGTGTCTGTGTGAGTGCACGTGACTGTGTATCTGTGAGTGTCTGTGTGATTGTCTCTTTGAGTGTGTGTGTCTGTGAGTGTCTGTCTCTGTGTGAGTTAGTGTCTGTGTAAGTGAATGTGCCTGTGTCAATATATGTGAGTGTGTGTTTCTATGTGAGTGTCTGTCTCTGTGAGTGTCTGTGTGAGTTAATGTGTCTTTGCCAATGTCTGTGAGTGTCTGTGAGTTTGAGTGTCTGGGAGTATCTGTGTGAGTGTCTGTCTCTGTGAGTGTCTGTGTGAGTGTCTGTCTCTTTGTGATTGTTACTGTTTGTGTGAGTGCACATGGCTGTATGAGTATCAGTGAGAGTCTCTGTGAGTGTGAGTGTCTGTGTGAGTGTCTGTCTCCTTGTGAGTATGAGTGTCTGTGTAAGTGAATGTGTCTGTTTCAATGTCTGTAAGTGTTTGTGTCTATGTTAGTGTCTGTCTCTGTGAACGTGTCTGTGTGAGTGCATGTGTCTGTGCCAATGTCTGTGAGTGTCTAAATGTCTGTGTGTTTTTTTGTCTCTGTGAGTGTATGTGTGTGAGTGTCTGGGAGTATCTGTGTGATTGTTTGTCTCTTCGTGATTGTTAGTGTCTGTGTGAGTGCACCTGTCTGTATGTGTATCTGTGAGTGTCTGTGTGATTGTCTGTCACTTTGAGTGTGAGTGTCTGTGTAAGTGTGTGTGTCTGTGAGTGTCTGTCTCTGTGTGAGTTAGTGTCTGTGTCAATGTCTGTGAGTGTGTGCCTATGTGTGAGTATGAGTGCCTGTGTCAATATATGTGAGTGTGTGTGCCTATGGTGTCTGTCTCTGTGAGTGTCTGTGTGAGTGTGTGTGTCTGAGTGTCTGTCTCCTCGTGATTGTTAGTGTCTGTGTGAGTGCACGTGTCTGTATGTGTATCTGTGGGTGTGAGTGTCTGTTCGATTGTCACTATGAGTGTGAGTGTCTGTGTGAGTTAGTGTCTGTGTAAGAGAATGTGTCTGTGTCAATGTCTGTGAGTGTGTGTCTGTGTGAGTGTCTGTCTATATGTGAGTATGAGTGCCTGTGTCAATATATGTGAGTGTGTGTGCCTATGTGAGTGTCTGTCTCTGTGAGTGTCTGTGTGAGGCTGTAGGAGTATCAGTGAGAGTCTCTGTGAGTGTGAGTGTCTGTGTGAGTGTCTGTCTCCTTCTGAGTATGAGTGTCTGTGTAAGTGAATGTGTCTGTGTCAATGTCTGTAAGTGTTTGTGTCTATGTGAGTGTCTGTCTCTGTGAACGTGTCTGTGTGAGTGCATGTGTCTGTGCCAATGTCTGTGAGTGTCTGTGAATGTCTGTGTGTTTTTTTGTCTCTGTGAGTGTATGTGTGTGAGTGTCTGGGAGTATCTGTGTGAGTGTTTGTCTCTTCGTGATTGTTAGTGTCTGTGTGAGTGCACCTGTCTGTATGTGTATCTGTGAGTGTCTGTGTGATTGTCTGTCACTTTGAGTGTGAGTGTCTGTGTAAGTGTGTGTGTCTGTTAGTGTCTGTCTCTGTGTGGGTTAGTGTCTGTGTCAATGTCTGTGAGTGTGTGTGTCTATGTGTGAGTATGAGTGCCTGTGTCAATATATGTGAGTGTGTGTGCCTATGGTGTCTGTCTCTGTGAGTGTCTGTGTGAGTGTGTGTGTCTGAGTGTCTGTCTCTTCGTGATTGTTAGTGTCTGTGTGAGTGCACGTGTCTGTATGTGTATCTGTGAGTGTGAGTGTCTGTGTGATTGTCACTGAGTGTGAGTGTCTGTGTGAGTGTCTGTGTAAGTGTGTGTGTCTATGAGTGTCTGTCTCTGTGTGAGTTAGTGTCTGTGCAAGAGAATGTGTCTGTGTCAATGTCTGTGAGTGTGTGTGTGTCTGTGTGAGTGTCTGTCTATATGTGAGTATGAGTGCCTGTGTCAATATATGTGAGTGTGTGTGCCTATGTGAGTGTCTGTCTCTGTGAGTGTCTGTGTGAGTGTGTGTGTCTGAGTGTTTGTCTCTTTGTGATTGTTACTGTTTGTGTGAGTGCACATGGCTGTATGAGTATCAGTGAGAGTCTCTGTGAGTGTGAGTGTCTGCGTGAATGTCTGTCTCTGTGTGAGTATGAGTGTCTGTGTAAGTGAATGTGTCTGTGTAATGTGTGTAATGTGTCTGTAAGTGTGTGTGTGTCTATGTGTCTGTCTCAGTGAGCGTGTCTGTGTGAGTGCATGTGTCTGTGCCAATGTTTGTGAGTGTATGTGAATGTCTGTGTGTGTCTGTCTCTGTGAGTGTATGTGTGTGAGTGTCTGGGAGTATCTGTGTGAGTGTCTGTCTCTGTGAGTGTGTGTGTGAGTGTTTGTCTCTTTGTGATTGTTAGTGTCTGTGTGAGTGCACGTGTCTGTATGTGTATCTGTGAGAGTCTCTGAGTGTCTGTGTGATTGTCTCTTTGAGTGTGAGTGTCTGTGTAAATGTGTGTGTCTGTGTGAGTGTCTGTCTCTGTGTGTGTTAGTGTCTGTAAGAGAATGTGTCTGTGTCAATGTCTGTGAGTGTGCATGTATGTGTGAGTGTCTGTCTCTGTGAGTGTGAGTGTCTGTGTGAGTGCATGTATCTGTGCCAATGTCTGTGAGTGTCTGTTAATGTCTGTGAGTGTCTGTCTCTTTGAGTGTCTGTGTGAGTGTCTGAGTTTCTGTCTCTGTGTGAGCGTTAGTGTCTGTGTGAGTGCACGTGTCTGTCTCTGTGAGTGTCTGTATGAGTGTGTGTGTGCGAGTGTCTGTCGCTGAGGTATGTGTGAGTGTCTGTGTGAATGTCTGTCTCTGTGAGTGTCTGTGGGTGGGGGGGGGGGGCTGGACAGCGTGCACATGTTCTTGTGTGAGTGCATGATGCTGTGTCAATGTCTGTGAGTGTGTATGTTAGTATGTATGTCTGTGTAAGTGTCTGTCTATCTGTGAGTATGAGTGTCTGTGTCAATGTCTGTGAGTGTGGGCTGTGAGAGTGCCCGTGTGAGTATCTGTGTCTGTGAGTGTCTCTGTGAGTGTTAGTGTCTGTGTGTGTCTGTGAGTGTCAGTCTATGGGTGAGTATGAATGTCTGTGTGAGTGAATGTGTCTGTGCCAATGTCTGTGAGTGTCTGTGGGTTTATGTCTCTGTGAGTGTATGTGTGTGAGTGTCTGGGAGTATCTGTGTGAGTGTCTGTCTCTGTGAGTGTATGTGTGAGTGTGTGTGTGTCTGAGTGTTTGTCTCTTCGTAAGTGTCTGTGTAAGTGCACGTGTCTGTATGTGTATCTGTGAGAGTCTCTGTGAGTGTGAGTGTCTGTGTGATTGTCTCTTTGAGTGTCTGTGTGAGTGTCTGTGTAAGTGCGTGTGCCTGTGTGAGTGTCTGCCTCTGTGTGAGTTAGTGTCTGTGTAAGCAAATGTGTCTGTGTCAATGTCTGTGAGTGTGTGTGTCTGTGTGAGTGTCTGTCTCTGTGAGTGTCTGTGTGAGTGCATGTGTCTTTGTCAATGTCTGTGAGTGTCTGTCTCTGTGAGTGTCTGCGTGTGATTGTCTGTGAGTGTCTGTGTGAGTATCTGTTGGAGTGTCTGTATCTGTAAGTGAGTGTCTGTATGAGTATCTGTGAGAGGGTCTCGTTGAGTGTCTTTGTGAGTGTCTGTCTATGTGTGAGTGTCTGTTAGTGTATGTGTGAGTATCTATGTCTGTGTGAGTGTCTGTCTCTGTGTGGGTGTCTGTGTGAATGACTGTCTCTGTGAGTGTGAGTGTCTGTTTAAGTGTCTGTGTGTGAGTGTCTGTCCCTGTGCGTATGAGTGTCTGTGTGAGTGTATGTGTCTGTGTGAATGTCTGTGAGTGTGTGTGTTTATGTGAGTGTTTGTCTCTTTGAGTGTGTGTCTGTGTGAGTGCATGTGCCTTTGCCAGTGTCAGTGAATGTCAGTGAGTTTCTGTCTCTGTGTGTGTGAGTGTCTGTTGGAGTGTGTGTGTCTGTGTGAGTGCATTTGTCTTTTAGTGTGAGTGTGAGTGTCTGTGTGAGTGTGTAGGTCTGTTTGAGTGCATGTGTCTGTGTATCCGTGTAAGTGTCTGTGTGAGTGCATGTGTCTTTGAGTGTCTGTATGAGAGTGTCTGTGTGAGTGAGTGTGAGTGTCTTTGTGAGTGTGTATGCCTGTGTGAGTGCATGTCTGTGTGAGTTCATGTGTCTGTGAGTGTCTGTATGAGTGTCTCTGTGAGTGTCTGTGTGAGTGTTAGTGTCTGTGAATCTGTGTGAGTGTGGGTGTCTGTGTGAGTGCATGTGTCTGTGTGAGTGTCTGTCTCTGTGAGTGTGAGTGTCTGTGTGTGTGTATGTCTGTGAGTGCATGTGTCTGTGTGAGTGTCTGTCTCTGTGAGTGTGAGTGTCTGTGTGAGTGTGTATGTGTGAGTCTGTGTGAGTGTCTGTGAGTGTGGGTGTCTGTGTGAGTGCATGTGTCTGTGAGTGTCTGTGTGAGTGTGTATGTCTGTGTGAGTGCATGTGTCTGTGAGTGACTGTGTGAGTGTCTGTCTCTGTGAGTGTCTGTGTGAGTGTGTCTGCGTGAGTGTGTATGTGTGAGTCCGTGTGAGTGTCTGTGAGTGTGGGTGTCTGTGTGAGTGCATGTGTCTGTGAGTGTCTGTGTGAGTGTCTGTCTCTGTGAGTGTGAGTGTCTGTGTGAGTGTGTAGGTCTGTTTGAGTGCATGTGTCTGTGTATCCGTGTAAGTGTCTGTGTGAGTGCATGTGTCTTTGAGTGTCTGTATGAGAGTGTCTGTGTGAGTGAGTGTGAGTGTCTTTGTGAGTGTGTATGCCTGTGTGAGTGCATGTCTGTGTGAGTTCATGTGTCCGTGAGTGTCTGTATGAGTGTCTCTGTGAGTGTCTGTGTGAGTGTTTGTGTCTGTGAATCTGTGTGAGTGTGGGTGTCTGTGTGAGTGCATGTGTCTGTGTGAGTGTCTGTCTCTGTGAGTGTGAGTGTCTGTGTGTGTGTATGTCTGTGAGTGCATGTGTCTGTGTGAGTGTCTGTCTCTGTGAGTGTCTGTGTGAGTGTGTATGTGTGAGTCTGTGTGAGTGTCTGTGAGTGTGGGTGTCTGTGTGAGTGCATGTGTCTGTGAGTGTCTGTGTGAGTGTCTGTGTCTGTGTGAGTGTGTATGTCTGTGTGAGTGCATGTGTCTGTGAGTGACTGTGTGAGTGTCTGTCTCTGTGAGTGTCTGCGTGAGTGTGTCTGCGTGAGTGTGTATGTGTGAGTCCGTGTGAGTGTCTGTGAGTGTGGGTGTCTGTGTGAGTGCATGTGTCTGTGAGTGTCTGTGTGAGTGTCTGTCTCTGTGAGTGTGAGTGTCTGTGTGAGTGCATGTGTCTGTGTGAGTGTGTATGTCTGTGTGAGTGCATGTGTCTGTGAGTGTCTGTGTAAGTGTGTGTGTCTGTATTTTAAAAACACACCAATTGATTTTACAATATGGGGAAAGCAATGGAAGCCATTACAATCACATGCACAACAACTCCCAACTATCAAATAGTAACACAAATAAATGTTTTTTCCTCATGCGTTGTAATGGTCATGCATATGCCAATATGAAAAGCCATGCTGCAACATGCTGAAAGCTATTAAAGACACACTCCGTCATTACATTGTAACACAAATACATGACAATAGGTGATATATTAATCCTTTCTAACTTACAGAGACTCTAAGATGGGCCCTAACAATACAAAGATAATCTTATATACATCTCACTCATCACATCTACATTGGGACAACAAATAGTGGCCAAATTACATTGCCACATCACATATATCAAGTACCAGGGGGACATTTTATTTATGGTGGTTCAGTCCCTCAGTTGTTTCCGACTCTCTGTGACCCTATGGACTGCAGCACACTTACATATGTCTCTGTCTGTGCATATCCACAAAGTTTGCATGTCAAAGATACCGTAGTGGCTTGCCAGTTCCTTCTCTAGTGGACTTGGATTTGTCTGACCTTTCTTCTATGACCTGTCCACCTACAGTGGCCCTATATGGTGTAGCTCACAGCTTCATTGAGGTACACAAGCCCATTCACCACCTGCAGTTAGCAATTCACAAGGGTACCAGGGGAACATACACCACACTAATCTAATCTAAGCCATCAGGAATGGACACACAAACACACATGGAGGCTGTGCAGTGGCACATCGAGCGACAGCCAACTCACCTTCATCAGGGTTATTCTCCGCTAGTTTTTTTTATTATTTTAACAATGAACTGTTAAGCCATATTAAAATTTTAATTGTCATGTATAGAATAATAATATAACAATTTAACAATACTAACATGAAATTGTTGAACTTTGTCTAAATGAGTCTCTTAAACCATGGCAGAATGCTTATTAACATACAACTTGTGGTTGAACTCCAGGTAAAGCACATAGGTATTGAATCCAAAGGAAGGCAAACAGTAAAACACCCCATTGCAACTTAGGCAATTGTCTCAAAAGGGGAAAAAAATGTATTCCTTCCTGGCTCCATTAAATGGCAATTGCATTACTCCCTGGATGAATCCTGTCTATTTAATTATTCATTGAATTTTGTTAACAACAGCCTTATTAATTTGTGATTTGGCCAATTGAATAGGGCTCTATATAAGCACAGAGCATAATTTTTTTTACAGAAGTTTTTAAGTTAGTGAAGACCTTGCTTTTGGATAGAAGTTCACTAACTAAAAACTTTTGTAAAAAAATATGCTCTGTGCTTATATAGAGCCCAATTCAATTGGCAAAATCGCAATTTAATAAGGATGCAAATGTTTATGCTGCAAATGACATAAATCTTTACTAACATTCAATAAATTAACTTTTCAAACATTGTGAAATACAATGTTAACAATGCAAACATTAACATAAGATAATAACATTTAACATTAATGTATTTAAAACTATAGTGATCTTGAATATTGAATCCAGAGGAAGGCAAAGGCAAAAAAAGCACATTTAAACTTGAAAACTTGAAAGTGGTGCCAAAAATTCATTCCTTCCTTACTCCATTAACTGGCAATCGGATTCCTCCCTGGGTCAATAATCTATATATCATGAAACATTAAAATTTTTCAACAAATGATGATGCTGCTACTAACATTAAACCTTAATTATATAGAGTGCATCAACTTTTCAGTCCTTTGCAAACAAAATTTTAACATTACAAACCTGAAATAAATGTATTAAATTTGTAACAGTAAAGGTAATAAAATGCAAGCTAACTGTTTTGTGGGGCCAATCGTGGCGAAAGTGACTTCCAAGACATTCCATTTTTTTTTGTTTTGTCTGTGAAAGTGGTTGCCTTTGAAAGAGCCCAGCAGATTTTTATTTGTGTCTGTGGGATGTAACCACTGTTTTTTCCCCTTTCTTCCTTTTTTATTGGTTATTACTGTATTTTTCTCAAATGAGAGATAAAGTTTTGTAAGTGAAACAGTGGTCCTCTAATAAGAGGCCAAGTGACATTAAATTTCTTACTGAAAATGAAACCACTATTCTCTCTGATTACAAAAGCTCATAGTACACAATGTTTTTTGTAAAAGGACGTCCATCGTGTAGTAGATCACTCTGACTTGGGTTGTCTTCAATTGAAACTTTAATCTCATCTAGATTTGTGCACCTTGAAAAAGCGACAATCGAGTTGCCCATGTGCAAAAACTGGTTCCTGTAAAAAAAATGCCCGCAGACTTAAAAGTTTGATGGTCAAGGCAAATGCCATGATAACTGGAAATGATCTCATTTGAAGGACAAAGGGCAAACCACTCTCACTTCGAGCCAAATTAATTCTTGGTATACAAACTTGTTCACCTTTATGGTTCCCAGTCATAATTTCTGCATGCATAAAATGATCTTTTAAACCATGCACAATTAATCTGGTCCTATTACAAAGTCCTTTTTTTGGATTTATATTTATTAATAGCATGACAATTGCCCCTTTTTTCAATTGCAAAACATGTGGTGGCATTCCAGATGGGGTTAAAGAATTAATACATTATATACTAAAATTAGATTCACTGTCTTTATCGTCAGCCAGAACTGAATCTGCACTGTAATCATTATTTTGGGGTGTGTTGATGAATTTTAACATTTCATTATTTAGATTCAAGGCATCTATATTTTTTTATGTTAATATCACTTTGTTTGCAATGTCTGAGAATCGTCGTTATTCTGAGTGTTTAGAAAGATTGCTGATATGAGTGATTCCTTGCAAACCATTTGTGCTGAAATTCCCATGGTATCATTGGATAAATCATGTATTTGTGGATGTATCCTCCAATTTGAATGAGCCAATCATTGAATTTGTTTTGGCCTTCAGATCTCATATTTAATTCTAATTTGAGGTGTGTAAATATTTTCCACAGTTTACTTGTCTTGATACATGTCTCAATGATATCAGTCCTATTTCCATGTGGCACAACAGGTAATGCTTGACTAAAATCTCCTCCTAACAATATCACCTTTCCCCCAAATGGCAAAATATTATCCATCACTTATTTTAAGATTCTATCAATACATTGCAAAGCATGACATGACATCATTGTTGCCTTGTCTATGTTATTGATTTACTTTTTTTAAATGTTTTGACTTTTAAAGAATTCAGTCGAATATCTGACACTGATGTTTCTAAAATGGGAACAGGCAGTTTAAATTCACTATGCACAGTTTTGCCACCTTCTAACAAAAGTGCTGCAATTCCAGTTGTTGCAAATGGCATTGCTATTTGACCCTGTGCTTGAATGTAACTCATCAAACAATTGTACAGATATGTTTTTCCTGGTCCACTAGGGCCATCTAGATAGAAATAATGGTCTTTGACCATACATCATCTGTAGCATTTGTGATGGCATTATATGCTTGCAATTGTAAAGTATTTAAAGTTGCCAGTTTTTCTTTTGTTTTTTTGTTATTGAAGCTCAGTGTCATAATCATCAAAGTTGATGTCATCTATAAGTCTTGGATCAGGCAAATTAAAACTTGCAAAATTTAATCCATGAGCAAAATGTTTTTCTTGAATTTCCATTAAAGTTTTTAACAGTGCAATTTGCTCATTGTAACATTTCAAGAAGTCTTCCAACATATTTAATTTAAATGTTTCCCACAAAGCAAATGCATCAGGTACATTGCAAAAGATGCAAATGAATGCAAATTGTTCTCTCATTTGCTTTGGCATTTGACATAGTGCTGCTTCTTCCAGACACCTCTCCCATTCTGTATCATTTGCTATGAAGTTTTGATGTCTTGCAGCTAATAGGAAAGTCTCATAAACTATGTAATTCCCTGTGCGTAAATGTTCAAAACTTTGTGCACCAGGAACATGTAAAAGAAGTAATCTTAAACTGAAACGTGCAATGTCTCTTGGACTGACGGTATAAATTTGTGTTATAATTTTATGTGTATCTCTTTTTTGTTGTCGCCATAGACCATTTACAAATACATATTGATATGGAATCTCAATGTGTAAAAATTGTCTGGCCTGCGTGTCCTGGCAGTTTAATTTAAACCATGCAGTCAGTGTTGTTTTTCTGTGTTCACTTTGAGCTAAGGCAGTTCTTTCATTGCCTGCAGTACAGCATACAAACTGACTTTGTGGCAAATGTACAGCTAATCGATACACAGCATGTGACCGATCATGCATCTTAAATTTCAAATGCGACCACATTGCTTCCGGAGCACTGACATAGCAAGCATCTAAATAATTAGAAAGTTTGTCATGTAAAATTGGATTTTCCTTTTCGTTTGCTGCACCTTGCACAACAACAGTTGCTGCATCATATCCTTTGTATACATATTTATACACATATTGTATGGATGTAATAGAAGTGCAAGCTTCCACATTTATGTGTGCATTGTACTTCATGAGCAAATGTGGATTGTATGGAACGACATATCTATTATTAACCTTTTGTCCACAGATAATAGCTGTTTGTCCTTGTTTTCTTTTATACAAAGGGTATCCATCATAATTAGCATAAGTTTGCATTTGAAATTGTTTTGGAAATTCTTTTGTACACTTTTTATTTTCCATACGTGGTGAATTTGGATTGATATCTCCACATGGCCCATGAACCATTCTGTGTGTTACAATTTTTTAAAAGTTTGAACTATTTTTCTGAATGTGGCAGTTCAGCAGTAATTACTGAATCCACTCTCTCTGCAATATTCAACTTACCTTTTTCCTGCAGGTTTAAAAGTATGTGGCAGTCCTCTTTTTTTAAATTCAATGGTATAAAGACAAGCCACACATTTTCCAAATAACTGTGTTTTAGTTATATCATGTATTAATGAATTGAGTTTTATTTTGAATACTCTTGCCATTAAATCTGGTTGGTCAGAAGTAGTTTGTCCAAGATTCAAATTTTCCTTGATCTCTGGCCATTGGGGATTACATGTGAATTTAATGAATAAATCTGGTTTTCCAAATTTTGTGACAATAGCCATGGCATCATTATATCTTTCTTGCATATTGGAGGAGATCCTTGGAAAGTGGATGGCAAAATAATTGCTCTTCCAGCTGGAATGTCTCTGTTGGTT
This sequence comes from Discoglossus pictus, assembly GCA_027410445.1. NCBI lineage: Eukaryota > Metazoa > Chordata > Amphibia > Anura > Alytidae > Discoglossus > Discoglossus pictus. The sequence continues at coordinate 35,874,331 of CM050170.1, read as the reverse complement.
GCCAATTCAGTGACATAATCCATCAATCCACAATATTGTTCTACTCAAAGCTTATTTTGTTGAAATTTTATAAAATGTAAATTATTTGCTTCGACTTGTAGATAGGAATCAATAATCCATTGTTGTGTGAGTTTTCCCCCACATAAAATAGGATTCAAATAAACCTGAATAGCAGTTTGTGCCACTTTATATTCCAGCATAGAAATATTGCATCTAAAATGAACTTTACTTTTGGGATAACTTTGCAATTGTGATTTTGGTTCCCATCCAGGCTCACCATTTGGAAAGAAAATTGGATATGTAATTGGATCTAAATTACAACTTATTATATTTATGTTTATAAAAGGTTGTTCTTCATTGCATGGATATAATCTAATATCCCACTGAAAAGGTGGTTCACCGTCTTCATTTTTAAAGACCATGGCAACCTCATTTACTGTTGGTAAATTATACCGTCTTTGATCAGTGTTGCGATCTCTTTTTAACACCATATTTACTCTTGGCATTGTCAGTTGATGTCTTTGAGCATGTTGTTGTTCTTTTTCAATGTGTGCTAATTGTTTGTATGCTTGACTGTATGGGTTGTTGGCCATAATTTTAACCAGCTGTTCAAAGACACTGTTTATTTTCTGGAAGTGTCATCCTTTGTTCAACAGTTTCCATTGTATCTAAGACATATAACTGTGCAAATTTCCTTTGCTCTCCTTCTTGTAGGTGTGAATGTGAAGTGCAGTGGTAAATATGTCCTTGAACTCTAAAACAGTAAGGACCATGTCCTGTGACATTTTCTGCTAATGTAGCACCCATTAAAGCAAACTAAATTGAGACCTTATGGTTTTTTTTTTTAATTGGTTTAATTTGTAAATGTTGGATCGCTCATGATACTTTGTAAGTAATCTGGAAATGTGTGTCTTTGTGGAAGTCTTACCTTTCCTTTCTGACAGCAACTAAGGAAGTTTCCATCATTTGGTCCTTCCTTGAAATAATTATAATCCCCACAAAACTGATAAACAACATTGAGTAATCCACAATAATGAGTGTCTACTGTTAGTGCTCTAATAAATGCAGTATCCTGAGCTTCCTCAACATAGATATCACTACACTTTCTATATCTACATTGGTGTCATGTGTATGAACATTGGTGTCAATAGGCAATATTGGATCATTGGGCAATGTTTCACAGACATGTTTTTGTTTACTTTTTCTTTTATTTGAAGCTCCAGAACACTCACTTTGTGTTTTCTTACTCATGTTTCTTTTATTTAAAAGTCTCTTTCGGTCTTCTTCTCTTAAGCGCTGGGAAGGTTCGGGTGACTGTGCATCTCTCCACCTTTGCTTCCTTTCCCTTGCCGATCTCCTTTTGTGTTCAATCGTGTCTTCTCCATTATCCGCCATTGTAATCTGTAATTGTAAATACAGGTGTAAGATGTTATGTTTTTTTGTTCTGTACATATTGTTTATAGCTGTTCTAAATCCAAAGGTAAATAGCAGTGATTAAAGAATGCAATGATTTGAAAATCATTTTTAATTTTTCTATGAAATAAATGAAACCATTTATTTTTTGTTTTATTGGCATACATTAAAAAGCAAAGCACTGCATATATATTTTTTTTTGACTAATGCATTATTAAGTCATTACTAAATGAATACACGTTACTGAATTAATCAATAACTGACATCAATGGTAAACCTTAAGAGTTAATTACCGTATGTTGTCGTAAAGAAGGGCAAACAGAAAAAGCTATTAGCAAAGTATAGATGTGGCTTAAGATAATGTGCAATTTTTTTAAATGATGAAATCAATTTACTTATTAGGTCTAATTTACATTCTTTAAAAGTTAATTAGGCAAGCATATATATATTTTTTTTTGTTATTGTAATGGAAAAATTAAATACTAAAGACCTCATTCATTTTCAAATGTTCAAAGCAATAGGGCACTATATAAGCACTGCATATATATATATATATATATATATGTGTATTTTTTTTTTTTTTTTTTTAAACCTTAGTTTTGGATAGATGTTCATTAACTAAAATGTTATGTAAAATAATATGCTATGTCCTTATATAGAGCCCTATTCCATTTTTCAAATTGCAATTTAATGAGTCCCTAAATAAATATAGGTTAATTAATGAATCATTAAGTGTTATCAAAACAAAACAATAAGGGCATCATGAAATCATATACCTGTGAAATTGCTGTTGTTTCCGTAAAAATCCTTGAGAATTCCCTCTCTGTCTTCAGTCAGGTGCAGAGATGAATAATCTGTGAAATAACATTAAAAAAAAATTGTTAATCATTGTATTCAATTAATTTGTGATTGAATGAAACTATGATGTTTAATTTGCATAGATGTAAAACATAAATGCATAATCATCAATATATTCATAACTGAAATCATTATAACATATTAAATGTAACACATGTCCTAACGCAAGAAAGTGCTTTAAATATTGAAGTGCTTTAAAGGTCCTATCCCTCTCAGGCAATTATAAGCAGTCCATATATTTAAGTGCTTTGTAAAATGTACATCTTTTTTTAAAGTCTTATAACCCCATTTTTAAAAAAATATTATTATGAATGAATAGTTCCAAAAGCAATGTACATGAATGAGCAGTAAGGCAGATATATAAGTGCATGTTAAAAATTGTTATTACTTTTATTGCAGTATCAATTATTATTATTATTATTATTTTAATGATGACTAATTAATTAAAATATTATTAAACGTTAATTAATCAATAACTGTTATCAATGCAAAAAAAAACAAAAAAAACTAAGCCTTTTTTGTTCCCTAAGTACATAATTAAATGATATACCTGTCAAGGTGATCTTTATGCTGTTCAAAGGCTACAAACGTCGATCTCTGTGTTGAGTCAGCTTTAGAGACGATGAAACTGTCAAATAAGATGGAAATAATTTGTAATATTTTGCTTCATCCCTATCAGGCAATCAGCAGAAACACAGATATATTGGCATAGATGTAAAACATAAAAGCATACTCACCAATCTATTGTTAAATAAAACCTTTTTTTGTAATGATTACTAATTATTAATTAATTAATATATTAATATACGTTAATTAATCAATAACTGTCATCAATTCCAAATAAAAAGACTAAGCATATCACCAGGGCCCTCCTACTGGAGGACCCCATTTAATCTTCCCCTAATCAGTGCCGCAGGCTTTCCACAACCATCAGGTGCAGCAATAAAACCACCACCCTTATGGGGCAATGCTACAGCCGGACCCCATACCCTCCCCACTTAGCCACTACAAAATCCAGTTTCACACATACAGTGTGTAACAGAGTTGGAACACGAATCCAATATCTCCGCTGGTATACGGTAAAATATCCAAGAAGCACTACAGTCTCACCATTCCCAACCTCCCATATTGGACGACACTCAATTGGGAGTCAAAAGAATACTGACTTTATTTTGTTGTGCAGAGATATATATACACATCTCTTCCCACAGGCAATACACATCCCCCATAGTTGGCCACACAATACACATAGAGGGAAAATAGGTGGGTCACACCTCCCTGAGGCTACCTGGCAACTTTGATACAATCAGACATTGATTAGATCATCCTTCCCTTTGTTCCATCTTCACAATGTGAACACTTCACACAATGGACCTCTCTTGCGTATGAGGAGCCCTTGTAATAGGATTATCTATTATGACAAGGTCTGCAATAGTCTGGGCTAATATTCTGCAGAGCATAAACCAACATACATACAGTATAACAGTAGGATCATATTTTAACCATAACCATAAAACAGGGTAAAACAGTGATGGGTTTAGTTACACAGTGTATTTGCAAATCAAAATTCTGTAAAAAAGTGGGGGGGGGGGGGGGAGGCGGAGGAGGATAAAAAAAACATGCATGTATAGTACAATGCTAAATACTGTACAAATATACCGACTAACCATTAGCTAGTTATCAGGATAACTCACTGGCCATGACCATTAATAATGATGTGTCATCTCACAAAAAATGCTTAGCTGTGATCAGCATCAGTGGTCCAGGTGTACTATCACTGTCTCAATATGATATTGTTAGTCAACATTGATATCACATCCATCAGCTATACAGGTGTTAGCACTTATTAAAGGATACTCATGATATCAGCAATATGGGAAAATACCCATTAATACGGAGAGGACAAAAAAGTTAAGCAGCCAGATTCACTGTTACTTACATAAGAACGAAGGATCTGATCTCAGACTGATATTGAGGTCATGATCAAATGCTTCACTAGTGCATATATTAATGCTGGCTGCCATTAACATGCCATTCTGAGACTTTGCAAGTCCTCCACAATCTACATTTAAGCTAACAACAATCATGTTTGAGATATCTGGATAGCTTTAAAATTGTGGGAGCTACATGTTAGGGAGGGAGCTGTCATTGAAGGAATGTCTACATGAGAGGCACTGTGAAAACTTTAAACCTCATACATTTCCTTCACAATGCCTGCAGATACAGATGATGCCCTCATGGACCTAAATTGTACCTAAAACAAAACAAAACAAAAACATAACACTTACAAAATAAGGCATTCAAAAAGATAGGGACTGCAGCACCTCTTCTCAACAGCATTCCTCAGTGACCATCAATTGGTGAAATGTTAAACAGAACCCTATGTGTCAACAGAGAAGAGGATCATGGACCATGTGATGGGAGGTAGCCATCTGTGTACAAAATATCATCATCACATAGGCCAAGATCCACGACTCTGTAGCCAGGATAGAGTATGTTAACATCTGTCACTGAGGAGTGCTGTTGAGAAGGCATAAACATATGTGCAGCCCCTAGGTCTTCCTCCACCTAGCCACAGGGCCCCAATCCCCCATGGCTGGCCACCTTCTCCTTGGTGGTGGTGGTGACTGAGGGGGGCAGGGGGAGGCATCCCTCCAGGAGACAGCAGCAATAGCAGTGGTGGTATTGCTGGTTGCCTTGGTGGAGGCATAGGGGAGAAGAGGAGTGGCCAGGTTGCGGGTGGGTGGAGGAGGACTCCAGGGTAGAAAAGGTAGGGCTGGGGACCAGAGCACTGGGCAAGGCATCCATAGTCAGGTGTTGAAATGCAATCTGGTCCACCCCATCTTAAGCAGCTCGGCAAGGTAGGACTTAGTCATGAGATGGTATCTCCTCCCTTTTGCACCTGGCCAGGCTGTGCATTAACTCCACTTCATTGGCAGAGATGCTGGCCTGGATCCCCTGAAGACACTACAACTGCTGGTGCATGATGACCAGCATCTCCGCCTGTGCAGCCTGGCTTGGTATTGGGGATGGAGGGTACTGGGCTGATGCCTGGTGAGGAGGTGGCATTGGTGATGGCCCAGTTTGGAGGGTATGGGGCCCGACTGGAGCATTGCTCCATAGGGGTGGTGGTTTCATTGCTGCACCTGATGGTGGTGGAAAGTCTGCGGCACTGCTTATGGGAGGAGGAAATGGGGTCCTCCAGTAGGAGGGCCCTGGTGATATGCTTAGTCTCTGAAGGAGGGGAACAGTGGGGTTAAATGGTGATGGTGCGGCCAATGGTACTGCTGATGACCCCACTAGCCAGATGACATCCTCCTCCTCTGAACCAGGGCCCTTGGCTCCTCTTCGTTCCTTCTCCCCCTGCACCAGGGGCTCTCTCCTAGACTTCCTGCTCCAGTGAAGCCGACACCCCTGCCTCCGGCTCACCACTGAACCCAGACCTCCTTGATGATGAAAGAGAGAAAAGAAAGGTATATTTTATTATTATGGTGAATACATTGTTTTGTGTTCATTTCTAACTATCTGACATTTAGGCTTGTACCTGGATGATTCTCTTAATTGCAACTCAGATTAGCTATCATTTGCTAGATGCGATCTATTCTTTGGTTCTTGATCTTGATCATTCATAGCTCCTAACGCTATCTTTCTTCCGGCTGTTGTCTATAACTGCATACACTGCATTGGGCACACCAATACATGGACTCTATTGGTTGCTTACTGTTGTTGTGCCCACGAATGACAGTGACTTGTCAGGTTCAAGGATTTAATGACGCATTCATCTATCCCTTGTTAATTCCATAGAGCTGACATGTCAGTGACCTTGTTGGTCATCATGTACAGTACATGTGTTTTGTGTATGATGTACATGTGGTGGCATGTTGGTGTATGTGATATTCACCTGACATGGAGGCTGGGTCCTGCTGGGCCACCAGGTCTGAAGCTCCAGTGGCGGGCATGTGGCTGGGAAGGTCCTTGGCCACCCTCTCCCACTTGTTGTAGCGCACAGTAACTTGGGGATCACCACTTGGTGCTGCAGCTTGCTTGTCCTCCTTGGCCATCATCCTCATCTTGGCCCTAATGTCATCAAAACAGTGTCTGACAGACCTCACATCCCTTTGTGCAGTGCCTACTGCTGTTACCTCAGCAGCTACCTCCTTCCATGCCTGAGCTCTAAGACCTGGCCTGACTTCCCTCCCCCTGCAAGGATCATGGGGTTGCCACGGATGGCACCAAGAAGGACCACATTCTCCTGGTGCGTGTAGTTATGGGCCCAGTGCTTGCCCTTAACCTCTTGCTCTCCCGACTGTGGACAGGGATCCTGAGCTCCCTCATCTGTCCCTGAGGCCTGTACCTCTGCCAAACTACCAACTCCCTGGGATCAGGCCCAGCCCCCTCGGTCCCTGCCCTAGATGTGCCTCTTGTTAGGAAGTCCCTGCCACCACCCACCTCCTCCTCTCCACTTTCCTCCTCTCCTTCACTCTCCACCACTACTCCACCACTCTCCTCCTCCGCCACCTCCTCCACCTCCTCCTTCACCACCTCCTCCTCCTTCTCCACCACCTCCTCCTCCTCTCCTCCACCACTCCCCAGGGCCACCTCTCTCTCCTCCTCGCCTCTCCTCTTCTCCTCCTCCCGGCCTCTCCACTCCTCTCCCCTTCTCTCTCCTCCTTCCATTTAAATCCCAAAAATAATATAAGGATAAATACAAAATTGTGTTTCTATATATGTATCAAGAAAGAAAATTTGTGTATTATGTGCATTTATTAACTGTTGGGGGATGGGGTGTAGGATGGCATGGGGGTGTATGGAGTTACTTATCTCTATTTGTATATACGTGTGTAATTTAATGTATGTGTATTGCTATTATATGTAATCTGTAAATATGTGTAATCAAGGATTAAGTGCAAATTCGTAATTAGATGAATAGAAATAAGCAAAACCACAATATACTGCTCTCAGAACTCACCTACTCTCTCACTCTCTGCCAAAAACCTCCAACTCCGGGTCCTGCTTCCTACTTCGGAAGAAAATACAACATAGTCAACACATGGGCAAGCGGAACGCAACTTTATAATCTCTCTCTGGCCAATCATCTGCAGGTAGACCACTTTCTATTGGGTGAGAGGCCTGTGTCGAACTCCGTTATACCGTGATTGGATCGTAAGAGAAGATCGCATCTCGACCAGCCCATTAACAGTTTGCAGCTGCAAGAGGGGTTTACGGGCATGAGGCCTCGGCCAGTAACTTGCTCCCTTGCTCAATTGAATAGTGCCAGAATCGAAGATTTCAAGCCCACAGCATGCCCGCAGATATATGGCCTGTATACCACGAGATGTGGGCTTTGAATTGAATTGGGCTCAATGTATTTTGTATACTTATTTTAGCTGTGATTTACAGGGGGTGTCAACATTGATAGAAAACAATTTGCAAATGTAAGAAATTCAGCAGACTTTAGCGTAACATTTTAAATGCTTATTTTGGTATTTTTTCAAGCCAATTTTTTTCTTCATACACTACTAATTCTCTTCTATCAGATGCATTCATAATCCAGGTCACTTACCTATGCCTTTGACTTTATCTGGCAAACAATTGGACAAAACAGATTAAAACAGAATTTAGGTGTTTATGCACATTGTCCAGTGGCTGGAGCCAAGCAGTCTGTCCTTTATGGTGGCTCAATGGGCTAAGATCCACGAATAGGGGTCCGTTACATTACTCCTTTTCCAGACAGCAGATGATAGTCTTGAATTGCAGCCCAAGTCCAAGGCCCCACCCAGTGGAGAATAAATGTTGACCCAAGAGCCACTGCAAAAGTCCCAGTGCATATTCTTCTCCTGGAGGGGGTAGTAGGTTTGCCCGTCTTGGGGTGGTTGCCCATCTTTCAGGAAAGCGTCCACAGTCTCTAACCCCAATTTTTGTAGGGTCTTAGGAACACAATCCGATTGTACAGTCATTCCAGGGGGTATCTGAGCTAGCAGCCATTTCTCAGCTACTCTCCTTTTTCTTCAAAACATCTAGGATATCAATCCCCAAGGTAGCAACACATCCCAACCCCAGCTCCTTTTCCTTCAATAACCTACCCCAAATTGCAGGCATTGCATTATTCTTGGGGGCACATCCAAGGTCTCAGGAACTAGGTCTCATCCAGTGGCATATTGCTACCCCTTTGGCCACAAGCAGGTTGGGGCTCTGGGGTATCCCATCTAGGGAGCAGCTCATGCAGGCGTAAAAAGCATTTCCCCGCCAGCACAATTTCCTTATGGTCAGTTGGGAAAAACAGAGCAGGACTCTAGATGAAGACGCTTTCCTGGATGACCTGGGGTAGAAGACTTTGCTGGGGTCAGTAGCTCCTTAGAGTTAGTATCCTCAAGGGCTGGTAAAGTTGAGATCACCTCTGCAGCTAGGGTACTCTTTGTCAGGTCCTCTGGTACCCTGGGTTGCTTGCCCATATCCTTTAGCTCTGGTGCTGCCTGGACTGAAGCGATCCCTGTCAGCCCTGCTAGCAACTCTGAAGGGCTTCGGAGTGGACCCTTAACTTGCTCCTTCCTCAGGGTCTCAGGGCCAGTGCCCTCACCTGAACTTTCACACTTATCTGGATCCACCTGATTCATGCTGGGGAAGAGCTTCAGGGTCTCTCGGGACGCTCCCTCTCCTGATAGCCTCATGCTCTATTATCGCATCACATTCTCCATGACTGTCAGCCTTGGTACCTCCAAATGTTTCCTTACAGCCTGGAATTCAGCGGTCTGTGGTTCAGGAAAGGTAACTGTCCATGGGTAGTTAGGCAGACTCTCAGGGCTTGCACCCTCCTCTGTCAACTGTTCAGTCTCCAGCTTCTCTGGTTGTTGGTCATCTCCTAGTTAACACTGCTACCCGGTCTAGTATCTACCAGGGTCTGGACTGTTGTCCTTGCCTCCCGATCATGGTTAATTCCCAGCAGTCCCACTGATCTCGACTGTTATGTAATGATCAGATCTCCAGGCACCTTCTTGTTTTCTTCCTCCATCTTATAGGGGTGTAGCCAACAGTCCGTTTCCTCTTGTAGTGTATCCTCTACTAGCTCAGCTGGGGAAGCATGGGTTAACTCCAAGTACTTGAGCCAGGTCCCACCTGAGCCTACCTCCTCCAGCAGTTCCTAGTACTCTTTTTCTAAATGTATTTCTTTATGGATCAACGGTTTGGTCGACATTTATTCTTCCGTCCCTGGGTCTATTTCCATGTCCTTTAGGCATCATGCCAATAGGATTTTCCAGCGCTCTGCAGCTTCAAGGCCACAGTTTGGATCTCAATGCAGCACACCCGGGAGCACTTCCACCAGTCCAAACCTGTAGTAAAAGGGCCATTGTGATACAGTAGTCAAAAGCATCAGGTCCTCATACTGACCTTCCAAGTCAAGCACCATCCACAGCAGGTCCTCAAGCTGCTCTGTTAGCTCCTCACCCTGCTGAAGCCTCAGGGATGCAATCCTCTGATTCAGAACAGCTGTTCCCTGATTCTGTCGCAAGCCGTTGCCATCACCACTTCCTCATACTGGTGATCAAGCTCCTTTTCTTCTGCATCACCTCCAACCTGCAGTTATCAATGTGGCCAAACTTGTCATCAAACCAGTAACATTCTCCCTTGGGCTTGTAGGTCTGGATAAATTGCTGATAGATTTCTTCATTGCCGTCAAGCTACAGAAAAAAAATGCACTTCAATCTTTCATAGGTCACCATATGCCAATCTTCAGCTGCTGGTTACAGCACCAAGATGCCACCACTGCCACCACATGTGATGATCCAGGGGTAGTGGCTATTACTGACCATTGCCATCTGCTATATATAGACTACAGATGAACTACCCACAAGGACCGTTAGGTTATTGGAAATCTCACCACCAGCACCCTGATATCTGGTTTCTGTATCAGTCAGGGTCTCTCCATCAGGAATCTGCACTTCCAGGAGTCTCAGTGTTGTGACTAGGACAAGTAACTTGCAGGCTGGAGATAGGATCAGTATTACAGACACCAGGAGCAAATAAGAGAACATACCATTTCTTTATGTTTCAGCAGTGAACTGATTTATTTTTGGAACTGTTGAGGAAGAAGAGAAAGATATTGTGACCTTGTATCTCCTACTAGACACCAGGGATAAGCTCTATATCTTAAATAATTTGTTTTTCTTATAGTTTAAATTAGGCAATAATTATGTATTTTAGTTTGTAACAATATAATGATTCTTTATTTTTATGTGCCTACTGCCTTTTTAAATATAGAAATATAGACTGAAACATATGAACCAGTAGGCCCATCTAGTGTTCATATTTTCTGATCTACCAAAAAAGCACAGAGAACTAGAAAAAATAAACCGTAATCCAATAATACAGGAAATATAAACAACTTAAATGTTAATTATTTAAAAGAAATGCAGTTTGTTAGTGACTGTTGCTTTGACAGTTTTTATTTTAGCATCATTACCAATGAAATTAGTCCCATCCTTATGACATTTTGTAAATTCATGAGTAAACAGTAATAAAACCTTCTTATAGGGAAAATTGGAGAGGCTTTATTAATATTTTGCCAAAAATGAGCCCTGTTCTATTTAATGTTTTGAAAAGTTACACCATCAAAGACCACAAAGTAAATATCACTAATTATTCTATTTACCCATGGTAGCATCATTGAGAGAGAGCTACCCCGAATTACTGTGACAAGCCAGAGCCACAAATTATGGCAAACTTTTCCTTTTATTTTTTCACTGCTGAAATAATTTGAGTTACTCCTTCACCAAAACCCTTTTCAATTGAGACTTTATTGATCACTCGTAAACTACTGCAGAATCATAACTTTAAAAATCCCAAAGAAAAATTACAGGTACTAAATACTACTTGCAAATGGTTTTAAAACCATTCCTGATGGCTTGAGCTTCACCTAAAGAGACAGGTTACCACTCAAAAACAATAGAAAAGCATTCAGCAATATTATCCCAAAGGAATATTATACATTGCTATAGGCACAAATGTGCAATGAAAAACATTTTATTTATCAATTTGCATGTGACTCATCATTCATATAGGAAAATCAGATGCATTGCAGTGCAGTGGTCACACCAGTTAAAGAGACAGTACAGCAATACAAAAGAAGAACAAACATTGAATATTATTAAAATATAGTGCTGTACCTTCTCATAGTCACATGTATTTAATTAACAACAAATTATTTTCAGTTATCATGTTTGATTTATCATAAATATGGGAACATCAGGTGCATCGCAGAGCACTAACAAAATATTTTAAACAACTTTCCCGTTGCCGCATTTGTGAAATGTAGAAATATGATATGTTTATTATGATAATGTTCATGCCATAACGCAACATCCAGGGCAACACAGAACCCAGTTCTCAAATGGTTAATACATATCAGGAAATCACATGAACTATTAACAGAGGCTCTAATGCATTGTCTTTTGAAGGACTAGCCCTATTAGCATCTATTTTTACTCTGTAAACCAGTCCTTGTTCAAGCAGACTTCAATATCCAATAGCTTTACTTTGTAACCAATCCTTGGTGAAGAAGTCTTCAGTATCAACAACACAGCTTCTAGTCTCACAGTCTAAATCACACTCCTTCCTCTTCTGGCTGTAGGGCCTACAATCTTTCTTGATTAAGATTAGGTGTAGTGGCTTAATTGAGCTGCAGTTCAATTAACCCTATCCAATCTAAACTGGATATACAGCTCTGCTCAATATCAGGCTTATATACACTCCTTGCTTGTCTTTGTCACAGTAGATAGAGTTAATAAATAGCACATCTGTGTTCACATTTGAATGTTTAAAAATAAGTCTTATTTTTAGACATTCAGATGTAAACACAAATGTACTATTTATTTACCATATTCTGTACAGTGGAGGCTTCTACCACTCTTTTGCCCACCACAAGTTAAATTATATCATAGATAATATGATAAAATGCTGTAACACTTCTTGCCTTCCTTTACACATCTTGACTTTAGAACAGACACCATTTTATAATTTGTCTGTTTGCATGTTCACTGTAGAACAGTAGGGCTATTACTCTTCATGTACTGCAATTACTTGAGTTCATTTGGTCACTGTCTGGATCATTGTCTTTTTAAAACACTATTATTATTTTTTTAAATCCTACTCAATTGGGTGAGAGGATGTTAATAGAAAGAAGGGAATATAAAGAGATAGCAGGATGAGATAATATGAGGCTGGAAGGACATAAGCTACCGTTGCCCACAGAGCTACTTTGAGTCTTAAATGCATATCTAACAGAGTTACAGCCTTATTAAATTGCAATTCAGCAAATTCTAAGGGGCTCTATATAAGCACAGAGCATATTTTTTTCCAGAAGTTTTTAGTTAGTGAAGTCCTTGCTTTTGCATAGAAGTTCACTAACTAAAAACTTCTGTAAAAAAAAATATTCTATGTGCTTGAATAGAGCCCTTTTCAATTTGCTGAATCGCAGTTTAATAAGGCTGATAATTAGGGAGAAGCTGAGTATGATCACCTGGATAAGAGAGCGCTGAAGGAGGAAAATGCCATAGACTGCTGGGTGGAGACTTTCATGGGACATCGGATGATGTCCCTAGGGATCAGCAATTCAGAGAGCTAGTAGACTGGCTATAGGAGATTTATAGTAGGAAGCCATGCTGGAAGAGCAGTACAATGATCTTGTGAAGCATGCTATCCCGATGGCACCCCTACTTCAGACTGACACCTTCAGAAGCTAATGATAGCACCAGGTACAGCAGCAGCTACACTGATTCAACTTTTGATCCACCATGAGAAGATGCTAGAAGAGGAGTAGAATAATTGGGGTGAGCCAGTGGTCATGCCTAAAGCAGGGAGGCCTTTACGGAGCTGATGCCATCAGCAAAATGTGGCAAACAGGAGGTGATTGTGGTTGACCTGGGTCTGGGCCAGTACACTTTCTATTCCCACCAGCTTGATAGAGGCCAGGTTGCCAATGGCGATCGTGCTGGCAGGTTTCCATTTAAGGCCCTCTTGGAGCTTCTCCGTTGTTGTTAGGGAAATATTTGTTGTGGTATTTGTATTGGTATGTAGGCCAACAGTATTATATGAATACCTTTTACTCCAAGGAGACGGGGCAACACCACAGGATTACTGGGTCATTCCAGTAACAAGGACCCCGGCATGTTTTGCAGTGCTTTGCACTTGGAACTCTGGCAGACAAAGTCTTGTCTGATGCTGTCAAGACTCATGGGAGTCTTAAACATTTTGGACAATTGGAAGGGGGGGTCATTGTGACAATCAACTTGGAGCCTGCTGGTCAAGTAAAGGCAAGTAAAATGTTGCCATGCAATAAGAGGGGAATAGAAAAAAGCAAGGGAAATAAATATAATTTTGCCCTTTAAGACCTCATTTGGAACATGGAGTACACTTTTGGGCAGCAAAAAAGGACATTGCAGAGCTAGAAAAAGATCAGACAAGGTCAACAAAGTTAATTAGGGGCACACAAGGAATGGTTATGAAGAAAGACTGACCAAATTATATTTGTTTTCTATAGTACGTACAAGGTGATATGATTACATTATATAAATGTATCCAGGGTCAATATAAGGCTTTGTCAGGAGTTGACAAGGGGTCATCCCTTGAGGTTAGAAGAAAAAAAATGATTTTACCTTTAGAAGATAACTTGATGTATTTTTGTTTAAAACATCATTCAGGATTATATCAGGTAACTGGAATATGTAGGATAGTGATGCAGGGAACAATACGATTGTCAGTGTTTGGATAAGGGAGGTATTTTTTTCCAAAATGAGAAAAATGGTAAGGTCTGAAAGGGTATTTTTTGTTTGTCTCCCTCTGGATTAAATAACAATTCATAAAAAATAAAGATTTAAGAAGATATAACTCAGCTTTTCCTGATGTGTTTTCCATTCTTTGTTTATAGGTTATCCAGTTGTTGTACTAGAGAGGCTAGAGGTGAAAGGAGAGACAGGCACTGAGCATCATCTGCCCACAAAGAGGAATAAAACATCTGTCACTGGTGAGTATGTTATAATCCACTTATGTGTTATAATAGGTGTGGACAACAAGTAAATTACTGGGTGGAAATCTGGGACCATAACCTTATCTGAGATATCCACAGGACTACAAACTCCATACCTTTTTTTTTTTTACTATATAAATATTATTCCTTTTTTTTTCAGATCTTGTTTCAAGTGTATGAACTAAAATATTAAACTCCATATTATTAAAGGGGCATGAAAGTCACAATAACTCCACTGTCCAAGACTAGGATCTTATGAGCTTTAAAAAAACAAACAAACTTACAGCCTTATTAAATTCTAGCCTCATAGATAAGAGGCTTCTACTTAAATCCTACGTGCTGCAAATTTCTCAAAGTTATGACGCTATTAAATTAGCCCTGCTGCGAGCAACGCGTGAGCTACGCAGCAGGGCCCTCCGTATCAACACAGCGAAAATGTACATGAGGAGTGACAGCCTGCGAGATGATCTTGCAGGCTCCCCCACTTCATCGATTGCTGCGGGGTCCTAAACGGGACCTCCGCGGCAGTCCCACACAAAAACCCTGCCGTGGTGGGGAACTCCAACTACCCCCCCCCCCCCGGCACCTAAAATTAACCACCCCCTTATGCGGGGGTCCCCATCGGGACCCCTAAAGTGTCCCCACATTAACACCTTTCTGCAGGGGTCCATAGGGACCCCAGCAGCCCCCCACATTAACCCTTTGCAGCGGGGGTCCCCGATCGGCACCGATCAGGCCCCCACTGCATTTAAAACGTTTAAATTCCCCGCCGAGGCTCCTTAAAGGGCCCGCAGCACACTATTAGCAATCACGGCCGCGGAACCTAAAATTAACCCCCCTCTATGCTGAGGGTACCCATCGGGACCCTCGAAGTGTCCCCACATTAACCCCTTGCTGCAGGGGTCCATTTACATTTTTTGATTTCCCGCCTTGTGGGTCCTTTCCCGACTCGCGCTAAAAAATATTAACCCTGTGCAACTAAAATTAACCCCATAACTCATGGGGGTTAATACAGACCCCCATAATCACTTAATTACCCTATAACTCATGGGGGTCAATTCAGACCCCCATAAACCCTTAATTAACTCTGTCACTCATGAGGGTCAATGCAGACCCCCATAAACCCTTAATTAACCCTGTTACTCATGAGGGTCAATACAGACCCCCATAAACCCTTAATTAATCCTGTCACTCATGAGGGTCAATACAGACCCCCATAAACCATTAATTAACCCTGTCGCTCATATGGGTCAATACAGAACTCCATAATCACTTAATTAACCCTGTCTCTCATGAGGCTCAATACAGACACCCATAAACCCTTAATTAACCCTGTCACTCATGAGAGTCAATACAGACCCCCATAAACCCTTAATTAACCCTGTCACTCATAAGGGTCAATACAGACCCCCATAATCACTTAATTAACCATGTCACTCATGAGGGTCAATACAGACCCCCATAAGCACTTAATTAACCCCATACCTCATGGGGGTCAATACAGACCCCCATAATCACTTAATTAACCCTGTCACTCATGAGGGTCAATACAGACCCCCATAAACCCTTAATTAACCCTGTCACTCATGAGGGTCAATACAGACCCCCATAACCACTTAATTAACCCTGTCACTGATGGGGGTCAATACAGACCCCCACTCATGAGGGTCAATACAGACCCCCATAAACCCTTAATTAACCCTGTCACTCATGAGGGTCAATACAGACCCATAATTACTTAATTAACCCTGTCACTCATGAGGGTCAATACAGACCCCCATAAGCCCTTAATTAACCCCATACCTCATGGGGGTCAATACAGACCCCCATAAGCCTCTATTTAACACCATCAGTCCCATAAGGGTATATTATGACCCATGGGGCTGTTACAACCCTAACATTAACCACATAAGTGCCATGACAGGTCTCAAGGACCATCATGACACTAACTACAAACACTACACTGCACTTTAACCCCCAATAAACCATTAAATCTAAACTAACCCCCCTCTACACTAATCTATTAACACCTATACTACCTACCTACACTACCTACCTACCCCCTTAAAAAAAAAAAAACACCACTCTAATGACAGAAAATAAGAAAACTTAATGCACAAAAAATAAAAAAATCTACCTTACAGAAAATTAAAAAAAACCTGAGTCACAAAAAATAAAAAATCTACATTATAGAAAATTTAAAAAATACATTACAACCCCCCCCACTACAGAAAAAAAAAATCACACACCTGAAAAGGAAAGACATACACAATACATACTGTACATACAATACAAATAAAATACAATACCCCCTATCTATCTAACATACAATCTATTTAATATACAATAAATCCTAACTATCTAAAATACATCCCCCTATCTATCTAATATACAATAAATCCTAACTACATACAGAAACCCTAATTCTAAGCTAAAATAAAATAATTAAGACCACTTACCTTTGCAGATGTCCCTTCAGATCATCAACCTAGGGGAAAAACAAACACATTAACATAAAATAAATAACCATTATAAACATTCTAAATATTCTACTCACCTTTCCAGCGTGTCCCTGTCCTTTTTCTTTTCTTCTCGGGCGTGGCCCCTGTTAAAAATAACACATTACATTAATACGAAATATAGACACAAAATAAAGTAAAATAAACATAATATATATTCAACTAACCTTCCCGCGATGTCTCCGGCCTCCTCCTCTTCTGCCCCTGCTTGGCCTGAAACAATCTGCGCTCTAAAAAAAAACAAAAAAAAAACGGAGGTCCGCACTCGCAGAGCTCCCCGACGCTAATGAGCCTCCTAGAGCCTTTTCCGGAAGGAAATTGGCAATGGTGGCTTCTGATTGGCTTAGCCGCCATTGTGTGAGCCAATCAGAAAGGGATACACCCCAGAATCCCACGCTGATTGGATAATGCACCTGTCATTCTTTATTTAAACCAATCAGAAGGCTTTATTGCCATTAGCCAATCACAATGGGATACACCCCCACGGGGTGATTGGCTGAAGACATCTGCGCCTTCTGATTGGCTGTAATACTGATTGACATTGACAACAGCCAATCAGAAGGTGCACATACCTTCAGCCAATCACTCCGTGAGGGGTTTATTCCATTGTGATTTGCTGAAGGCATCTGCGCCTTGTGATTGGTTTAACTAAAGATTAACAGGTGCGTTAGCCTATCAGAGTGGGACTTTGGGGTGTATCCCATCCTGATTGGCTCACACATTGGCGCCTTCTGATTGGCTGAAAACGCTGTCTATCAAATTTCAGCCAATCAGAATTCGCCATTGCCTATTTCCTTCCAGAAAAGCCTCTAGAAGGCTCATTAGCGTCGGGGGGCTTTGCGAGTGCGGACCTCCGTTATTTTTTTTTCTTTTTTTGTTTAGAGCGTGGATTGTTCCAGGGCCCAGCCGGGGCAGAAAAGGAGGAGGCCGTGGACATTGCGGGGAGGTAAGTTGAATGTATATTATGTTTATTTTACTTTATTTTGTGTCAATATGTTGTATTAATTTAATGTGTTTTTTTTAACAGGGGCCGCACCGGAGAAGAAAAGACGAATGACAGAACATGCTGGAAAGGTGAGTAGAATATTTAGAATGTTTATAATGTTTATTTTATGTTAATGTGCTGCACTGATTTTTTTCCCCCTAGGTTGGTGATCTGAAGGGACATCTGCAAAGGTAAGTGGTCTTAATTATTTTATTTTAGTTTAGAATTAGGGTTTTTGTATGTAGTTAGGATTTATTGTATATTAGATAGATAGGGGGTATTGTATTTTATTTGTATTGTATGTATTGTATTGTATTGTGTATGTCTTTCCTTTTCAGGTGTGCAATTTCTTTTTTCTGTAGTGGAGCGGCGGGTTGTAATGTATTTTTTTGTATTTTCTGTAATGTTCCTTTTTTATTTTTTGTGACTTAGGTTTTTTTAATTTTCTGTAAGGTAGATTTTTTATTTTTTGGGAGTTAGGTTTTCTTATTTTCTGTCATTAGAGTGGTGGGGGGGTTTATAAGGGGTAGGTAGTGTAGGTAGGTAGTATAGGTGTTTATAAATTAGTGTAGACAGGGGTTAGTTTAGATTTAATGGTTCTTTGGGGGTTATAGTGCAGTGTAGTGTTTGTAGTTAGTGTCATGATGGTCTTTGAGGACCGTCATGGCACTTATGTGGTTAATGTTAGGGTTTTAACAGCCCCATAAGGGTCATACCCTTATGGGACTGATTGGGTTAAATAGAGGCTTATGGGGGTCTGTATTGACTACCATGACTGACAGGGTTAATTAAGTGCTTATGGGGGTCTGTATTGACCCCCATGAGTGACAGGGCTAATTAAGTGATTATGGGGGTCTGTATTGACCCCATTGAGTTATGGGATTAATTAAGAGTTTATGGGGGTCTGTATTAACCCTCATGAGTGATGGGGTTAATTTTAGTTGCCCGGGGTTAATAATTTTAAGCGTGAGTCCGTTCAGGACCTTTACGATCCTTTAAGGGCCAGCGATTCAGGAAATTAAAAAAATGTAATGCAGCGGGGTCACGATTGGGACCAATCGGGGACCCCCGCTGCAAGGGGTTAATGTGGGGGGGCTACGGGGGGTCCCTATGGACCTCTGCAGCAAGGGGTTAATGTGGGGACACTTCGGGGGTCCCGATGGTGCCCCTGAGCATAGAGTGGGGTTAATTTTACGTGCCGCGGCCGGGGTTGCTGATAGTTTGCCGCGAGCCCTTTAAGGAGCCGCAGCCGGGAATTTAAAACTTTTAAATGCAGCGGGGCCTGATCTAGGCAGATCGGGGACCCCGCTGCAATGGGTTAAGGTGGGGATACTTCGGGGGTCCCGATGGGGACCCCCAGCATAAAGGGGGAATAATTTTAAGTGCCGCAGCCGGATTGCTAATAGTGTGCCGCAGGGCCTTTAAGGAGCCGCGATGGGGAATTTAAACTTTTAAATGCAGCGGGGGTTTGATCTATGCCGATCGGGGACCCCCGCTGCAAGGGGTTAAAGTGGGAAGGCTGCAGGGATCCCTATAGGGACCCCTGCAGCATGGGGATGTGCATAGGAAACAGGGGGGAGCATCACACGGCTGTCTTGGGCTGCTCCGAGGCAGCACGTATGTGGTTTAGGATCCCTTGCTAGCACTTTTTTGTGCCCGTAGGGATTCTTCCGAGGTGGGAGATTCAACTCATAGATTTAAGGCTGCGTGTGACTCCGTAGCTCTCTCAGAGTTTATTCTCTGCCATTTTTCGGTGTCATCTTGCAAAGCAGGCTGCGAGGAATTCAGTCCTCACAACAGCAAAAAACTGTCTTTTGCGAGGACGAGGGAACTACGAGGGCTAATTTAAGAAGGCCCATAGTTTTTATTATTTAGTAAGCAATAATAAACAATGAAGGGTAAGGAAGTGGGAAATATGGTAAGAAATGAGAGTCTTGTGCTATTAGTAGTGATATGAATACAATATTATGTTATCTAGAATTAATGTAGCCCATGGGTTGGCCAGTCTAGCCTGTCCTGACACATTGTGTTCAATGTTAAATACATAATAATATTCTCTGAAATGATAGATCTTCAGGCATTTATAGAAGCTATGGAAATCATGGGTAATTTGGGTTCTTCCAGGGTGTATTAGCACTCAAGGATTGTCTTGTAAATGAAAAGTCAGACAGGTGATGAACAGGTTAGACCACTTTCAGTTTATTATTTGCAGTCTATCAAAGTGTTTACAATATCAGCTATGTTTCATTAAATAGATTCTATTGAGTGAAAGTGGAAAGATTATTCTACAAGGTTTTCGTTATAATTAATTGTATAAATATATTTTAGTCACTATTTTATTAGTGTATTTTCTCCTTCTAGATATTCGCTTTAATGTTTCACATCCAGATCCAATTCCAGATAGAAGTAGACCATCTCCCCAAAACCTGCCAGTAGAGGATGAAGACTGTAGCCACTCATTGGATGTAGCTCAGGAGTCATCTCAAGGTGATGGTGATTTTCCAAATCATGAGCAGCTCAAAGCCCGAACTGAGTCTGAGTGTGGGGAACCCATAAAGACTAAAGAAATTCTTTCAGGTATCAATGTGCTGGACCCTGGAGGGAAACCATTCACCTGTACAGAGTGTGGGAAATGCTTTAAGTTAAAACAGACACTTCAATGTCATTACATGATTCACACCGGGGAAAAAACACACACATGTACAGAGTGTGGGAAAAGGTTTATACAAAAGAGTGATCTTCAAAGACATCTTGCGGTTCATACAGTGGGAAAACCATTTGCATGCACCGAGTGTGGGAAAAGGTTTATAAGAGAGAGTCAACTTCAAAATCACCACTGGCTTCATACAGGGGAGACACCTTTTAAATGTACAGAATGTGGAAAATGCTTTACAACAAAGAGTGTTCTTCTAACACACCACAGGATTCACACAGGGGAGAGACCGTACATATGTACAGAGTGTGGGGTGAGATTCAAACACAATGTCTCTCTGCAATATCACATGATATCTCATACAGGAGAGAAACCTTTCACATGTACAGACTGTGGGAAAAGCTTTAAAACAAAGAGTCATCTTCTAATACACCACAAGGTTCATACAGAGGAGAGACCTTTTAAATGTACAGAGTGTGGGGTGAGGTTCAAACACAATGACTCTCTGCAATATCACCTGATGTCTCATACAGGAGAGAAACCTTTCACATGTACAGAGTGTGGGAAAAGCTTTAAAAGAAAGTGTGTTCTTCTAACACACCACAAGGTTCATACAGAGGAGAGACTTTTTAAATGTACAGAGTGTGGGAAAAGCTTTAGACATAACAGCACATTTCGCAGACATCAACAGACTCACACAGGGCTGTAACCTTTTACATGTACAAATTACAACAATGCTATAAGTTAATATGGTTTAAATAAACATGTTTATACGTAATTATTAAGTAATGCTGTGGTGTTGGTTTATATTCATAACAGAAGTTCAGAAGTTAAACATGTTATTTTGTACATATGTTTGTAAGTTGTAGAAACTATTTACCTCCCTGAAGGAAAATAACTCAGATATATATTTTTCATTTAAACTACTTCCCATTTAACAATAATAAAGCAATATTTATTTAGTGATTTTATGTGTGTTTATCTATTTATTGTCTGGTATGAAATCCCATTGTGAAGTAGAGCTCTCATTTATAGTGTCATTATTTCATTGCTTCATTCTCATTTGCCCATCTCTTTCTCTCTGACACACCGTCCCCATCTTTACTGTATAATCCTCTCTTCTATGTAATCTTAGTGTCATCTTGGTGAAAAGTGGAGGGAGACAGAGCACGGAAGAGAGATATAGTGACAATGGCAGAGCTAGTGAATGCAGGGCCCTGGTGCATCCAAAATTTGGGGAAAGATGGAGACAGAGAAAAGAGGTTAGAGAGAAAATAAATGGAGAGAGCATACAGAGAGGAGGGGGAAGAGAGAAGGGAGAAATTGAAGTTGGAGTGAAGAGCTAGAAAAGGGAATGAAATAGAGAAAAGGGAAACAAATGAAGATTAAGTGAGAGAAATTGAAGAGACAATAGGGAGTAATTGGAAGAGAGAAAGAAAATGATATATCCAGGTAATGTCTGCTACAGTGATGAAAGGATTGAGGAGAGAGAGGAAATGAGAAGTGCTAAAAAGAGATGAGAGTGGGATGAGATGAGAAAGAGAGAAAGGTAGGAGGTGGAAAGGGGGAGAGAGAGACAAGAAAGGGAGAATGTGAGAAGTAATAAGTAGAGGGTGTGAAAAAAAGGGACTGAGAAAACGGGTGGAAAGAGAAAAAGACAGAGATGAGCGGGATAGAGTATAAATGAGAGATAAGAGAAAGGAGGTTGAAGAGGGGATGACCAGGGGTGCAAGAAAGGGAGATAAAAAGAATGGGAAATAAAGTGAGAAGAAAATGGGGAAAGAATGATATTGGATGAGAGATACAAGTGTAATGGAAGAGAGAAAATTATAGAACAAGAGAGGAGAGGAAGAGAAAAATGTGGAGAGATGAATAGGGAGGAGGGAAAGAGGAAAACAGGTGTGAATAAGGGAATAGAGAGGAGTAGAGAGAAAAAAGAGAAAGAAAAGAACAAGAGAGAAATAGAAAAAGGAGAGAGAACATGGTGGAAGAGAGAAAGAATGGGATGTGAAGTGAAGGATGAGAACATGGGAGTGAAAGAAGGGAAAAAGGTAAAATGGGAAGGATATAGAGAGGGAGAGATGGGGAGAAAGAAGGGACAGGAGGGAGGTAGAGAAAAAGAAATAATAAGCGTCACAATACTGATTATCCAAGAAAAGAAAAGTGTTCACCAATAAAATGTGCTGCAATTATGTCATAAATGTCCTAATATCCATCACTTAGACACCGTTATAAAAGTGCCCAAATTTATAATAAACAAGTCTTTGTATGTCATATAATGATAATTAGTGATAAGCCAAAACTTGTTTGTGTTACCTCTCAATGCGAAACAAACTGTGTTCTTATACTTACAATTTATAACATATTTTACATTTGTTTATTCAATTATTATCTCAAAACTACAAACATAAATAAATATATATATATATATAATAGTGTAATATTGTGGTGTAATTCTGTATACCATCACAATTTAAAGGGACATGGGACACTACTATTTTTCATGCATTTACAGAATAGAACTGATGTTTTTTACATGAAAATATATAAAACTTGCTTAAACTTCATTCTTACTAACAGAAAATATAAAAAACAAACTTCAGTCTGATGATCTCATTGGCTAATAGAAGGAAAGTCCCCAAAAGTTTGATAACATTTATGTGCTTTGAGACCTTGATTAACAAAAAAAAAAGAATACCAACTGTGAAACATTATTAATTTCCCTTTTTATAAGTGTATTGAGAACATTTGGGTAACTATAGAGAGTGAGAGGTAAATGTTTAGGGTAAGTGTCATTTATAGCCCCCGAAGACAAGGTGAGGTATTACACAGAGCACTAATGGAAGAAATAACTAAAATGACAATGATGGGGGAGATAATTATAATAGGAGACTTTAATGTCCCAGATGTAGACTGGAAGGTTCCTACTGTTGGATGAGCCTGGAGTAATTATATACTATATTCTTTACAAGCGGCATCACTTCATAACAGGTGATATAGTCTCATATGCATCTATAGGTGAGAGCTTAGGGTCTAGTGACCATTAGTCAGTATGGTTTAGTAACAAGTAATGGCGGCCTCTTACTGTACAAGAACAAAACAATTACTTTCTAATGGAAATCTACTTATATTCCTTGGCATTTTGAGTGTAGTGGAGGATCGGAGGTAATACCTGAAACAAGCAATTCTAGATGATACCTCACACTGCATTACGTTTATTGAGAAAAGAAAAAAAACAGTCTGGGACTCTAAAGAGGTGGCCGCCATTTGTAAATCCCACAACTATCTTATGGTATATACTGACAGACTTGCCCCCCGGAGGAGGATAGAGAATTATGTAGAACTAGTTTACCTGTCATAAAACATGGTATAATATTACATGTTTCTCTACCCCTCCCACCCCTGTGTCTCTTCCCCCATCTCCCTCCCCTGTATCTCTTTCCCCCCTCTCCCTCCTCTTTGTCTCTTCCCCCCTTTTACCTCCCTTGTGTCTCTTCCCCCCCTCTACCTCCCCGATGTCTCTTCACCCTCTCCCTTCCCTGTGTCTCTTCCCCCTCTCTCTACCCGGTGTCTCTTGCCCCCTCTCTTTCCCCTGTGTCTATGTCCCCCCTTCTCCCTCTCCTGTGTCTCATTCCCCCTTTCTCACTCTTTCCCTTCCCCCCTATCCCCATCTCCTCCCTTTCTTGTGTCCCTTTCCCCCTTTGTCTCTTCCCCCTTTCCCCTGTGTCTTTTCCCCTTGCTTCCTCCCCTGTGTCTTTTTTCTCCTTTCCCCCTCTGTCTCCCTCTTTCCCCTGTTTCTCTTCCCCCCCTCCTCCCTCCTCTTTGTCATTTCCCCCCTCTGTCTCTTTCCCCCTTTCTTCTGTGTCTCCCCCTTCTCCCTCTCCTGTGTCTCTTTCCCCCTTTGCCTCTCTCTGTCCCTTTCCCTCCTCTGTTCCGGCTTGCGCCGCACTTTGCTGGTAGTGCCGAGTTTTCTACATGTGCAATGCGCACTGCGGCTTATATGGAAATCCGTACAAATAGTTTCTAGAGCGTTACACACGCTTTAGAAACTATATTAGTGATAGAGGCAGCAATATAGGTTATCATGTGTGCCAAGGCCCAAGCAGAGCAGAAAATAGCACATTCAATAACAGGGTCACTAAACTTTATTTAGGTATATTAGGGAAAAGATAAAAACTAAGGGAGGTATAGTTAGTCTTAAAGGTATATATAAGTTTCCTGGGTTTCAAATGCTTGGTAAGAAACAGGCAGTGATTATCAGAAAAATATGTGTTATGTAGAAAAGTTCAGTGTACTTACAAAGTTAAATGTAGAAAACTAAAATTCAGCGTAACCAAATATGCAGAGGAGAGGCACCCAGATACAGAGATTGACCTTTCTGGTAGAAACCAAAGGAAGTCTATTGCAGGATGAAATCACATGGTTGGGCAGGGTCTGATCTCACAGCTTAATCATAGCACAACTACATATTCAAGGCTGCTTTACATACCACAGAGCCTGAGCCTACTCCTGATTGGCCAAAATTAGTTTTTTATTTTCTGCTAATTCATCCTGGGTGTTAACTCTAGTTTTCAACTGTCAGAAATTGCAAGACATTTGGTAACTTCAAGGTAATTTTTTAAATGTTTGTTCTGGTGATTTTTAATGCAACAACATATTTCCATACACT
This sequence comes from Discoglossus pictus, assembly GCA_027410445.1. Lineage (NCBI taxonomy): Eukaryota > Metazoa > Chordata > Amphibia > Anura > Alytidae > Discoglossus > Discoglossus pictus. The sequence goes on along the minus strand of CM050170.1, from coordinate 35,849,215 downwards.
ACTCTATCAGATGCATTCATAATCCAGGAAACTTACCTATGCCTTTAAGATATTAGATAAGAGCTCTGCAGAAGATGACATGGACATATACCACCTGATAAGTACGATTTGGTCATAGCTTAGTCTTCTTCCATTACACTCACCTCTGAAGCTTCATTTTTAAACCACAAATAAGAAAGTAGACTTATCCTTACTTACAACATTTGAACAATTGTGCCCACTTTTACATGATTCGAAGGGACTATTTTCCAAATGTATATGCTTGTCTTGTCTTCAGGGAATATCTCTCCTTACCAGATCTCACTTGATGGGAACCTGACTTAGGTTAAACATTTGACCCCAAAGACTCGTAAAACATATAGAAAATTACTCAATTTTCATTTGCTTGCACTGTATGAGCAATCCTACAAATATCCTACATCAGTGTATCTCACCTCCTCATATAGTATAAAATGGGCCAGATCCCCAGTGTCCTTTACTGGAAGGGTTTTTATCTAGAAAGTCCATATATACACATATGATGGACATGCGCTGAACTTCAAGCTTATTTGTTGTCAATAAATGCCCTTATAGCTACTTGTCTAGAAATACAACCCCCTTAGACCCCTGCATTTCTCTCCTTTATCATCCATGGGAACAATATAATAGAAAACAGAAGGCTCTATCTACACAGAAAGACCTACTTGTAACACTTCTCTGTTCCCAAGACTTGTTGTTGTTTAGTTGTTTAGTCACGTCTGACTCTCCATGACTCTACGGACCACAGCATGCCAGATGCATCTCTCAGTCACTGCCCCTCTGAGTTCCATAAAGTTCAGGTTCATTTCTTCAGTTACCTCATCTATCCATCTCTGCCTCTGTCATCCCCTTTTCCTTGTACCTGCAATCTTGTACAGCATCACAGTATTTCTAGGGAATCCTGCTGTCTAATGATATGGCCAAAACATTTGAGCTGCACCCTCATGATCATACCTTCTAGTGAATAGTTTGTCTTGATTTCCTGAAGTATTGATTTATTGGATCTTCTTGTAGTCCAAGGGACACTAAGCAGTCTTCTCCAACACCACAATTCAAAGGCGTCAATTCTACGGAGCTCAGACTTCTTTATGGTCCAGCTCTCACAAACGCATGTTACTACTGGGTATACCATAGTTTGAACTATGCGGAACAGTGTTGATAGTTTTACTAGTTTGTCCAAGCCTGCCATAGCTCTCCTCCCCAGAAGCAAACATCTTTTAATTTCATTACTACAGTCACCATCTGCAGAGATCTTGGATCCAAGGAAAATAAAATCTGTCACTGCTTCCACTTCTTCCCCATCTATTTGCCAGGAAGTGTGATTGCCGTTTGCCATGTTCTTCATCTTTTTAACGTTGAGCAGCAGGCCAACTTTTGCACTCTCTTCTTTTACCCTCATCATTAAGTCTGTTAGTTCCTCCTCACTTTCATCCATCAGAGTAGTATCATCGGTGTATCTGAGGCAGTTAAAAATCCTTCCAGCAATATTGATTCTGGCTTTGGATTCATCCAGTCCAGCCTTACTCATGATGTACTCTGCGTATAAGTTGAATAAATAAGGTGACAATATAAAACATTGTTGCATGCCTTTTCCGATCTTGAACCATTGTGTTGTTCCATGTTCAGTTCTGCCATGGCTTCTTGGTTGACTTACAGATTATTTAGGAGGACAATGAGATCTGGTACTCCCATCTCTTTAAGGGCATGCCACATTTTGTTGTGATCCACACAGCCAAAGGCTTTAGGATAGTCTATGAAGCAGTAGTAAATGCTTTTCTGGAACTCTCTTGCTTTCTCTATTATCCAGCGGACATTAGCAATTTGATCTCTTGTGCCTCTACCTCTGCAGAACCCGGCTTGCACATCTGGTAGTTCCTGGTTCATATACTGTTGGAGTCGAGCTTGTAGAATCTTAAGTATCACCTTGCTGGCATGTGAAATGAGTGCATTGTTCGATAATTGGAGCACTCTTTGGCACTGCCTTTTTTGGGGGATTAGGATGTAAACTGATCTTTTCCAGTCTATTGGCCATTGTTGAGTTTTCCTCAGCTTCGGCATGTTGTGGATTGGGTAGATAAATTATTGGGAGGGGCTGGAAATGAACCCGTGGTCTTGATACATATTGGTACAAATGACAAAGTTAGTGGAAGATGGAGTGTCCTAAAGAATGATTTTAGAGAACTAGGGAATAATCTTAAAGCAAGGACCTCCAAGATAGTATTTTCAAAGATACTACCTGTGCCACGTGCTAGCCCAGGGAGACAGAAGGAGCTTAGGAAGGTTAATGCATGGCTAATAATGTGGTGCATTAAGGAGGGGTTTAGGATTTTGGAGCATTGGGCTCACTTCTCGCTTGGGTACAATCTCTATAGCAGGGATGGATTGCACAATAATGATGAGGGAGCTTTTGTGCTAGGAGATAGGATGGTGGAAAGGCTGAAAGAGTTTTTAAACTTGTAGGTGGGGGGGTGAGACTAGATAGAAAGTAATGGGGTAGTAAGTGTAGAGGGGTAAGGAATAAATTAGCTACTCATGGGGGAGGAGGAGAAGCGCGGAGGGTAAGCATAGTCAATAGGGCGGTACTACTAAGTAACTCAAGTATAGTGGCAGTCACTCCAGTACTACAGACTCAGTACATAAGATGTATGCTTGCTAATGCCAGAATCTTGCCAGGAAGAATGGGATAGTTAGAATTATTAGCAGTAAATGAGAAATGGGATTTAATAGGCATTACTGAAACATGGTGGGATGATTATCATGACTGGACTGTTAATCTGGATGGTTATAACCGGTTTAGGAAAGACAAGGGCAATGGTAAAAGAAGAGGAGGGATTTGTCTGTATGTTAAGCCTGAACATAAGCCTATAGTCACTGAAGATATTTATGCTGGAACTAGCAGTAATATGAAATGTTTGTGGGTAGAGTTAAATAGCAGAGCAGCAAATTCCAAAAGAATATTAGTAGGAGTATGCTATAAACCCCCCAAATATAATTGAAAGCGAGAAAATTCAATTATTATTACAGATTGGAAATGCAGCTAAGCATGGGCAAGTTCTAATAATGGGAGATTTTAACCCTGAAATAAACTGGATAAATCAGACCAGCAGTTCAGTTAAGGGGAGCCGGTTCTTGAGTACACTCAGGGATCATTATCTGGTCCAGGATATACAAGAGCCTACTAGAAATGAGGCTATCTTAGATTTAGTCATCACAAATAATATTGATATAGTATCAAATGTTGGAATAGGGCAAACTTTGGCAAACATTGATCACAACACAGTCTCATTTGAGATTGAAGTAAAAAAACAAAACTATAAGGGCCAACAAAAACTCTTAATTTAAAAGAGCATATTTTAGTGGTCTAAGGGCAGCAATACAACATATATACTGGGACAGAGAACTGATAGGTAAAAATACTGACCATAAATGGACAACAGGCATTTGAATTATACAAACAAGAGGGGACAGAGACTGCTTTACGTGAGTAGAAGGAAACTAACAATGCAGCAAAAGGGCTATTAGACTGGCAAAAATAGAAAATGAAAAATGAGTTCCAAAGGAGAGTAAGACTAACCCTAAAATATTTTTTTAGTATATTAATGGGAAGAAGGCCAGGAAGGAAGCTATAGGAACATTACAATGTGACAAAGGCCGTCTGATAATTGGTGACCAGGAAAAGGCAGATGAGCTAAATAGGTTTCTTTCTTCGGTATACACAAGGGAGGTACCAGTGGTTGGGACACTGAAACACAATGGGGCTACACTACCATTGCCAAATTATTGGTTAACGCAGGAAGTAATCCAGAAGAGGTTGGAAAAAATAAATCTTAATAAAGCCCCAGGGCCTGATGGAATACATCCACGGGTACTGAGGGAACTGGATTATATTTAATTTTTCAAGATTCACTCAACATTGGGTCGCTACCAAATGACTGGAGAAAAGCAGATATGATACCTATATTTAAGAAGGAAGCAAGAGCAAATCTGGGGAATTAAAGACCAATGAGCCTCACTTATGCAAGAATATGTCTATTTGAACAGGATTAAAAGGTAGAGCCAACATGGATTTATGAGGGATAGGTCATGTCAAACAAATCTAATTAGTTTCTATGAGGAGGTTAGTAGGAACCTGGATCAAGGCAACTTAGTGGATGTAGTCTTTTTGGATTTTGCTATGGATTTTTATTACAGTGCCACATGGGAGACTATTGTGCAAACTAAGGGATACAGGAATTGCAGTAAATATCTGCTCATGGACTGAGAGCTAAAAGACAGGAAACAAAGGGTTGTTGTAAATGGAACATACTCCAATTGGACTAATGTGGTAAGTGGGGTTCCTCAGGGTTCAGTATTAGGTCCTCTCCTTTTTAACATATTTATTAAAGACTTAGAGGTAGGATTGGAGTGTGGTGTCTCCATTTTCGCTGATGACACGAAGTTGTGCAAGGTAATTAAATCAGATAATTATGTGCTTTCCCTCCAAAGGGATTTACATAAAATTGAGGAATGGGCATCTAATTGGCAGATGAGATTTAATATGAATAAATGTAAAGTTATGCATCTGGGAAAGAAAAATAGCCATGCAATTTATAATCTTAATGGAGCAAATCTAGGCGTATCAGATATTGAAAGGGATTTGGAAGTGCTAGTGGACAACCATCTAGGTAACAGTGCTCAAAGCCAAGCAGCAGCTGCAAAGGGAAATAAAATATTAGCATGTATTAAGAAGGGTATAGAAGCCAGGGAAGCAAATATAATTCTGCCACTATACAAATCCCTAGTACGCCCTCATTTGGAATATGAAGTACAGTTTTGGGCTCCACTTCATAAAAAGGACATTTAAGAGCTGGAAAAGTTACAGAGGAGGGCAACAAAACTAATAAGAAGAATGGAGGGGCTAACTTATGAAGAAAGACTAACAAAATGAAACTTATTTTCTCTAGAAAAAAGGCATCTATGAGGGGATATGATTACTTTATATAAATACATCCAGGGTTAGTATAAAGATTTGTCAAGGGTGCTTTTAGTGCCAAAAGGTTTTCAACTGACATGAGGACATCCTTTGAGGTTAGAAGTAAAAAGTTTTCTCCTTAAAGAAACGGGGTTCATCACAGTAAGCATAGTTAATCTGTGGAATTCTCTACCAAAGGCGGTGGTGACAGCGGATTCAATAGATAACTTTTAAATGGATTGGATACATTTTTAAATAAAAAGGGCATTCAGGGTTATCCTGGTTAATTAGAGTGGGAGTATTAATCCAGGGAGGAATCCGATTGCCAGTATCTGGGGTCAGCAAGGAATTTTTTTTTCTCTATTTGCCTTCCTCTGCATCAATTAACAACTAATGCACATATTGCAGATCAGAGGAGATCTTAAAAGGTTTAACTTGGGCTAAAAGTCTTTTTTTCAACCTCAATTACTATGTTACTATGTAACTATATTATATATCATCACAGTAATTATAGTAACCTTTTTAGATCTCCTTTGTGAATATTATAGTAAATAAAAAACTTCAATCTTAACATAGTATTGAACACAGTAGTATAGGGACACTGTAATAACCCAGATATGTTACAGTGCTCTGATAGTATCGAAATATCTTCACAGCATTATTACTATCCCACCTGATTGTACAATAAGCCCTTTCCATTTATCAAAGAGAGGTTATAAATAAGACATAAAGCTATATATATATTTTGAGCTAAGTACAGGCTCACAGGCACCACAAGCAAACCATGGTTTTGCATTGTCAGAACATTTACTATGAATAAAATACAATCTTATATGGTTATTATAATATAATATGATATTCCTTTTTTATCCTTTATTTTATATTCAATGTATTAATATTTTTTATGCTCTATACATTTATATAAATATATGCATGCATTTCTACTTGGATATTTTCTATGTTTAGATGTTTTTCCAGTGTCTCACTGAAATAGAATTCTTAATGATTTCTCTGGTTGGAAAAATACTTTTGCATTTTTCCTGGATAGACATTACTTAATAAAGTTGTTAGCTAATTGGTAAGGTAATCTTAAAAGTTCATATTCTCTTAAAGATAAGCTTCCATCTATAGGAATATTTTTAAGTAGACATCATGTCTATTTCTAGATTCATAAATGTGTCTATGGTATGGAATTTTATGGTTTAAGGTCAAAGTTCATTAAGGTGATTTTATTGTAATTCTTTATTTGTAATAAAATGTACAATGGCACCCTCTAGTGTTCCAAGAAATGTATTGACACTTAATAAGTTTCTAGGACAAGAATACATCCTTTTAAGGGTTAAATATTTACTAACATCATTAGAATTTATAATTCTTTGCCAAGTACATAGCCTAATTTGAATACCTAAGTAAATTAAGTTTTGGGTATAATTAGGAGACAGATAAAGGAATTGGGAGGCTGAAAACCAAGATCTAGAAGCTCTCTGATATAACAGCTAATATTAGAGAGTCACAGACGCACCCCAGGGAGACAATTTGGTGAATTTCCTAAGAAGAATACTCTAACACTTATTGTTTGGGACATTCCCAAACATATAGAAAACTCAAAATGCATTCTACAAAGAAACCCTCAGAGATCACTAACAAACGAATTTACACACCTATATACCAATAACATATTCAAAAATAAGAAACAATCCAGACCTCAATTGTGTCATTTGATGAAATCGAGTACAAGTACTAGGTATGGTATAAGATTAATATTTCTCTAAATTGTATTTCTTCTTTTTCATTACGATCATGGAAATATTTTGTTAATTTACAGTTAAATAGATTGCTATATCAATATTTACCTGATATATACAATATACCACTATAATTTGTAAATTATAAGTCGACGTATAATTTACAAATTCATTTTAAAAATACCACAAATATCAGCTGTTATAGCAATCCAATATATTTTGATTATACATAATTGTAGTGAAAAACATTTTCTCTTTTGAATTATTCAAATATCCTAAATACTGTGAGTGACTTTTATTGTTACATCCGATCAGGTCCTGAATGGACAATAAAGTACAAGCTCCCTCTAAATACTCATATTTGTACTGCAATAATAAAGTCCATTTTTTCTTCTTACTTTTTTGTTACCTCCTGTGCACTCTCACATCACTATGACTATCTCCTTTGTAGTCTTATCACTACACTTACATCCTCTGATACACAAAAGCTCTGAGATCAGCACTGATCACTCACTAGTTATTATACATATATAACATGGCTGATGTCATAGGGATTGTGATGTCATCAGCATTCTACTGGCTACAAGCCCACTATCACAGAGACTGCAGTCGCCATTAGCTAGTCTCCATCAGTAAGTAGTAGCCAGTACTGATACTTTATTGGGTCAAGAAGGGATTCCTGAAGGGAGGCCTAATCTGACAAAGTGGTGGAGCGTGAAAAGTCTAGAGATGAGTTTAAAAAGTTAAAGAATATATTGTTGGGAGTTGGGAGCAGTTATTTTAGATGGGAGCATAAGGCTATAAATATATGGATATGTGCTCAGGGGCATCTACAGTGCCTTGCAAAAGTATTCAGCCCCCTTGGCATTTTTCATGTTTTGTTGCTTCACAACTTGGAATAAACATGGATTGTTTGAGGATTTGCATAATTTAATTTACAGAACATGCCTACAATGTTGAAGTTTTCTTTTGTTTTTTTTATTGGGAAGCAAACAACAAATAGGACAAAATAACAGATAAGGTCAATGTGCATTACTTTTCACCCCTCTAAAGTCAATACTTTGTAGAGCCATCTTTTGCGGCAATCACAGCTCTAAGTCGTTTTGGATAAGCCTCTATGAGCTTGCCACATCTTACCACTGGGTTTCTTGCCCATTCCTCCTCTGCTCCAGCTCCTTCAAGTTGGATTGTTTGTGTTTGTGAACAGCAATCATTAAGTCTGGCCACATATTTTCTATTGGATTGAGGTCTGGGCTTTGACTAGGCCATTCCAACACATTTAAATGTTTCCCCTTAAACCACTCAAGTGTTGCTTTAGCAGTGTGCTTGGGGTCATTGTCCTGCTGGAAGGTGAACCTCTGTCCTAGCCTCAAATTAGGCACAGAGTGGTACAGGTTTTGCTCAAGAATATCCTTGTGTTTAGCACCATCCATCTTTCCCTCAACTCTGGCCAGTTTCCCAGTCTTGGTTGCTGAAAAAAAATCTCCAAGCATGATGCTGCCACCACCATGTTTCACTGTGGGGATGGTGTTCTTTGGGTGACGTGATGTGTTGGGTTTGAGCCAGACATAGCGTTTTATTTGATGGACGAAAAATTCAATTTTAGTCTCATCAGACCAGAGCACCTCCCTCCATACATTTTGGGAGTCTCCCACATGCCTTTTCTCAAACTCAAAACGTGCCATTTTGTTTTTTTGCTGAAAGTAATGGCTTTCTTCTGGCCACTCTGCTATAAAGCTCAATTCTATGGAGCGTATGGCTTATTGTCATCCTATGTACAGATACTTCAGTCTCTGCTGTGGAACTCAGCAGCTCCTCCAGGCTTCCTTAGGTCTCTGTGCTGCCTCTCTGATTAATGCCATCCTTGCCGGTCAGTGAGTTTTGGTGGGCGGACGTCTCTTGGAAGGTTTGCTGTTGTGCCATGTTCTTTCCATTTGGTTATGGTAGATTTGGTGGTGCTCCTGGGGATCATCAAAGATTTGGATATGTTTTTATAACCTAACTCTGACTTGTACTTCTCAACAATATTGTCCCTTACCTGTTTGGAGAGATCCTTGGTCTTTATGGCAGTGTTTGGTTGGTGGTGCCTTTTGCTTAGGTGTTGCAGCCTCTGGGATCTTTCAAAAAAGGTGTGTATGTAATGACAGATTATGTGACACTTAGATTGCACACAGGTGGACATCATTTCACTAATTATGTGACTTCTGATTGGTTGCACCAGAGATTTTTATGGGCTTCATAACAAAGGGGGTGAATACATACGCACATGCCAGTTTTCTGTTTTCTATTTCTAAAAAAACGTTTATGTATATATTTTTCTCATTTCACTTCACCATCTTAGACTATTGTGTTCTGATCCATCACATACAATTCAGATTAACAAAACATTGATCTTAAGGCTGTAATGTAACAAAATAGGTAAAAAGTCAAGGGGGTGAATACTTTTGCAAGGCACTGTATATATGTACTTGTATGGTTTTATGTGCATACCTTATTGATGCATAGGCGTAACTGTATGTTTATATGGATATAAGTGTACTGGTATTCCTGTAGATTATTTTTATAATCAATAAATATATATATTTTTTAACACTCCAATTTTTTTTTAGAGGATTATAGAAATGTATGTGTGACCTCTATACCATTATTAATTATTAATGTCAATTAGTCTTTATTTAATTTATGGTATTAGTATTATTTTTTGAAACATTTTTTTTAAATAATTATCCCTGAGTGTTGTATAATATACAATATTGATACAATATTTTTTATTAGGACAGTTATTGAGTCTTTATAGTAGGCCATCTCAATGGAGTCTATTTTATTTATTTATTTGTCATATCATTAATGATGAACTATTACAGTGAATTGTTTAGTATACCCCTTTTTTATTTAACAAATGTGCCATCTGCTAAAGAGGGACTATATACATTGAGCCTCATTCAATTGTGAGTTGGCCAATTGAATAGGGCTCTATATAAGCACATAACATATTTTTTATACAGAACTTTTTAGTTACTGAACTTCTATCCAAAATCAAGGTCTTCACTAAGTAAAAACTTTGGTCAAAAGATATGTTATGTGCTTATATAGAGCCATATTCAAGTGGCAAAATTGCAATTGAATGAGGATCATTGTATTTTATTTAGGTATTCTGTCTGTGGGTGGAATATGTTTGGACAATGTAATTATTCCAGCACTCAGAAACCTATAAAGGCTAACAACTGTCTATTACAGACTTGGCCCAATGATTAGATAACAATATGTTATTATATGTCTTTTATAGATTTTTATCTTAAATGAGGAAGCAACAGAACAAGTGGCAAAAAGCATCTTATCTTTTTTATGACATTTTTTATTGTTTATGTCGTATGAATTTGAAATAAAGACAATTTTTACATATACATACAGTGGTAGTATATTTGTATACAACACTATCTGATTATTATACACCACCGGGAGAAAAGACCAGCAAGTTGTCCCAAGTTATGATCATCAAGCGTCTGCGATTATAATACCTCATAAATATTGAGTTCAAACAATTGATTTCCAATATTTTTCAGCATTTTATTAAGTAACCTGCGCAAGGTTCTTGTGCGCTTTCTCTCCCCCACTCCTCTTTTTTTTATACTCATTTATAGACGCTCTAGTGGAGATAGCAGCAAACTTCCAAGAGGCACAAAGATAAATACAGATAAAGTGGTCAATATGTTAAGGGCCATAAGTTTAGAAACTTGAGAGACTACCATCGAAAATTATAACTAGTTCACTATATCTAGTGGCACCAGGTCATTTGAGAGCGCCGACTACAAGACTGAGATTTGGTAATCCCAGAGCTACCTTTACAGTTCTAAATATAACAAAGTGTGAAAAAGGAAATTGCTTTGAGTGAGTCTGTCTGTATATATATAAGATAGTTGTGGGATTTACAAATGGCGGCCACCTCATTAGTGTCCCAGATTGTTTTATTTTTCTTAATAAACCTAATGCAGTGTGAGGTATCATCTAGAATTGCTTGTTCCAGGTGTTACCTCTGATCCTCCACTACACTCAAAATGCCAAGGAATATAAGTAGTTTTCCATTAGAAAGTCATTGTTTTGTTCTTGTACAGTTAGAGGCCGCCATTACTTGTTACTGAACATACTGACTGATGATCACTAGACCCTAAGCTCTCACCTATAGATGCATATGAGACTATATCACCTGTTATGAAGTGATGCCGCTTGTAAAGAATATACAATATAATTACTCCAGGCTCATCCTACAGGGGGAACCTTCCAGTCCCCATCTGGGACATTAAAGTCTCCTATTACAATTATCTCCCCCATCATTGTCATTTTAGTTACTTCTTCCATTAGTGCTCTGTGTAATACCTCACCTGGGGGCTATAAATGACACTTACCCTAAACATGTACCTCTCACTCTCTATAGTTTCCCAAATGTTCTCAATACACATATAAAAGTTTAAAGGGAATTTGATAATGTTTCACAGTGCGTCTTCTTTTTTTTTTTAATTTAAGGTCTTAAAGCACATAAATGTTATCAAACTTTTGGGGACTTTCCTTCTGTTACCAATGAGATCATCAGACGGAAGTTTGCTCTTTATATTTCCTGTTAGTTAGAATGAAGTTTAAGCAAGTTTTATAAAAAACATCAATTGTATTCTGTAAATGCATGAAAAATAACAGTTGTGTCCAATGTCCCTTTAAATCGTGATGTTATATCCACAGAATGACATCACAATATTACACTATATATATATATTTATGTTTGTAGTTTTGAGATAACAATTGAATAAAGAAATGTAAAATATGATATAATTTGTAATTATAAACACAGTTTGTTTCGCATTGAGAGGTAACACAAACAAGTTTTGGCTTATCACTAATCATCATTATATGTCGTACAAAGACTGGTTTATCATACATTTGGGCACTTTTATAACGGTGTCTAAATGATGGATATTAGGACATTTATGACATAATCGCAGCACATTTTAGTGGTGAAAACTTTTCTTTTCTTGGATAATCAGTTTTGTGACGCTTATAATCATTATTTCTTTTCTCTACCTCCCTCCTGTCTCTTCTTTCTCCCCATCTCTCCCTCTCTTTATCCTACCCATTTCCTGCTCCCCTCTTACCTTTCTCCCTTAATTCCCCCTCCTTTCTTTTCCGTGTTCTCATCCTTCACTTCACATCCCATTCTTTTTCTCTTCCATCCTTTCTCTCCTCTTTGTTTCTCTCATCCATTATTTTCTTCTGCTCTTTTTTCTCTCTGCTTCTCTCTTTTCCCTTATTCAGACCTGTTTTTCTCTTTACTTTCTCATCCTTTTCCTGCTCATCTCTCTACTTTTCTCTCTTCCCCTTGTCTCTTTTTTGTACATTTTCTCTCTTCCATTACACTTGTATCTCTCTCCCAATTATCTCTGCCTTTCCCCATCTTCTTCTCTTTCTTTCCCATTCTTCCTCTTTTTTCACAGTCCTGGTCATCCCCTCTTCAACCTCTTTTCTCTTATAACTTATTTTTACTTTCCTCCCACTCATCTTTTTTTCTTTCCACTCCTCCTTTTGATCCCCTTTGTTCACATCCTTTACTCATTATTTCTCCTATTCCTTCTTTTCTGTCTCCCACTTGTCATCCCCTTTTCCCTCTTACCCTTCTCTCCCTCTCATATCTTTCCACCTTTTCTACTTTTTTCTTCTCTCTCTTCACCCCCTTCATCATTGTACTACACTCTACCTCTATATATCCTCTTCTTTCTCTCTTCCAGTTACTCCCTATTGTCTCTTCCATTTCTCTCACTTTATCTAAATTTCTTTTTCCCCTTCTATTTCATTCTCTCTTTTATCTCTTCCTTCACTCACACTTCAATGTCTCCCTTCTCTCTTCCACCTCCTCTCTGTATGCTTTTAATAATATTATTAAAAGTTAAATTTTATTCCCACATGGTATTTATGAGCCATTAGATATTGATCATAGTTATGATATCTCATCCTTTAGTCGGTGATGATTCTAATGATATGACCACATATGAGATGTTTTGATACATTCTATGGTCATTCCATGAGCCGACAGATATATATAAAAAATGTTCTCCCTTAATCCATCTCACCCATTCTCTTTACTGGTAGAAGGTATTGTTTTCCTTCATATACAGATTATATATTCTGAGTATCAGACTAAGTTGCCTTTATCTTTCTTTTGTATACATGTAAAAGGTTACAGTCTTATGTGAGTCCGTTGGTGTCTGCGATATGCGCTGTTATGTCTAAAGCTTTTCCCACACTCTGTACATACGTATGGTCTCTCCTCTGTATGGACCTTGTGGTGTATTAGAAGAACACTCTTTCTTTTAAAGCTTTTCCCACACTCTGCACATTTAAAAGGTCTCTCCTCTGTATGAACCTTGTGGTGTGTTAAAAGATGACTCTTTCTTTTAAAGCTTTTCCCACACTCTGTACATGTGAAAGGTTTCTCTACTGTATGAGACATCAGGTGATATTGCAGAGAGTCATTGTGTTTGATGCTCACCCCACACTCTGTACATAAGGAGGGTTTCTCCCCTGTGTGAATCCTGTGGTGTGCTAGAAGAACACTTTTTGCTGTAAACCTTTCTCCATACTCAGTACATGCAAATGGTTTCTCCCCTGTATGAACCCTGTGGTGCCTTTGACGAAGACTCTTTGTAAACCTTTTCCCACACTCTGTACATGTGTGTGGTTTTTCCGCTGTGTGACTCTTGTAATGAAACTGAAGTGTGCGTTTTTGTTTAAAGCATTTCCCACACTCTGTGCAGGTGAATGGTTTCTCCCCTGTATGAACCGCCAGGTGTCTTTGAAGATCACTCTTTCTTATAAACCTTTTCCCACACTCTGTACATGTGTGTGGTTTTTCCCTGGTGTGAATCATGTAATGAAATTGAAGTGTCTGTTTTAGTTTAAAGCATTTCCCACACTCTGTACAGGTGAATGGTTTCTCTCCAGGGTCCAGCACATTTATACTGGAGAGATTTTCTTTAGTCTTTACTGTTTCCCCACACGCTTTGAGCTGCTCGAAGTCTGGAAATTCATTATCATCTTGAGATGACTCCTGAGCTACATCCAATGAGTGGTCTTCATCCTCTACTATTGTCAGGTCTTGGGAAGGTGGTCTACTTCTATCTGGAATTGGATCTGGATGTGAAGCATTAGAGCAAATATCTGGAAGAAGAAAATATGTTATAGAGATAGTGAGTAAAAATATATTCATACAATTAATCATAACAAAAGCCTTGTAGAATCATCTTTCCACTTTCACTCAATAGAATCTATTTAATGAAAAATACACTTTGATAGGCTGAAAATAATTTATGGAAAGTAGTCTATGATTATGCCTATTCATTACCTGTCCGACTATCATTTACAAGGTAATCACTGAGTGCCTGGAGATCTATAATTTCAGAGAAAACTATTATGTATCTGCTAAAAAGACCACTTTAGTATACTGACAATAGGATCTAATTTGTTAATTTATTTTGTGTTTAGAAATAATATCCGTAAAGCCAACAATATCTATATGTATTTGACCTTTACTGTTGATAGTTTTGGCAAATCTTCTCTCTACCACCAGTGAAATATCTAGCTGTTACTTACCTGTGTGGTTACTTGATATATGATGTGTTAGATACTCCAAGGGGTCGCCGTCCGTCTCCATGGCTGGTGCCCCTTAGTCTGCTATAGCCCAGCTTTGACCTGATCATACTGGATCTGCCCTCCTATGTTTCTACATCTATTGTCTGTAGAATATTTTATATTTCAAACTGTTCCCTGATTGGCTTAGAAGGCTAGAAGCTCAGTCAATCAAAGTATGCAATACTTATATATATTATATATTATAATATTTTTTGGCCTTACCACTTTACTAATTAATTTGGGAGACAGTAACATAGATTCCATCTCTTAGTCAGATCATGGACCTAGTGAAATAATAACAACACAACCCAAAGCCCATTTTCATGGAGATGTAATGATTTCCTAATATCTCAAAAAACTCAAAGCAAACAGAATCATAGGGCCCTTTGTTTACCAAAAGCTCATAGGATCCTAGTCATAGATAGACAGTAATAAGTAACACTTGTAAAATTACATGTCTGCCATTTTTGAATTGCATTCTTCAGGTGATCCTTTCAGTCTACAATGTTTTTAGATAAAGAAATAAATATTGACTTTGCGTTCTAATTACCTGATTGTGCTTTTCTCATGAGTTCCATGTCCCTTTACTAATAAGGAGGTCATTTCTAACAACTTAAATAAGGTAATTATTCTATAGTATTAAGTGATCAAGACCATAGAAAGGTTTGTACAGTCTATATTCCTATGCAAAGATGACCAGTGACAATAAACATAACTTTACTGCAGGACTTCATGTTCTCTTGTGTGACACATTTGGAGGTATGGAGTTTGTGGTCCTGCGGATACCTGAGATAAGGTTATGGTCCCAGATTTCCATCCATTGATTTACTTGTTGTCCACACGTATTATAAAACATAATAGGATTATAACATACTCACCAGTGACAGATGTTTTATTCCTCTTTGTGGGCAGATGATGCTCAGTGTTTGACTCACCTTTCACCTCTAGCCTCTCTAGTACAACAACTGGATAACCTATAAACAAGGAATGGACAGTTGGTTACAATTCTGTGATATTGATATAAGAAATATATGTTGTGAGGGATTTCTACTTGTCAGGAAAGAAATATTTACATTTACTTGATGTGCTATTGAGAAGTGAGATCATTTATTGCCGACATTGTTCCATTTAAGGTCCTCTGTATATTTTATAACTAATGTGGTCAATTCTGGAGAATTATATGATGTCCTAAGATCTAATATAAGACCCACACAATTAGTCATCCAAGTCTTGATAATATTACAGACAATACATTTATATGACTTTTAATAAGATACAGAGCTGTGTTGTTTTTCCCAAGTAAATTGTACTGTAAATGTGTATATCACATATATAGTTGTCAGTTGGGAACGTTTGCGATGTTGGTCAAGCTTTTGCGTCCCTCACGCATCAATGGATGCAACTGCGAGCTTCACAAAGCGAGGTGATCCATTGATGCACGCACGATTTAGGCTGCAATGAACGCTGAATGCAGTCATTGGACTGCGAGCCTCAAGAAGCGAGGCGAGCAGTTGAGACATGCGGGACTTAGGCTCCAATGAGCACCAAAAGTGCTCAATGCCCTGCGAGCCTTGTGAAGTGAGGCGAGCCATTGAAGCATGCAGTTCGTTCAAACACGTAACTAGAAAACGCCCCAAAACCACCAAAAGAATTATAAAAAAAAACACACAGCACAGGGGGAGAGCCAGGAAGCCTAGGAGTAAAGTTGCAAACGAATTAGAGCCATATTTGCCATTTTCCCCCGCTCAAAAATCGGCTAAGCAAAGAAAAAAATGGCGGATGAAAAACGTAAACATTCCGAAACAGGATTAAAAAAAGGCTCAGCAACGCCAGGCACGTGGGACTTTGAAAATAAAACCAACGAGGACCAAAAGCCTCACATATAATATATTTAGATTTTTTACTTTCTAAGGGCAGTTAGGTTGCAGTGAATTTTTTTACAAGGTAATTAAGATAGAAAAAACATACTTTTTTTAGTTCGTCAAGTTCAACCTTTTTACATCTTATTGAATTTTTATATTTTGTGAATTGTTCATTGATCCAGAGGGAGGCAAACAAAAAAAACCCTATGAGACCCTGACAATTGTCTCCCTTGTCAACTTGTCTCCTTATTCTAAACAATGGTAATTGGACTGCACCTGCATTTATATCTTACATATTATAGCTACTTAACGTTACCCTGAAGTCATTTTTAAAGAAAATTGCCTCCAACTCCTTTTTAAAGCTATCTTCTGAATAAGTGTAGCTGTTGCTGTACCCGGTTCTCTCATCAGCTGCTGATAGCGCTAATCTGACAGGCTTCGCCAGCATTGCTCTGTTCCATTGCCACACTCTGGTTCACAGCGCAGCATCTCCTGGAGCCAATCAAAAAACCCCAGGCTGATGTAGGAATGCCATCAACATAGCATGCGTATTAAGATCATCATATCGCTCTACCAGCATGATCCCCTCCTTTATAAGCACCTTCAGCCAGATCCCTAGGGACGTCATCTGCTTGCCCATGAGGGTCTCCACCGGGCAGTCTATGGTAGTATTTCTTCATCTTTGTTGTTTTTTTTTTCATCAAGGAGACCATATTCAGCATCTCACAATTACCTATGTGAGATGCACATTCAGGAATTTGAGTAGCTCTGTGGGCAGGGGTAGCTAATGACCATCTAGCCCCACATTTCTTCACCCTGTCGCCGTTCTATATTCCCTTCTTTCTCTTGCCATCCTCTCACCCAATAGAGAAGACAGGGATCCAAGCAGTGACCAAATGAAAATGAGTAATAATACTACATGAGGAGTAATACTGCTCTACAGTAAACATGCAAACAGAAAAAGGGTAAAGGTTTTTCTGTTCTGAAGTAAAGATGTGTAAAGGGAGGCCAAGAGTGGTACAGCATTTTATTAGATTACTAGAATATTGCCCGTCAAAAAATGACGGCAATGAAATTGTAAGTGAGCTAATGCTGTTTGGTGTATGGTAATCAAATAAATAATACATTAATAAATTAATATACTTTACCTATTTTGAAGTAATATATGGAGGAAGCATTGCGTTGAAGAGCTGGCAATCTGTTTTAATGTTGCGGCAGCATACAATGTGTGTTTTAAGTGCTGTGGAGCTGCTGTATAAGTGTCATGAATGTGTGCAGTGTAATAGTGTGCGTGCTCGAGGCAAATCTGTTAGGGTAGCTGTGTACTTCCAGATTGTATAAGTTATTGTTCTAAAATGGCGGCTAATGTGTGGTATGTGGCTGTGGCTGATTTAGCGTCCTTCATTTCGGATGTCGTCCGACTTTTTCGGAATATCCGTAGCTGTTTGGTGGTGTTTTGCATGTTTAGGGTCCTTTAGCCTAGTTTTCGTTTTGTTCGGCGGCCATTTTTTCTCTCGCTTAGGTGATTTTCGGATGTCTAAACTCCGAAATTTGTACTTAAATCGAGGTGTAACTTTACTTGCAGAGGTCCTGAGTGCACCACCTTGCTGTGGGTAAACTTTTTATGTGTTTGTTGTGTGTATTTATTGTGTTTGTAATGTTTTTGGGGTCGTGCGGGTTGCGTCCTTGTTTTCGGATGTCGTACGTCTTTTTCGGGAAATCCGTAGGTGTTTGGTGGTGTTTTGCGTGCTTAGACTGTAGCCTCGTTTTCGTTTTTTTCGGCGGCCATTTTTTCTCTCGCTTAGGGGATTTTTGAGTGTTTAAACTCTTTAATTTGGAGTTAAATTGAGGTGTAACTTCAGTTTTCGAGGTCCTGGGTGCCCTCCCTTGCTGTAGGTAAGCTTTTTATGTATTTGTTGTGTGTATTTATTGTGTTTTTCATGTTTTCATGTGCGCAGGCTTCGGACGATTTTTGCAAAGTCGTAATGGGTCGCAACGTGTCTCGTATTTTGCTTTCGTAACTACGTAAATTTTGCAAGGTTCACAGTTGCTAGCAGTTGCTGTCCCTGCTCTCATCTTCCTCTCTTTCTCCTTCTCATTCACCACATTTATCTACTTTTTTTCCCACATTTCCACACATTTCTCTTTCCCTCTCACCTTTTCCCTCTCTTTTCTCCCCTTCCCCCTCTCCATACAGGAGTCTGGTTTGTTGCTCACAGAACCACAAGCTCCCCAGATATTTCCCCTTTGCAGATCTCAGGCAGTATAATATCTGCTCTACTCACATGACAAGAGTGGGTCCATGATGGCAATGGCTGGGCTCCTCTAGTGGCTGCAGATAGAAGCTTCCTTGCTCCACATTAACAGGATCAGTTATACCTGAGACCCATCAAATAAGGAAACAAGGAATAAGTGTCTGTGTAATCTCCCAAGGTCTGTATCTAAACTCTGAGTATTATTTCCCCCAGACCCAATAAGATTACAGTAGTATAATTAAGACTAGAGGCAATTGCACCTGAGGTGTCTGTGACTCCGCCCCATTTGTGTCATGTGATCTCACTGATTAGAGGCCGCCTATCACACCCTGTATACAGTACATAGGGGTTTTTCTTTATATTGATAACATTTATATACTTTGTTATGAATCAAACTAACAAAAACATTCTTTTATTTATACTACACATCAGACATCTTAATGAATATCCATCTATTCCTTTTCCTTTATGTATATATAATCAGAGTATTACAGATATAGTGATATATTTATCTATATACATCTCTCTCTCTCTGTAAATATATATATGGATATTGGAACATAAACCTATAAATCTATGTGTGTATATATATCTATGTTATCTATGCTGCTGGGGCTATGCAGATAGAAACTTCCTGCATATTTATAGTCTCCTCACACCTCAGGCAGCTGAGCTACTGATCACAAAATGGCTGACTGAACACAAAATGGCCAACTGAATAGAAAATGGCCGACTGAACACAAAATGGTGACTGAAAACAGAATGGCCAATTCCATAGTAGCATAAATACAAAGAAAAGTAATACATCAGAGGATTGTGTCCTATTTCTAGACTAACATGATTATTTCTTCTCTAACATGAATATTTCTAGTGTAATATGACTGTAATTTGCTGGTGTAATTTGCCTAATAGCACTGTTTATATATTACATATGACATATAATATCACATTTAAATCATGAGATGTTGAGCTTCATTTGTGAGGAAAGAGAAGAAATCACCATCTAAACTGCACTTATTGTGTGACACAGATCTGATTTATACACAACACAGATCTATACTATAAACTGTCTGTGTAAATGTGATGGAGAAATCTGTATAAATGTGACAGAACTCACCAGTGTGACTTATATGAGGTAAAGAGACTCGTTATATAATACAAGATGGCTGACAGCTGGAGGTGAGGTATCACAGGCAGATAAAGGACTACAGTTCATCAAAACTACAAAATCTTTATTTATACACAGACAAACATCCCACTAGCTGGCCTTGGCTGTACAGCTGCCTGTTAATTATTGTAATTACTTCCCAGCAATTATACATTTCCCAGAAAAGATACTAATGATACAGACCTGCTTACACATATTACACAGGACAGGGCCCAGCCCAGAGGATAATAGATCATCACTAAGTCTAGTGCAGAGCCGCCATATTTCTTGTGCTTTTTTTCTTTATTCTATAACATGTTCATCTCTAGAGGACAATTCCAGCTGATTAACTTCCAGTTACAGAAGTGAAGATCAGTGTTAATACTATCACTAAACATGACATTTATATCTGTATTTACCTGGTATTGTGTAACCTGGTGGTCATTGTCACCGCGTGTAACAGTAACTATATAATGTCTGTATGGTCAGGACACGGCCAGAGTGGCTAAACCAGCCTCTAAATGGTTACAGGGCCACTGTAGTCCTGTAGTTATACTATTATATACATTTATACTGCAGTGAGGTCACCATTGTGGTTTCTGCTTATCTACTTCCTGAAGTGAGAAAAGAATGAATGTGGAAGAGGCTTCTATGTGCACAGTGGGAGGCAGCTAAAACTACCAGGACTTAGAGTGGGTCTAATGGAAAGCTGATGAGTATAGTTTTTTAGGAGACCTACAATAAAAAATAATTATAATATTTTAGGAACATTTAGACCATTACCAAGTGTTGGTACTGAATTGATCACGCATACGCAATATTCGTTACCAATAAAGTATTCTCTAAATGAACAAATAACTAAGGAACTCAACCTGGCAATCAAGGAGTTAAACCAAGCTCTATCAAAATTGGTAGACAAGGTTAAGGGTCAGAATGGAAGTTACTGACTTTGTGCATTTATCCTTGAAAGGTGATATTGAATGACCTTTGATTATTGATGTATGGAGAACCAGACATATGGAAGACATTATCTGGAAATATTTACCTACAAAACATGGTATTGAATACCACTTGCTTAATTATGTTCAATTATGGATATATGTGGAAGGAATTATTCATATGGTGAAAAGAAATATCAAAGAGACTAATACAATGAAGTCCCTACAGACTGAATGAGTGGAGCAGAAGATTGAATGATGTGTGATGGATGTGGAGTTTGAATGTTTAGTTTTTGTGATGTCATCACATTCCTTTGTAAATCTATAAGAAGTTTGTATTTTGTGACTTACTTCATTCTAGAATCAGGTAGACATTCATTCACACATGACATGTCTGAAATTGCTAATGTAACAAGGTTTTGTACTTATAACCAATAAACACATGCTAAAGACTGAAGTATTTTGGAATACTTTATCGTAAGTTTTTCATCCGTAACCTGAATCCCATTAATAACGAACGAAGATCTTAAATGGTGACCCGAGATCTCCAACATTGGTGACCCCGACGTGATTCTTTGAGATACAGATTTTTGGGGCTTCTGATGAAGAATAGATGAAGAATTCCTGGAGTACATTTGTTTTTTTGCATCGTGGTGAAGTGAAGCGAAGTAGGTCTCGCTGACAGACGCTGGTCGTTTGGATGCCGGTAGAAAGTTCTTCCTCACTGGGCTACAAGATCCGTTGAGTGGACTCACAAGATACGGTGAGTACCAAGGGTTATAAGTGTTAGCAATACGTCAGGGTGCGAGGTGTGATAGGCTCTGACTACGTGTAATTCCAGTGGATTGATCACCCACTAGAGAATTGATCATGGATGTAATAGAAAAGTATATTAGTAAACATGCCACAGTGAAATTTGATGTGATGCCTGAAGGATCACTTATTAATCAGTGGATGTCTGTGTGGCAGGAGTGCAATTTAACAAACTCCAATTTAAAGAAAAGTAAACAGAAATTGGGGAATGTTTTGGCTATGTTTATGGCGGGTAAATTAGCCTCTGAAGCTTCAGAGATACAATATACTAACAAAGTTACAGAAATGATGAATGAAAATCATAAACTGAGAGAACAGATTAGGAATATGAATGATATTGCCTTGTCTGAAAATAGGTTTTCTGAGGATTGTAAATGTGAAAAGTTGCAGAATGAATTAGATCAGTTGAAACAAGATAATGAGTCCTAACAAGAAGAACTAAATGAGTTAGAAGATGATAAGGATAAGTTACAAGAGGAATTAGATGGTTGTTATAATCGTTGTTTAATTGCAGAACAATTAGTTTTTGTTCAGTCCAGAAAAAAATTGCAACAACTACCCCAAATATTATGGCTCCCATGCAGAGTGTACTTCCCTCACAAGTTATATCTGTTGCTGAGGTAGGAGGAAAAAAGGTTAGTCCAAACAAAAAGGTTAGGAAAAAAAGGAAAGATAAACCTGATAGATTTACCAGAGCAGAGAAGACAAGGCAGGTTACTCAGGCTGAATCAGATGATTCTGATGATGATGATAGTGATGAAGACAGTAGAGCGTCTTCACCATTTTATTATTCCCCTGAAATGCCAGATTTGACAAAGTCTCCATCTACTGTAAAGTCTCGTAAACCTTTGTCAGTGCAGGATTCTTGTCATTTAAAAGCACTGGTAGGACCATGGGATCCTTCTGTCCCCCCTGAATCTTTTATGTTACGATTTGAACAGGTAGTCAAACAGTTCAATTTGGGAAACAGAGATGCTTGCCATCTTTTGAAAGTTTGCCTTCCCCCAGATTTAGCTGCTCAGTTAGAAGGTCCTGTTCGTAAACATTTTGGTTCTGATCCAGATAATGATAATGAATGGGCAAATGACACAGAACGTTTAAATGAGCTTAAGAAAGCATTGCAAGCCTGTAAAACATTAGATTGGGATTACATTAGTAAGATCAAAATGGGTTCTAATGAGCCAACGATTTCATATGCCAATCGTCTTTATGAAGCATATAAGATTTTGATGAAGGATGATAGCATTTCTAAGGATAATCCTGTGTTTTTAAGCTTAATGGCTTCACAGATTCCGCAAGTTACTAGAGATTTTAGGCCTACTCTTCGGTCAGCAACTTCATTTACACATTTCATGACAATTTTGCAAAATTGGCTAATAGATAATCCAGATGTAGGAAAGACCAAGAAGGTGTCAGTTATAGCTGTAAATGAGGGAGGCAATAGACCTAGATTTAAATGTTTCCATTGTGGTAAACAGGGACATATGAGGAGAGATTGTAAAGCTCTGAAAGTTGAACTATATGATAAAAGATGGAATAGAACAAACAGGCAATATAGACACAATGATCAGACACCTGAAGCTAAAGAGAGTAGAAGTCCATATGAGGATGTGTTACAGCAGATTGTGAAATTGGTCCAAGATGGGACAAAAGCTGAAATTGAAGGCAGTGGTTTACCAGCCTCTGAAAAAGATTCCAATCCTTTTCTTAAAAAATAGGGGTGTCTGGCCCCAAAAACGTTCATGGTCACTTCATTGTCCATGGACTCTAATGGGAGACCTTATGTCCAAGGTTGTGTAAGGGGCCACTCCACCAAAATGCTGCTGGATACAGGTGCTTCTGTTAGTCTGACTGATAAAAAATTACCTCTTTCAAAGCCACTGACTGTAACTCAGCTCATGGGTGTTGGAGGAGCGGAAATTCAGGCAGTGAAATCTCAGGATTGTGAAATAAAGATTGATAACACAGTGTTACATGCACCATTGTGGGTGTGTGATAACAATGAAGGTACGATATTAGGGGCAGATATACTAACTAATCAAGGATTGATGATTGACCTTTGTAACATGATTTTGTGGCGTGGATCTAGATCTCATAAACCCATTGTGATTCCAGATGTGCATTCCATATATACAGTAAAAAATGCTGATGCTATAGATGTGATCAAGTGCTTAGCAACTGAAGATTCACAGTTAGCTTCTGGGTTGTGGGATCACATGTCTGTGTGGGCTACTTCTAAATCTGATTGTGGCAGGATATCCAACATGGTTGTAAAGGTAGATGGTCCAGATCCAGTCCCCCAGAAACAATATAAATTTCCAGTTGAAGCTATACCTTCAGTGACACAGACTATTGAATCTTTGTTAAAACAAGGAATTTTACGAGAATGTCATTCTACTATGAATTCTCCTATTTGGCCAGTTCTTAAACCCTCAGGGTCTTGGAGATTGACAGTAGATTATCGAGCATTGAATAAAGTAACACCAGTTGTAGCACCGGTAGTGGGTAATATACCTGACCTAATGTCTAAATTGTCAGCAAATGCTACTTGTTATAGTGCATTAGATATTAGTAATGGCTATTTTTTTATACCTGTAGAGTTTGAGAGTCAATACAAATTTGCTTTTACTTTTTTAAATAAAAAGTATACTTTTTGTGCTCTTCCTCAAGGTTTTAATTCTAGTGCTACCTATTTTCATCAATGTTTGGCGGACATATTGTCTAGTTTTTCTAAGCCAGAGTGTATAATTCAGTATGTGGATGATATACTTCTTCAAACAGACACTAGAGAGGAACACTATGTCTTGCTGGATGAATTGCTAGGCGTAATAAAACAGTCTGGTTTGAAACTTAACCCTGTAAAGGCACAACTTAGGCAAGATAGTGCGTCATACTTAGGAGTTGTAATCTCAGAGGGTGGTCGCACCCCAGATCCACATAAATGTGAAGTGATACAGAAATTACCACATCCTTATCCTAGGACTGCATTTTGTCAATTTTTAGGATTAATTGTTTTTTGTCGTGAATTTATTGAAGGATTTGCTGAGAAGTCTCGTCCTTTATATGATCTTTTAAAAGGAAGTGAAAATGAGACTGAACCATTGTTATGGACAGATGAGCAACAAAATGCTTTTACTGATTTTAAAGTTGCATTAATGATAGCACCGGCTCTAC
Organism: Discoglossus pictus; assembly: GCA_027410445.1. NCBI lineage: Eukaryota > Metazoa > Chordata > Amphibia > Anura > Alytidae > Discoglossus > Discoglossus pictus. The sequence continues at coordinate 35,824,641 of CM050170.1, read as the reverse complement.
AGAGTCCAGATTTAAGTTTACCGTTCGGACTTCAAGTTTATGCATCTAATCAGTCCATATCTGCTGTCCTGTTACAGGAAAGACAAGGGCAGTGGAGACCAATTGGGTATTTTTCCCGTACATTGTCAGCAGTTGAAAAGGGATATGATGATTGTGTTAGAAATCTACTAGCAGTTCATTGGGCAGTTTTAGCTACAGAACATATAGTGGGATTTTCTGATCTTACACTGCAAACACCACACACTCCAATAAAAATGTTGTTAGAGAAAACAATGAGTGGAGTGTCAGTACAAGGTGTGTCCAGATGGCTTGTAGATTTACAGTCAAGGAAAATCAAAGTAGTTCATGGAGCAAATTATCTGTTACCACAGTTGCTTCAGTATGAAGGAGAACCACATGACTGTGGGGAAAGACACCAAGCTATGGTACAGACCATATTCAGAATTACAGAGGATCCACAAGACCTACAGGTTTATGTGGATGGGTCTAGATATTGGGATAATGGTCATTTCCATACTGGATATGCAATTTGGGTCCCTGTGAAAGAAGAGAAGATATTGATTATGTGCCCAAATTCTTTTTCAGCACAAAGAGCAGAACTAGAAGCTGTAAGAGAGGCAATTGAGACTTTTACTTTTGGTTCTGTAGTAATTTACTCAGATAGTGCTTATGTGACCAGAGCTTTGACTGAGTATATGCCATTATGGCAACAGAGAGGATTCACTGATGCTTCAGGGAAAGCATTGGTATATCAAAATGTGCTAAACAGAATTTGGCAAGAAGGAGAGAAACAACAACATAGGGTGGCCATCATAAAAGTGAAAGCACATCAGAAAGTGTTAGATAATGTGCATGCCCAGAGGAATGCACAAGTGGATGTGATGGCAAAGGAAGCAGCAATGAAAGGAAAGCCGTGGAACTCCTCACAAGGAGATGAGGAAGGAGTACAGGCTTGGGAATGTCATACTTATGCTAAAGAAAATAATCACGAGCAGATTTTAAGCATAGGTAAAAAGGAATTGAATGTGAGTTTGCAAGACGAGCAAAAGAAGGATGAACAGCTACTAAAAATGTTTAGACAGATAGAGGAGGGTCAACCTCAGGATGGTTTCTGTTTACAAGAAGGTATCTTGTTTAAGGAAACATCAGATGGTCTAAAATGTATACCACCTAAGACATTGATTAAAGACATTGTGAAAGAAAATCACAGGCTTTTAGGTCATGTAGGTTTTCAGGGTACACAGCAAGCTGTTGAAAGTAAATATTGGTTTCATGGTATGAAGGATACAGTAAGTGAGGTGGTAAATGAATGTATTATCTGTGCACAAATGAATCCCAGACCTAAAGGTCAAAGACCAATTTTAGCCAGAGTACCAGTTGCAGAAGGTCCTTGGTGTAATTTGCAAATTGATTTTGTAGGTCCATTGCCTACAACACCTGGAGGGTACAGATATTTACTGGTAGTGGTTGATGTATTTTCTAAGTGGGTAGAAGCTCTACCTGTAAAGAGGGATAATGCAAAGAGTACAGCGAAAGCATTATGGGAACATGTTTTCTCAAGATGGGGATTTCCAAAGGTGATAGAGAGTGACAGAGGTACACACTTTACTTCTGCAGTAATGCAAGCTCTCTGTGGTATCTTGGGAATAGAGCAGAGATTTCATGTCCCTTATCACCCTCAGTCATCAGGAATGGTATAGAGAATGAACCGTACACTAAAGGAAAGACTAATGAAGTTGGTAGCAGAGTCAGGAAAGAATTGGTTTATCCATCTTCCTGGAATTCTAATGTCAATAAGAGGTTTAATCAGTAGAGCTACTAATTTAACCCCTTATCAGTTAATGACAGGAAGGGAAATGTGTCTAAATTTTCCATCTGATCCGTTGCTTAGTACGCCAATGAGAGAGGCCGTACAAAAAGAACTGTTCTTACAACAAGTTCAAGAACAAGTGCAGAATTATATAAAATTTGCAGCAAGGAACATGTCACCACCAATAGGGAATAAGAAATGTTTACCTCCCTACTCTCTTAAACTGGGTGACAAAGTGATGGTGAAAAATTTTAATAGCAAATCACCATGGGATGCAAATTGGGAAGGTCCTTACATAGTGATTTATGTTCTAAGTGAACAGGTGGTTAAGGTACAGAGATGCCAACCTCTCCAAAAAGAGGGAGTGGGAAACAGAAAAAGAAAGATTTTGACAAAGTCTAGAGATGCAATAAAATGGGTACATGTAGATCAATGTAAAATGTATCAACCAGTGTCTATTAAGAATTGATATTGCTTTTTCTTGTCTTTCATAGGTCTTATTGAAGAATGGAACGGAAGTTGATGTTGTCGTTACTAGTCATCCTGTTGTAATCACTGGCATGTTTATACATTCTAATGTCTACAGTAAACTGGACAATTCCTACACGAGTCCTCACTCTTACAATTCAATGAAAGATTCTACTCAAATGGACACTTTAAAGGGACATTGGGTTGTAAAAAGGGAAGTGATGGAGAGAGAAATCTTATCATCTACACTGAATGTTACTTTTGCTTTAATTGTTAATAGGACTAGAAGTGGGAAATTTCAGAAGGAAACGTGTGTTAGTTTTATCCATAATATTAAGTTTGGGAAATTAGGGAAAAATCCAGCTTTTCAGGCTTCAGTATATGTGAATGAAACTGATGTTAAGGATCAACAGGTAATGTGTGGTGAAAGTGATGTAGTAAATCACATTGAATTTTTATTTTTGGTAATGCAAAGGGATGAGGTACCACCATTAACAATGTTATCTTTGTGGAAAGATAATAGGGAATATGATGTGGGACGTTCGTCTAATTCAGGGAATGGTGTAATTAGTAATCTATTAATTTCAAAACCAGTGTTAGTTCTTAATGTTTTTGGGAAATGGGTAATCAAAAGTGAACAAGGTATTTTTATTTCTGTAGACATTCACCCTATCCTACCACCTACTATTAGATCTCCTACATTAGTTGAGAAAGAGAGAAAACCTGTGATTATTCCTGAAAATCCCTTTGAAATAGGAGATCCTTTACAAGTTAAATTAAATTCAGCTACAAGATTAGGTAGTGAAGTAGAATATAAATTGGTAACATGGCAGATAGTTCCGGAGCAGTGGCTAGTATCTAGTAGATATGGTAATTGTACCAAGTATACCAGTGCTCAAAACAGGGCTCTTAGGGTATGGTTTACAGGTGCTAGGTTAAATGATACTGTAACTAAAGCTAATTTTAGGCAGAAAAGAGTTGTAGATACTGTCCTAGGAGGTACAGGTTCTCTTTTAGGGGTATTAAACACTATGGATGAGGAGATTCTACAGAATAAGATATCGGAGATAGCTAGAGCTTCTAATAAGGGTTTTACATCTCAGAGTGAAGTTTATCAATGGGTACCCTAGTCTTTAACAACACCAAATTAAAGTTCAGGTAGACCTTACAAACATCATGAGAGATCCATTTAAAGTTTTAATACATCAGGAATATGAGTTAGGTGAGAATATATCTTGGGCATTGTTATGTACTCAAGTGCAAAGCGAAATGTCAACGACTTTAAAGCTGCAGCTTTCTAGCTTGTGGTCAGGTAAATGGCCTCTGTCTCTAGCTGCATCCATACAAAATGTTATTTCTAAATTTGCCCTACAGCACCTAAGTTGGTGGACTGTATTTATGGGACCTTGCACATTTCAAAGATGTGAGGTATATTATTTAGTGCCATGGAGTGGAATTGAGGATACTGTATATGATATAGTGAATCTAGGGATTCCTATAGGTTCCTCAGATAATTCTATTATTTTATATCCACAAATTATTTATTCGCATGTTATACAAAATAGTACGTCTAATACTTGGCGACTTGTAGACACTTCGCTTTGTACAAATAATTTTCATGTTATTTTGTGTATTCCGTCACAGTTAAAAATGGTGACAGAGCATTGTTGGGAAAATCAAACATCATGTTCTCTTAATGGGGAATTTGGAGTTAGTTTCCCGTATATTACCTAGGACAGGGAAGGGTTTGTTTCCATCTGTGGGAGGAAACGGTAATTCAATATACTGTTCATGATGGTTCTGATAATCGAAATACGATGTTAACAAAGAGGACATGGTGTACAAGCATACCTCTCCAGATGATATCAACATCTAAATGGAGATTTGAAACACCAATTGTTAAGAATATTACAGTCTCCTTTAATTGGAAGGGTATGGTAGATTTTAGTGACTCTGATCTTCCTCTAGGTATGGGTAGACAACTTAAGGAATGGTTATTAGATTTTGGACAAGAAGATAGATTGTTGAAGGAGTTAAAACATGATGCTCTTAATGCTGCCATTATTGTTAAACATGATCAAAAACAAATAACTGATGTTATAAGTAAATTAAAGGATGCAGAAAGAGTTTCATGGTGGGAAGGAATGTTTGGATATAGTCCCACTATGACGTCTTTTCTAAGTATATTAATACATCCAGTAATTTTATTGTTAGTAGTTATGATTATATTATGTATTGTACAACTAAGTATGTGTTTATGGCTTAAGCGTAAATTCAGTCAAATGAGTCAAATGGTATATCAACAAACAGCAGTTATGCGTGGTTCATATATGCCTTTGTTGGTTTCTACTATTCAGACAAAGTCGAATAAGGTTTGAAAGTGGTGGGAATGTAGAACGCGTGTTTTTATTTTAGGTTATCATTCAGTCTGTGAAGATTAATGAAGATTAATGAAGATTATGAAGATTCAAAGGATGGTTTGCCCTTTTTCATAATATGAGCAAAAGGGTGGATTGTTGGTACTGAATTGATCACGCATACGCAATATTCGTTACCAATAAAGTATTCTCTAAATGAGCAAATAACTAAGGAACTCAACCTGGTGATCAAGAGTTAAACCAAGCTCTATCAAAATTGGTAGACAAGGTTAAGGGTCAGAATGGAAGTTACTGATTTTATGCATTTATCCTTGAAAGGTGATATTGAATAACCTTTGATTATTGATGTATGGAGTACCAAACATATGGAAGAGATTATCTGGAAATATTTACCTACAAAACATGGTATTGAATAACACTTGCTTAATTATGTTCAATTATGGATACATGTGGAAGGAATTATTCATATGGTGAAAAGAAATATCAAAGAGACTAATACAATGAAGTCCCTACAGACTGAATGAGTGGAGCAGAAGATTGAATGATGTGTGATGGATGTAAAGTTTGAATGTTTAGTTTTTGTGATGTCATCACATTCCTTTGGAAATCTATAAGAAGTTTGTATTTTGTGACTTACTTCATTCTAGAATCAGGTAGACATTCATTCACACATGACATGTCTGAAATTGCTAATGTAACAAGGTTTTGTACTTATAACCAATAAACACATGCTAAAGACTGAAGTATTTTGGAATATTTTATCGTAAGTTTTTCATCAGTAAGCTGAATCCTAATAATAACGAACGAAGATCTTTAATGGTGACCCGAGATCTCCAACAGGCTTACCGATTGGTCAGCCTGTGTGCCAGAAACTTGTATAAAATGTGGCAATTAATAAAGGTATAGAGTGATATCTACTTACATAGACGAGATGTAAGTGTCATTCTGTGCATTAATCCTAAATTGAGGCCATCTTCTGTACCAGAGTTAATAAGAAGAACTACTCAGTCCTCCTGGGGTAGGCTTGAACTAGGTTCTTGTCAAGCTCCATTGAAAAAGCAGGTCATGACACTAACCCTAAAATATTTTTTAAGTATATTAATGTGAAAAAGGCCAGGAAGAAAGCTATAGGAACATTACAATGTGACATCGGCCGTCTGCTAATTAGTGACCAGAAAAAGGCAGATGAGCTAAATAGGTTATTTTCTTTGGTATACACAAGGGAGGTACCAGTGGTTGGTTAACGCAAAAATAAATCCAAAAGTGGTTGTAAAAAATAATTGTTAATAAAGCCTATGTCGTGAAGGAATATATCCAAGAGAACTGAGGGAACTAGGCTATGTGATAGCAAAACCAGTTTCTCTCTTCCTCCATTGTGGTCACTAAACTCAGCTGAAAGTTGTTGAATATGAATTCCCATTGGCTGTAGTCATAACTTCTGCCAAGATTCACTCAACACTGGGTCGCTACCAGATGATTGGGGAAAAGCAGAGGTGATACCTATATTAAAGGAGGGAGCAAGAACAAATCCTTAGAATTATAGACCAGTGAGCCTCACTTCTGTAGTGGGGAAGCTTTTAGAAGGGTTAATAAGGGATAATATATTAGAATATGTCTATTTGAATAGGATTATAAGTAGGGGTCAACATGGATTTATGAGGTATATGTCATGCCAAACAAATCTAATTACTTTCTATGAGGAGGTTAGTAGGAACCTGGATCAAAGCAAATCAGTGGATGTAGTCTTTTTGGATTTTGCAAAGGCTTTTGATACAGTGCCACATGGAAGACTATTGTGCAAACTAAGGGATATGGGAGTTGCAGTAAATATCTGCTCATGGATCGAGAGCTGGTTAAAAGACAGGAAGCGAAGGGTTGTGTTAAATGGAACATACTCCGATTGGACTAATGTGGTAAGTGGGGTTCCTTAAGATTCAGTATTAGGTCCCCGCCTTTTTAACATATTTATTAATGACTTAGAGGTGGGACTAGAAAGTAGTGTTTTCATTTTTGCTGATAACACAATGTTGTGAAAGGTAATTAAATCAGATAATGATGTACTTTCCCTCCAAAGGGATTTACATAAAATTGAGGAATGGGCATCTAAATGACAAACGAGATTTAATATGAATAAATGGAAAGTTATGCATCTGGGAAGGAAAAATAGTTATGCAATATATAACGTGAATGGAGCAAATTTAGGGGTATCTGATATTGAAAGGGATTTGGGAGTGCTTGTGGACAACCACCTAGGTAAAAGGGCTCAAAGACAAGCAGCAGCTGCAAAGGCAAATACAATATTAGCATGTATTAAGAAGGGTATAGAAGCGAGGGAAGCAGATATAATTCTACCACTATACAAATCCCTTGTACACCCTCATTTGGAATATAGAGTAAAGTTTTGGAGACCACTTCATAAAAAGGACACTTTAGAGCTGGAAAAAGTACAGAGAAGGGCTACAAAACTAATAAGGGTAATGAAGGGGCTAAGTTATGAAGAAAGACTAACCAAAGTCTAAGAGGAGATATGATTACATTATACAAAAACATCCAGGGTCAGTATAAAGATTTATGAAGTGTGCTTTTTGTGCCAAGAGATTTCCAACTGACACAAGGACATCCTTTGAGGTTAGAAGTAAAAAGCCTTAAAGAAAGAAAATGGTTCTTCACAGTAAGGGTGGTTAATCTGTGGAATTCTCTACCAAAAGAGGTGATGACAGCGGATTCGATAGATAACTTTAAAAGGGGACTGAATTTATTTCTAATTAAAAAGGGCATTGAGGGTTATCCTGGATAATTAGAGAGAGTATTGATCCAGGGAAGAATTCGATCACCAGTATCTGGGGTCAGAAAGGAATTAATTTTATTTCCATTTGAGACAGTTTTTTTTTCTGTTTGCCTTCCTCTGGATCAGTTATTAATTTATAATTAACAATTAATTAACAACTAATCTGCATATTGCAGATCAGAGGAGATCATTAAAGGTTTAACTTGATGGACTGAAAGTCTTTTTTTCAAACTCAATTACTATGTAACTATGTAACTAAGTGTGTGTGGTGGCAATTAGGGGAGGAGTACAAAGACAAGTGTGTCTTGCCTACAATGAAGCATGGTGGTGGGAATGTCATGATCTGGGCATGCACAAGTGCTGCCAGCACTGGGGAGCTACAGTTCAGTGAGGGAACCATGAATGCCAATAATTACTGTGACATACTGAAGCAGAGCATGATCCGCTCCCTTCGGAGACTAAAACGCAGGGCATTATTCCAACATGATAATGACCCCACACACACCTCCAAACAGACCACTGCCTTGCTAAAGAAGCTGTAGGTTAAGTTAATGTACTGAAATTATGCATCTTTACTAAAAATGGCAGGTTATTGTCAATGATAGCACTGTTCGTACATGAAGATCAGGTAAGTTGATTTATTGTTGAAATAACCGCATAAAACGCTATAATGTAAATCCAGATATTGCTAGATTTTTTATCCTCGTCTTCTTTTTTTCAGATTAGAACCATCATTTTGGATTTTATGAGTTTTTCTTTTTTTTCTGACTTGGATTACAAAATCTGAGAGTTTTTGAATCTGTTTAATTGAGCTCATAAGGACCAGTTGTAAGTGCTATGCACATTACTGGCTACTTCTGTTATATGTAGTGATGTATGATGAGATTTCTATTCATCTGTTTATGGTTACTATGGTGTAGTGACCAAATGTGACTCTAGTAGATGCTATGCATCATTATTGTTATACAGTAGTACTATTGATCTTTCCATTAGTCCTTTTTTGCCAAACAGCCCCTTGCCCACTTTGATTTGCTCACACCATGCCCATGATATTAATGCATAGTCGTATACATTTATGACTGTGATCTGTGTATATAAGATTGTTTTGTTATGCTGTTTTCACTGTTTCCATGTGTTTCTAGCGATTAATGTGTGGGACATCAACATACAGTGGATATAAAAAGTCTACACACCCCTGTTAAAATGTCAAGTTTCTGTGCTGTAAAAAAGTGATACAAAGATAAATAATGTCAGAACTTTTTCCACCTTTAATGTGACCTATAAACTGTACAACTCAATTGAAAAACAAACTGAAATCTTTTAGGTGGAGAGAAGAAAAATAAAAAAGAAAAATAATGTGGTTGCATAAGTCTGCACACCTTTTTATAACTGGGATGTAGCTGTGTTCAGAATTAAGCAATCACATTCCAAATCGTGTTAAATAGGAGTCAGCATATCACCTGCGATCATTTAAAGTGCCTCTGATTAACCCCAAATAAAGTTTAGCTGCTCTAGTTGGTCTTTCCTGAAATTTTCTTGGTAGCATCCCACAGCAAAAGCCATGGTCCACAGAGAGCTTCCAAAGCATCAGAGGGATCTCATTGTTAAAAGGTATCAGTCAGGAGAAGGGTACAAAATAATTTCCAATGCATTAGATATACCATGGAACACAGTGAAGACAGCCATCATCCAATGGAGAAAATATGGCACAACAGTGACATTACCAAGAACTGGAGCTCCCTCCAAAATTGATGAAAACTGGTCTGGGAGGCTACCAAGAGGCCTACAGCAACATTAAAGGAGCTGCAGGAATATCTGGCAAGTACTGGCTGTGTGGTACATGTGACAACAATCTCCCGTATTCTTCATATGTCTGGGCTATGGGGTAGAGTGGCAAGACGAAAGCCTTTTCTTATGAAGAAAAACATCCAAGCCAGGCTACATTTTGCAAAAACACATCTGAAGTCTCCCAAAAGCATGTGGGAAAAGGTGTTATGGTCTGATGAAACCAAGGTTGAACTTTTTGGCCATAATTCCAAAAGATATGTTTGGTGCAAAAACAACACTGCACATCACCAAAAGAACACCATACCCATAGTGAAGCATGGTGGTGGCAGCATCATGCTTTGGGGCTGTTTTTCTTTAGCTGGAACTGGGGCCTTAGTTAAGATAGAGGGAATTATGAACAGTTCCAAATACCAGTCAATATTGGCACAAAACCTTCAGGCTTCTGCTAGAAAGCTGAACATGAAGAGGAACTTCATCTTTCAGCACGACAACGACCCAAAGCATACATCCAAATCAGCAAAGGAATGGCTTCACCAGAAGAAGATTAAAGATTTTTGGAATGGCCCAGCCAGAGCCCAGACCCGAATCCGATTGAAAATCTGTGGGGTGATCTGAAGAGGGCTGTGCACAGGAGATGCCCTAGCAATCTGACAGATTTGGAGTGTTTTTGCAAAGAAGAGTGGGCAAATCTTGCCAAGTCAAAATGTGCCATGCTGATAGACTCATACCCAAAAAGACTGAGTGCTGTAATAAAATCAAAAGGTGCTTCAACAAAGTATTAGTTTAACGGTGTGCATACTTATGCAACCATATTATTTTATTTTTATATTTTTTCTTCCCTCTACCTAAAAGATTTCAGTTTGTTTTTCAATTGAGTTGTACAGTTTATAGGTCACAATAAAGGTGCAAAAAGTTCTGAAATTATTTATCTTTTTCTCATTTTTTTACAGCACAGAAACCTGACATTTTAACAGGGGTGTGTAGACTTTTTATATCCACTGTACATAACATTTATGTAACGATCATTTATTTTATATCATCATCCTGTATAGCCATCCCTTCATGCATTTGAGTACTATACTGTAATCATTTGTTTGAATGCCATTAATCTTAAGTTAATTGGGATGTGATGTTGTTATGGCCAAGTGTTTACACACCCTATGTTGAAAGTGAGGCATAAATCAAAATTTTTAACATAATTTCCCATACTGGTGAACATAACCCCTAAAATCGGCATGAAGTGTGCCATCCTTCTGACATTATTATCCCTATATTCCTATTTCCATAATTATCCCTATTTACTGTGCAATACATTGTTATGTGACCATTTCAGCCCATTACAGTGACACAGGAGTGGTTTCCAAACGATCCCATGTATTACTGTTTCCAAAATGAGTCCAAGCACTATTTTATTATTTTGTTTTATTATCACAATTTTAAATATCATGATCGGTGATGTTTGTGAGTTAATACTCAGGAAAAGTATGCATTGTAGTACTGTTCAGTATCACCATTCTCCTGAAGGGTTGTAACCCAAATAAAAGGTATTATTAAAAATAAATTAATACAATAACACTTGCTATAATTTAGCAATAATAAATAATAATAATAAAATAATTATTATTGATATACATCTTGCCCCATGCCCAACAACAGTGGTGTGGGACTTTACAAAATTGGCCTTGATAGAAGTGAATTTGCTATTGCTCCATGTGCCTCTCCACAGCCTCCATGTGTGTTTGTGGACCTTCCTGAAGAGCTTGACCACATTAGTGCAACCCCCCATGTCCTGATTTGTCCCTGAATCCCCATGTCCCTGTGCCTCTAACATTGTGCTCCTTACATGTTACCTGGGACATATCAGTGACTGCCAGTGCTACCTTTGTTAGTCCAGTTTAATATTCATAATATTTGTATAATTTTATATTTTTTCTAGTTTTGGGTCAGCTTAATTTGTGAGCTAGACGTAAAGTTCTAATAGAACATAGCTTTTGTGTATCTTTGAATATTTTGCACTCATAATGTTCAAGCTGTGTAGTAGTGATTGTGTGCAGGATGGGAGTAGATAATGGAATATGTGGCAACTTTACTGACAACTTTAAGTATGAATAGCATTACGATTTGGTGAAGCGAATACGGTCCTTTATAGGCTATTTGCATAAAGGCATTTTTGGAGAAATATCCTGCTAGTGCACGGAGACTGCCATGAAAGTATTTTCCAGATTTGAATTTCCATCAAGCGGAGATTAGGCTCCATAGACTTCTATGGGAGATTCATAACATGATTAAGCATTAAGCATAATTAATAAAGCTGTCAAAATAGCAACTGAAACATTTGTTTAAAGAGATAAAGTTTAAGCTGTTTCAAGTAATCTGTAACTGATAATCATTTGATCCTTTGTCTTGTGGTTAACCACAATGTAAGAAGTAGTTGACCTTAGCCATTATTTATGACCCCCAATTAATTCTAATAGAAGCCTGCATATCTAGAATTCTTGTAGAAACCCTGGTTGGCCCTGAAAAGGGAATATACCAAGGCCCACCAAAAACACCTGAACCAACTTCTCTCTGACTCATTAAAGGTATTTCCATCCAAGGGGAGGTTGGTTGGGTAGCGGATAAACCAACCACATAGTTTCCTGAAATCCTACCATCCGCTAGGTTCCCTGTATATCCAAGCATGGCCCCACATGGGATAGTTTAAAAAGGGTATAAGGTGGGAAGGGGCTTGTGGTAATTAATGGAGTTCATATATAAATATGTTACCTGAAAAATAATGTTCATGCTCAGCTTGGGATACATATGCATAGTGTGTTAAATTGAAAGGGAAGGCGGTTATTATATTTTTTATCAAAATTGAATTTGCTTGTTAAGTTAAGCAACTTGTCCTGGTACTGGGCAATTCATACTGAAGCTCTATATCTTGTCCTATTCCCCGGAGCAGCTATCCTGTGTGAGAGGATAAAAAGAACCGAACAACCTGTGGGTAGCATTGGTCTTATTGGCTTTTCCAAGCCCAACAATGGGCAGTTACTCACTTTGTTTTGTTACTTTATTAGGGCTTCTTAGTATATTCTTTAGCGCTTTACCTTGTAGATATTTTATTATTTTTATTGGTTGTGTTTATATGTTTTTAAAAGAGTAAATAAAGATTATTGTATTTTAAAACTGGAGCTGGACTTTTTGTTTCATGACCCAAGTCATACTATACTGCACATATACCTTATGATTAATATCCCTTGTAATCTTACTTGGGGGTCTGCACTTAGTAAAGAGTTGCTCTTTTTCCTATATACAGATCTTAAATCCTATACCTTAAATTTGTGTTTGATGACATAATGCAGCATTTCTACAGATTGCATCATTAATCTTCTCTAATTTTCTAAATAACATCTAAATTAATCTAATGAGCTTCCCAACCCCTCAGAGGCCTTGTCCCAAATCTACTAACAGATAATAAAAACCTCAGCCCAGTGTACATTGCAGCCTGTGTGTACAAGAGCAGGTAGGGAAGAACTAAACTGCCTTATGTTCCTGTTTATGTCTCACTGATGTCACCCCAAAGCTTTGGCTCAACTTAGAGTCCTCAGGTCACTTTAACACCTATCATGTGGGGGTGTGAGGAGACACAATATTTACCATTTACAGGTAGAGAAAAGTGAGAGATGCTTCGGGTCTGGATGTTGTAAAGGTGGTGATCCATTTTATTTCATATCATATCTATCTATCTATCTATCTATCTATCTATCTATCTATCTATGTATCTATCTATCTATCTATCTATCTATCTATCTATCTATGTACCATCTATATTTCATCAATGTAATAAGAGCCTATATTAGTTAAGTGATATTTCAGCATATTATATATTTTTGTGTAATTAAAGTAAATTGTAATAGATTTTCTATAGAGAGGTATTTGCCCCTTTATCAGTTGCAGAGCGATGCTGATAGACATATATTTCTTCAACTTTCAATTTCAAATCTAACCGTTAATAAATGTTTTGGAAAAAATCAGGATATAGTACATGAAGATACATGGATGGTAGAAACAATAGTACATATTATATGATTTGCAAACAAAAAACTGTGTCCTTTAAATCAAATAAATGCATTTTCCTAAGAATTTCTCATTTGTATTATAAAAATACTGTTGAAAAACTGCTTTTATGATGGCTTGCATCTTATAGGATTTCCTTTGAAATTTCATTTGGTTTGACAGACAGTTCCTTGCCCAATAATGACTGAGAGCCCAGTGCTTTTTTAAAATAATTTTACTGGAATCATTTTGTTTTGTATCACCATAAAGAGGATTAAAAAATGTGTAGAAAATGTTTTCCTTATTGAAATTGCGCCTGTTTTGAGTGTTTGTAGTTAGTTAGGTTTTTTTTGTTGGTATTAAAAAGGGATTATGTATATATATATATATATATATATATATATATATATATATATATATATATATATATATATATATATATATATATATAGACTGTAAAAGGAACTGTTACACTATTACCAAGATATTACTTATATTATTCTTTTTTAATAACTGCAGTCCATAGAAAGACTTAGTCTAGTGACTGTCACATGTAGGTTTGAGTCCCACAACATTTTTTTAATGGACCATCGGTACCAGCTTCTGGAGCAGTGATGGAAAATGGTGTGGTGTATTTGTTTTTATCTTATCCCTTTATCATACAAAATCTCCCTGATATGAAACTCATAATGGGTTCCTATACACATAAACGGTCTTCAAGACTTCATGGCTTACACATTTGCGTGTATGCTTGACAAGTAAGTGCCTTTTTTTACATATAAGTGCCCTTTACGTTGTATTTTTTACTTTGGTTACAAGAGTAAACTGTAAATATATATACATTTAATGAGGTGGTAAAAAACAGATATAGGTAAAGTAATGCTGAATAATAAATATTAGCTCTATGTTCATTACATTGCTCTTTGGTACCAACATAACCTAGTGGTGAACTGACTGGATTATAAAACAACACAATTTGATTCTTCTTGTATCCTTTGTTATAATATTTTTTATATTGTTATCAGACCCAAATTATTTAAACGGAACAAAAATGATTGATACTTTTTTAACCTATTTTAATTTTTGAATAAATTAATTTGGAGTTCTTGGGTAGTGCGATCTCTTCAGGTGAAATTGTTTGAGACTTGTTTTCGTGCATAAATAAAACTGCCTGCAATATCTGTGGCACTACAGAAGCTACATATGAAAGTACCACTGGAGAAGATCAAGATCAAATACACAGAAACTAACGGCTTCCTTCTCCCTTTCATTGAACATATATTGTATATTTTAATGATGTGGTTTATAGTTTTACAACAATTTGTTAATTCATTTATTTATCTTTATTATTACTTTTTTATGTAAGGATTGATACCCAAATATGATTAATATTACTTGAATTATTTTTTTACGTAAAAGACAAACTCGCTAAATGATTATTTGCCTGCTTAATTTTGCTCTTTGACAGATATTTATATACTAGCGACTTGCCCTGTCAAAAATGACGGCAATACAATTGTACGGCAGGTAATGCTGTTTGCCCCAGACATTAATTATGTTGGTGGTTCGAGATCCTTTGGCGCTCATTGCGAGACTTGCACTGAGCGCCTTTGGCGCTCATTGCAAGGCTGTTGGTTGTTGTATTTTTTTTCCTGATAGGCGCTTTCGCTGTTATTGTTAGGTCGGCGCTGATCTGCTTTTTGCTCTTATTGCAAGGCTTTGTGTGCTATAAGCAGCGTTGGTGCTCGTTGTGAGTCGCGCTGTGAATGGCTTTTGTGTTTATTGTGAGAGTGTTTTTTTTTATATATGTTTTTTGTATGCTAATTAAATAATTTAAAAAAAGTAATACATTAATATTCTTTACTTATTTAGAAGTCATATATGCAGGAAGCAATGTGCTGAAGATCTGACAATCTGTTTTGATGTTCCTGCAGCATACAATGTCGGTTTGCAGTGTTGTGGAGCTGAGGTGTAAGTGTCAGCAATGTGTGTAGTGTAAATAGGCTGCGTGCCCGAGGGGAAGCCGTTAGTGTAGCTGTGTACTTCCGCATTGTGTAAGTTAGTGTTGTAAAATGGCGGTGAATGTGTATGTGGTACGGGGGTGTATGATGTAGCGTCCTTGGTAAGAGTGTATCTTGTACCTCATACAGCTTTTTGAAAATGTGCTTGGTGGTGTTTTGCGTCTTTAGGGTCCTGTAGCCTCCTTTTCGTTTTTTTCGGCTGCCATTTTTTCTCTTGCTTAGGGCATTTTCATGCGTTTGACTTAAATTGAGGTGTAACTTCACTTGCAGAGATCCTGGGTGCTCCCCCCCCCTTGCTGTGGGTAAGCTTTTTATGTATTTTTTGTGTATTTATTGTGTTTTTAATGTTTTTAGGTGCTCGCACATCTCCTATTTTTTTATGCTAAGTCCGTAAATTTTCTAAGTCCCGCGGCTCATATTTTTTTGTGCAAGTCCGTATATAGTGATTTCCTGTTAGATCTATTTTGGTAATGTGCCTCTTGTGTGGGTGTTTTTGTAATCGCGTGTGAGGCGCCGTAGAGCCTCCACCTCTGCAATTGCAAATCCTTGTTTTGCAAGGGTCCGCATTTGTAGCCTGCAATGAGCCTTTGGCTCATTGCAGCCAACTTTGGAGCCTCCACAAGGGACGCAGTTCTTGCGAGCTTGCTTCGTGAGCTCGCAAAGCATGACGACGATTCGTAGTTTGACAACTATTATATGTGATATATATATATATATATATATATATATAGTAATTAAGGTTAAAAAAAGACCTTCAGTTCATCAAGTTAAACCTTTTAAGATCTCCTCTGATCTGCAATATGCAGATTAAATATTAATTAATTCATTTTATTTAATTTTTTTTTTATTTAATTTTTAATTATTAATTAATCTAGAGGAAGGCAAAAAAAAAAAGTGAGACCTGGCCAATCGTCCCAAAGGGAAAAAAATTATAATTCCTTCTTGACCCCAGATACTGGCGATCGGATTTCTCCCTGGATCAACACTGTCTCTCTAATTATCCATGGTAACCCTGAATTCCCTTTCTAATTAGAAATAAATCCAGTCCCCTTTTAAAGTTAGCTATCGAATCTGCAGTCACCACCTCCTTTGATAGAGAATTCCACAGATTAACCACCCTTACTGTGAAGAACCCTTTTCTTTCTTTAAGGTGAAATATTTTTACTTCTAACCTCAAGGGATGTCCTCTTGTCAGTTGAAAACCTCTTGGCACAAAAAGCTCCCTTGACAAATCTTTATACTGACCCTGGATATATTTATATAAGGTAATCATATCTCCTCTTAGACTCCTTTTTTCTGGAGAAAATAAGTTTAATTTGGTTTGTCTATCTTCATAACTTAGCCCCTCCATTCCCCTTATTAGTTTTGTTTCCCTTCTCTGTACCTTTTCCAGCTCTAAAATATCTTTTTTATGAAGTGGTGCCCAAAATTGTACTCCATATTCCAAATTAGGGCGTACTAGAGATTTGTATAGTGGAAGAATTATATTTGCTTTCCTGGCTTCTATACCCTTCTTAATACATGCTAATATTTTATTTGCCTTTGCAGCTGCTGCTTGACTTTGAGCACTGTTACCTAGGTGGTTGTCCACAAGCACTCCCAAATCCCTTTCAATATCTGATACACCTAGATTTGCTCCATTAAGATTATAAATTGCATGGCTATCTTTCCATTCCAGATGCATAACTTTACATTTATTCGTATTAAATCTCATCTGCCATTTAGATGCCCATTCCTCAATTTTATGTAAATCCCTTTGGAGGGAAAGCACATCATTATCTGATTTAATTACTTTGCACAACTTCATGTCATCAGCAAAAATGGAGACACCACACTCCAATCCCACCTCTAAGTCATTAATAAATATGTTAAAAGGAGAGGACCTAATACTGAGCCCTGAGGAACCCCACTTACCACATTAGTCCAATCGGAGTATGTTCCATTTACAACAACCCTTTGCTTCCTGTCTTTTAGCCAGCTCTCAATCTATGAGCAGATATTTACTGCAATTCCTGTATCTCTTAGTTTGCACAATAGTCTCCCATGTGCACTGTATTAAAAGCCTTTGCAAAATCCAAAAAGACTACATCCACTGAGTTGCCTTGATCCAGGTCCCTACTAACCTCCTCATAGAAACTAATTAGATTTGTTTGACATGACCTATCCCTCATAAATCCATGTTGACTCCTACTTATAATCCTGTTCAAATAGACATATTCTTGTATAATATCCCTTATTAACCCTTCTAAAAGCTTTCCCACTACAGAAGTGAGGCTCACTGGTCTATAATTCCCCGGATTTGCTCTTGCTCCCTTTTTAAATATAGGTATCACATTTGCTTTTCTCCAGTTATATATATATATATATATATATATATATATATATGCCATTGTAAAGAGTTTGTTAATATGGAGAACACTTAGCTGTCCTTAGAATCTCCTCATCTTTTATGAGTCTTGAGACTTCTTGTGTACAACACCAACATGTTGTTTTGATTAACATATTTGAAGTCTTATAATGTCTTGCCGAGTGACTTACTAACATTTCACTTTATTGATTTCATCTTCTCTAACACCAATGTGCATTTTAAATGTCTTGTTTCTTCTTGTTATCAATGTGTTTATAACTATCTTTATTTTGTGATTATTACACTTCTAGTGCTACTGGATCTACTGTCTACACATTTAAGCTAAAAATAAATATAATTATATAATAAAAGTGACCGTTCTCATTCAGATCCAAGAGTCAGGTAATAATCATGAGTCCTACAAACCAAAGCTTGGTGACCTATTTTACGCTGAAGGGGATCTCGGATGTTGATGAGTTTCAGGTTCCAATATTCCTTCTTGTTCTTCTCATCTATCTTCTCACTCTTGGTGGTAATATGACCATTCTTCTACTTATATGTGTGGATCATCACCTACACACTCCCATGTACTTCTTCCTGGGGAACTTGGCTATCTTAGACATGTCCTCTTCCACTGTCACTCTAAATAAAGTATTTATCAGCTTTTTATTACATGATACTAATATTTCCCATGTTGGATGCATGACACAGATCTTTCTTTTTTCCTTATTAGTAGGTGTTGAGCTGTTAATACTGATGGTTATGAGCTATGACCGATATGTTGCCATCTGTAAACCCTTGTATTATCACATGGTCATGAACTGGAGAGTTTGCTCTCTGTTGGCCACTATCTGCTGGATTTGGGGTTTTATACAATATTTACCTCATATTATTATATTAGCTGGATTTACCTGTTATCACTCCAGAGAAATCAACCACTTCTTCTGTGACGTTGGGCCTCTTTTAAAACTTACTTGCAGTGACACTCATATCCTGGATCGTTAATGTTTCATTACTACTACATTCCTTACATCGTGTCCACCTCTCCTGACTATCATTCCTTATATATTTATTATTGCTGCCATCCTGAGAATCAAATCCAGCATCGGTAGGAGTAAAGCCTTCTACACATGTTCCTCACACCTTACAGTAATTGTTCTGCTGTATGGTGCTCTCATCTGCCAATACGTCAGACCAGTTATGAAGGAAGGCTTGGAGTCCAATAAACTTGTCTCTCTATTTAACACAGCTGTTGTTCCAATGTTAAACCCAATAATATATAGCTTAAAGAATAAAGATGTGAAGTCAGCACTTAGACGAAGGAGATGTAATGTAGACATATAATACTTATTGTTATAATTGTTCCATCTTCAAACTTTCACTTCATAACTGTTGATGAAGTGGATGAGCTATTCTAGCTGTACTTTACAGTCAAACATTGTATATGTTTCAGTTGTATTTTTAAGTGCCTGTAAGTAATTACAATTCCCTTTTGCTGTCTCTTTGTTTTGTGAGTATCCACAGATTTGTTATACATGTATTGATTTTCTTCAGGAAAGACTGGGAATGCCCTTCTTTTTAAAAATAGTAGTATAAATTGAACTTGTGATCTGTCACATTTGCTGAAATATTTGAATACTATAGATAATTACTTGCTTTTCTATTTTATATGCAATTTTGCTGCTGAATCCACCATTATCCATTGGTCGACTTCCTGTGGTGGGAAGAGAGCTTGAACACAGAGAGGAATTTTTTATCTGCACTTTCTGTCACTACTTTTATTTGGACTTCTGATAAGAACATTAGCTTACAAGGACACACCTAGTTGAGACTAAAGAGGCTGAAAAGCAACCTAGTAAAGAAAAATGAAAGCCTACAGTAAAGAATAATTGCATATAAAGGACAAACATTTGAAGGAAGTATCTATTTTGTCCTTTATCAAGCTTAATATCTTGAAATACATATAGTTTCAGTTAAGTCAAGACAAGTTACCAGGTACCAAGACAAATTGCAGAATTTAATTTCTGATAATAATAACCCACTTCCATCTAAATTAAACACACCATGCATATGTGTCCCAAACAGAACATAAACTTTATTTTTCAGTACAATTTTTTAGTGTGTTTGCACCAGTCACCAGTTGGTCTATTCCCTTGGTAAACATCACTTTGGCACCATATGCCCCATTTAAACTACTCAAAGAGGGTCGGGTCTGTTAACAAGAACTTGGTGCCAGCCTGCCTCCCTTCTCACCTAGGTGCCAAGGGGACTACAGCACCAGTTATTAACTACCCTCGGGCAGGATCTGTGCACAGCAGGGATTGATGACATAGTGTAGTGACTGGAGACAGAGTGTCTGGGTGAGGGATCTAGATCTTAACCCATATGAAGAACCAAAATCCTGGGGAGTCCTTAAATATCAGGGTCAGGCTTTTGAATATTCAGAAGACCGAGCAGAGCATAATGGAGAAGACTAGCGGGTTCAGTGTACCTACTGAGCCAGGAGAGAATAGTGGTAAAGTATGGTGAATTCAGGGGGCAATGTGGTTAGGTTTACCTGCTCCCTCAGATAGAGATAACTTTGTTGAGTTGGAGGGGAGTCGGCTTTAGGGTTTGCGGTGGCTATGGAGTGTACTCACTTTTGGGTCTGACCAGAACTTCCACAATAATTTTAGTCATTCAGACTCCTATACAAATTAATGGGGGATCACAGACAATGGCTAAGGTCAAGTATTTCCTAATTTGCTCTTAACCACAGTAGAAAGGATGGAAGGGGTATCACTTGCAGAACACTTGACGCCATTTAACTACTGTCTTTTGAAACAAGTGTTTCAATTGCTGTTTTGAAAACCTTGTCAAAATACTTAATGACTGAATCTCCCACAGAAATCTTTGGAGCCTAATTTAACGCATAGAGTGAAATCAAATCTGAGCAGGACCATAGCTGTGCCCTGGGACTAGGAGTGAATATGGTATTGCTGTTGGCTACTGGAAGTGCCACTGGTTGCTCTTAAAGTGGTACTAACCCAAGCATATTTTGGAATAGTTACACCCAAAACACATTCTGCAAATTGAATAAATGTCCCCAAATTACAAAAATAACCCAGTGCCATTTTAAGCTCAAATGACTTGGTAGAAAGGAATCTTGGATGTCAGGGCCTACAACCGAGGCTTTGGGCACAACATTACCCAACAACAAAAATCAAAAAGTGATATAGTCCTTTTAAAATGATCCTTGAGTTTGGCAGCCACATGGGCTAATATCCATAAATACAGTATCCAATTCCCATTGTAAGAGTCCATGAGTCCAGCGCGTTCATGATATGAGCAAAATTTGACTTGACCAAATTTGTTTGGAGATATGTTTGCATCCGTCCATCCATACTCTCTTCATTAAAGGTCAGTTAAGTATGCCTGGAATACTGCACAGGTGAATGAATTACATTCTAATAGGTCACTTATGATGTGCTAAACCCCATCTTTCATTGTGTTACTGGTTTAAGTAAACTAGATTATAATACAGTTTCAGTCAAAAGAGATGATTATCAGTTTGAGATACCATGCTGGTAATAAAAGGTGAATGATCTTTAGCACATCTGTAAACCCAACTACACTTTCAACACTCCAGTACTTACAGATGGGTTAAGCATTATACAGCATTATGTTACAATATCTTAATCAGTTAATGAAACAACTTATCCTTTGCCCATTCAAGTCAATAGATAAACTTCTCCAATACTTTATGGCGTCTGAGCAAACAATGAACAGCAAAGGATAAAGTTTAACCCATCTGGATGTTGTCTGCATCTACTCTTCATTCTCTTACTGGAGTTACCTCACGTCCTGTTCTTG
Organism: Discoglossus pictus; assembly: GCA_027410445.1. Lineage (NCBI taxonomy): Eukaryota > Metazoa > Chordata > Amphibia > Anura > Alytidae > Discoglossus > Discoglossus pictus. The sequence goes on along the minus strand of CM050170.1, from coordinate 35,803,151 downwards.
TATCCCACTATAATGTGTATGATGAATGACACAGAGAAAAAATATTGTGCAGATTTAAAAATAATAATTGAGATAAGTATCTGAACTTTCTAAGCTTCCATATCCACTATCACATATATAGTTGTCGTAATTGCGAGTTTGTTGGTAACACTGTGTTAAAAGTTATGGGCTTGCGCATGCACAATGAGCGCCTTTAGACCTAAAGTTACAGGTTTGATGCGATCCACAATGAGCACCAACAGGCTTGCGATGAGTTCATCACAAAGCCCTTAAAGTAGAGGAGGGAGAGAGGCTTGCAATGAGCACCGAAGGCACTCATCACAAGGCCCGCAACTTAGAGGGGGGGAGGCTTGCAATGAGCGCTGAAGGCACTCATCACAAGACCCTCAACTTAGAGGGGAAGGGGGAGGCTTGCAATAAGCGGCAGAAATTTTAATTAAATGTGTGTGAAGACTTTTTAAAACATTATAGTGAGTCCATGGCAGAATTGAAAGGACTAATGGACATTCAAGAGGTATTTCTTTGTCATGGATTAAGTTGTAAAACTTTTAATCTGCCAGATCCAGGAATTATAGAGGAACTAAACTATGAAGAGTATGACTCTGATGTGGAAAAACCAAAAGCAGAAGTAAAGATAGTTACTTTAAATATATTACAATTGGAAGCATTTAACGCCTTACAACAAGCACTAGATGATGATAGGCTCAAAGAGCGTTATTTCTATCTAGATGGACCCGGTGGATCTGGCAAAACTTATATATATAATTTATTGATGAGTTTATTAGAGGTAAAGGTGAAATAGTACTACCCATTGCAAAGACTGGAATTGCTGGACTTTAAGGTGGTAGAACTGTACATAGTGGATTTAAACTTCCAGTTCCCATTTTAGAAAAACATCAGTATCGGATATTAGAATGACATAATTTCAAGCTAAAAATATAAAAAAAATTAAATAAATTATAATTGATGAGGCAACAATGATGTCTTGCCATGCTCTGCAATGTATTGATTATTTGTTTCGTGAAGTCATTGCTAATTATTTGCCTTTGGGGGAAGGTGATGTTGTTAGGTGGCGATGTTAGGCAGACATTACCTGTTATTGTCCATGGAAATCGAACAGACATTGAGTAAACTTGTATAAAGGCATCTTAAATTAGAGAAAAATATGAGATCAGAAGGCCAAAATGAATTAAATGGTTGGTTAATTAAAATAGGTGAAGGCCAAACAGAGGTAATAAGTAATTTACCTGAGGATACTGTGGAAATTCCATTGGCAATAATTTGTAATTATAATAATCATTTATATTCCATAATATCAGCTTTATTCCAAAATGGAATGATTAGCAATGGCTACTCAGAGCTTGCACACAAAGTAATATTAACATTGAAAAATAAAGATCCATTGCTTCTGAATAGTTACATTTTGGAATTAATAGATGGAACAAAAAAACGTATTACCGTGCAGATTGTGTACTAGCTGATGACGAACTGAATTTATAAATTAATTAACACCATCTGGAATGCCACCATATATTTTGCAGCTCAAAAAGGGGCAATCATGATGTTACTGCAAAATATGAACCCAGAAAAAGGACTTCTTATTGGGACCAGATTAATTGTTCAGGTTTTAAAAGATCATTTTATACTGTATATATACATATGTTTACATTACATATAGCAATAGTTTTGCCACATATAGGAAAGAGATTCTAAATATTAAAATATACCACTAACACTCAATATCTTAAATTAGAGGAATTTATGAAAGGTTGGACACTTTACTTCTAAATGGTTTCCTAATCCAATCTAGACTATAAGATCTTTGGATTATGATCCTCAACTCAGTTGTCCGGTCTTTGTATTCTGTGTAGCTCTGTTTCATAAACACATTCAAAAATAAGATTTCCAGTATTATTGCTTAATTTTTTAGGACATTGATTTCAACAATACTGCTTTACATCAAATAAAGAAGCCCTACAAAGTACAAAGAAGTATAATTTGTGAGTTACATTTTTGAACCCTTTTTATTCTTATATTTAGATAATTTAATGTATAAGAAAGAGTTGTGTAGTAGTGTTTCTTATTGTTTGGTTGTTTTTTTTCAAGATTCACTCACCACAGGGTCTATACCAGATGACTGGAGTAAAGCAGATGTGATACCTATATTTAAAAAGGGAGCAAGAGCAAATCCGGGGAATTATAGACCCAAAAATCCCCTAAGCGAGAGAAAAAAGGGCCGCCGAAAAAACGAAAACGAGGCTACAGGACCCTAAACATGCAAAACACCACGAAACACATACAGATTTTCCCGAAAAAGCCGGACGACGTCCAAGAACAAGGACGCAAAATCAGCCACAGCCGCGTACCACAAATTAGGCGCCATTTTACAACACTAACTTAAACAATGCGGAAGTGCACAGCTACCCTAACGGATTTGCCTCGCGAACGCACACTATTTACACTACACACTGCACACAGTCATGACACTTACACCTCAGCTCCACAGCACTGAACACACACATTGTATGCTGCAGCAACATGAAAACAGATTGCCAGCTCTTGAACACAATGCTTCCTGCATATATTACTTCAAAATAGGTAAAGTATATTCATTTATTATTTTATTCATTATTTCATTAGCATACAAAAAAAAAAAAACGATGCTCATAGCACACAAACAACCAACAGCCTCATAATGAGCGCCAAAGGATCTCGGAACACCAACAAAATAAATGTCTCGACCAAACAGCATTACCTGCCTTACAATCTTATTGCCGTCATTTTTTGACGGGCAAGTCGCTAGTATTAATATAATGATGTGTAATATTAGAATAAAATGCACATTTTTCTCCACAGAAATAAATTTGTGCTGTGTTTGCAAGCTCTGAGAGAACTCAAATCCTAATTGGCTGAACACAGATAATGAGCAGGTTCAGCAGCCAATCAGAATTACTCTATCCACAGAGGCGGGAATATTATTTCGATTGCTCTAATCTAAACTGTCAGAGGAAAACAAAGAGGTGGGAGCAGAGTTGAAAATATGATTGGTTGAGCAAAAAAAACCTGATAACTTCTACAACCAATCAGCATGCTGGAAAAAGGAGGGAAAATCACAGTTACCTGTATTTGCTTCAGGACCAAGAGGTGATTATATTGTGTGATTATACACAAGGGGCCTCATTCAATTGCAATTTGGCCAATTGAATAGGGCCCTAAAGAAGCACATAGCATATATATTTTTAAAGAAGTTTTTAGTTAGTGAAAACCTTGCTTATGGATAAATGTTTACTAACTAAAAACTTCTTTAAAAAATATATGCTATGTGCTTATTTAGAGCCCTATTCAATTGGCCAAATTGCAATTGAATGAGGGCCAATGTGAGGGAGAGATTATTATTACAGTTATCTTTATCCTTTATTTATAATTCTTATTGCTAGATTAGATTAATAGTAATATAAATATGTGTAATATTAGACATGTATATGTTATTACTGCTGGATTACATTATTATAACATGTGTAATATCACAGATATAAACATACCGGCTGGATTACATTTATATGAATGTATAATATTTAATATTTACACATTTTTTGCTGTTAAAGTGACAGACATTTTGACAGTGGGCGTGTCATGTGGACTCCATGTTGTACAGTTGTGATCATGTGGACTCCATAGTGTATAGTTGGGCACATCTGGACTCCATGTTGTACAGTTGTGATCATGTGGACTCCATAGTGTATAGTTGGGCACATCTGGACTCCATGTTGTACAGTTGTGATCATGTGGACTCCATAGTGTATAGTTGGGCACATCTGGGCTCCATGTTGTACAGCTGTGATCATGTGGACTCCATAGTGTATAGTTGGGCACATCTGGGCTTCATGTTGTACAGTTGTGATCATGTGGACTCCATAGTGTATAGTTGGGCACATCTGGACTCCATGTTGTACAGTTGTGATCATGTGGACTCCATAGTGTATAGTTGGGCACATCTGGGCTCCATGTTGTACAGTTGTGATCATGTGAACTCCATAATGTATAGTTGGGCACATCTGGGCTCCATGTTGTACAGCTGTGATCATGTGGACTCCATAGTGTATAGTTGGGCACATCTGGGCTCCATGTTGTACAGCTGTGATCATGTGGACTCCATAGTGTATAGTTCGGCACATCTGGGCTCCATGTTGTACAGTTGTGATCATGTGGACTTCATAGTGTATAGTTGGGCACATCTGGACTCCATGTTGTACAGCTGTGTTCATGTGGACTCCATAGTGCATAGTTGTGATCATCTGGGCTCCATGTTGTACAGCTGTGATCATGTGGACTCCATTGTGTATAGTTGTGATCATCTGGGCTCCATGTTGTACAGTTGTGATCATGTGACTCCATAGTGTATAGTTGGGCACATCTGGACTCCATTTTGTACAGTTGTGATCATGTGGACTCCATAGTGTATAGTTGGGCACATCTGGGATTCATGTATTACAGCTGTGATCATGTGGACTCCATAGTGTATAGTTGGGCACATCTAGTCTCCATGTTGTACAGCTGTGATCATGTGGACTCCATAGTGTATAGTTGGGCACATATGGACTCCATGTTGTACAGTTGCGATCATGTGGACTCCATGTTGTACAGTTGTGATCATGTGGACTCCATAGTGTATAGTTGGGCACATCTGGGCTCCATGTTGTACAGTTGTGATCATGTGGACTCCTTAATGTATAGTTGGGCACATCTGGGCTCCATGCTGTACAGCTGTGATCATGTGGACTCCGTAGAGTATAGTTGGGCACATCTGGGCTCCATGTTGTACAGTTGTGATCATGTGGACTTCATAGTGTATAGTTGGGCACATCTGGACTCCATGTTGTACAGCTGTGATCATGTGGACTCCATAGTGTATAGTTGTGATCATCTGGGCTCCATGTTGTACATCTTTGATCATGTGGACTCCATAGTGTATAGTTGGGCACATCTGGGCTCCATGTTGTACAGCTGTGATCATGTGGACTCCATAGTGTATAGTTCGGCACATCTGGGCTCCATGTTGTACAGTTGTGATCATGTGGACTTCATAGTGTATAGTTGGGCACATCTGGACTCCATGTTGTACAGCTGTGTTCATGTGAACTCCATAGTGCATAGTTGTGATCATCTGGGCTCCATGTTGTACAGCTGTGATCATGTGGACTCCATTGTGTATAGTTGTGATCATCTGGGCTCCATGTTGTACAGTTGTGATCATGTGACTCCATAGTGTATAGTTGGGCACATCTGGACTCCATTTTGTACAGTTGTGATCATGTGGACTCCATAGTGTATAGTTGGGCACATCTGGGATTCATGTATTACAGCTGTGATCATGTGGACTCCATAGTGTATAGTTGGGCACATCTAGTCTCCATGTTGTACAGCTGTGATCATGTGGACTCCATAGTGTATAGTTGGGCACATATGGACTCCATGTTGTACAGTTGTGATCATGTGGACTCCATGTTGTACAGTTGTGATCATGTGGACTCCATAGTGTATAGTTGGGCACATCTGGGCTCCATGTTGTACAGTTGTGATCATGTGGACTCCTTAATGTATAGTTGGGCACATCTGGGCTCCATGTTGTACAGCTGTGATCATGTGGACTCCGTAGAGTATAGTTGGGCACATCTGGACTCCATGTTGTACAGCTGTGATCATGTGGACTCCATAGTGTATAGTTGTGATCATCTGGGCTCCATGTTGTACATCTTTGATCATGTGGACTCCATCGTGTATAGTTGTGATCATCTGGGCTCCATGTTGTACAGTTGTGATCATGTGGACTCCATAGTGTATAGTTGGGCACATCTGGACTCCATGTTGTAAAGTTGTGATCATGTGGACTCCATAGTGTATAGTTGTGATCATGTGGACTCCATAGTGTATAGTTGGGCACATCTGGACTCCATGTTGTACAGTTGTGATCATGTGGACTCCATAGTGTATAGTTGGGCACATCTGGACTCCATGTTATACAGCTGTGATCATGTGGACTCCATAGTGTATAGTTGGGCACATATGGACTCCATGTTGTACAGTTGTCTTCATGTGGACTCCATGTTGTACAGTTGTGATCATGTGGACTCCATAGTGTATAGTGGGGCACATCTGGACTCCATGTTGTACAGTTGTGATCATGTGGACTCCATAGTGTATAGTTGGGCACATCTGGGCTCCATGTTGTACAGCTGTGATCATGTGGACTCCATAGTGTATAGTTGGGCACATCTGGACTCCATGTTGTACAGTTGTGATCATGTGGACTCCATAGTGTATAGTTGGGCACATCTGGGCTCCATGTTGTACAGTTGTGATCATGTGGACTCCATAGTGTATAGTTGGGCACATCTGGGCTCCATGTTGTACAGCTATGATCATGTGGACTCCATAGTGAATAGTTGGGCACATCTGGGCTCCATGTTGTACAGCTGTGATTATGTGGACTCCATAGTGTATAGTTGGGCACATCTGGGCTCCATGTTGTACAGCTGTGATCATGTGGACTCCATCGTGTATAGTTGTGATCATCTGGGCTCCATGTTGTACAGTTGTGATCATGTGGACTCCATAGTGTATAGTTGGGCACATCTGGACTCCATGCTGTACAGTTGTGATCATGTGGACTCCATAGTGTATAGTTGGGCACATCTGGGCTTCATGTTGTCCAGCTTTGATCATGTGGACTCCATAGTGTATAGTTGGCCACATCTGGACTCCATGTTGTACAGCTGGGATCATGTGGACTCCATAGTGTATAGTTGGGCACATCTGGGTTCCATGTTGTACAGTTGTGATCATGTGGACTTCATAGTGTATAGTTGGGCACATCTGGACTCCATGTTGTACAGCTGTGATCATGTGGACTCCATAGTGTATAGTTGTGATCATCTGGGCTCCATGTTGTACAGCTGTGATCATGTGGACTCCATAGTGTATAGTTGTGATCATCTGGGCTCCATGTTGTACAGTTGTGATCATGTGGACTCCATAGTGTATAGTTGGGCACATCTGGACTCCATGCTGTACAGTTGTGATCATGTGGACTCCATAGTGTATAGTTGGGCACATCTGGGCTCCATGTTGTACAGCTGTGATCATGTGGACTCCATAGTGTATAGTTCGGCACATCTGGGCTCCATGTTGTACAGCTGTGATCATGTGGACTTCATAGTGTATAGTTGGGCACATCTGGACTCCATGTTGTACAGCTGTGTTCATGTGGACTCCATAGTGCATAGTTGTGATCATCTGGGCTCCATGTTGTACAGCTGTGATCATGTGGACTCCATTGTGTATAGTTGTGATCATCTGGGCTCCATGTTGTACAGTTGTGATCATGTGACTCCATAGTGTATAGTTGGGCACATCTGGACTCCATTTTGTACAGTTGTGATCATGTGGACTCCATAGTGTATAGTTGGGCACATCTGGGATTCATGTATTACAGCTGTGATCATGTGGACTCCATAGTGTATAGTTGGGCACATCTAGTCTCCATGTTGTACAGCTGTGATCATGTGGACTCCATAGTGTATAGTTGGGCACATATGGACTCCATGTTGTACAGTTGCGATCATGTGGACTCCATGTTGTACAGTTGTGATCATGTGGACTCCATAGTGTATAGTTGGGCACATCTGGGCTCCATGTTGTACAGTTGTGATCATGTGGACTCCTTAATGTATAGTTGGGCACATCTGGGCTCCATGCTGTACAGCTGTGATCATGTGGACTCCGTAGAGTATAGTTGGGCACATCTGGGCTCCATGTTGTTCAGTTGTGATCATGTGGACTTCATAGTGTATAGTTGGGCACATCTGGACTCCATGTTGTACAGCTGTGATCATGTGGACTCCATAGTGTATAGTTGTGATCATCTGGGCTCCATGTTGTACATCTTTGATCATGTGGACTCCATAGTGTATAGTTGGGCACATCTAGTCTCCATGTTGTACAGCTGTGATCATGTGGACTCCATAGTGTATAGTTGGGCACATATGGACTCCATGTTGTACAGTTGCGATCATGTGGACTCCATGTTGTACAGTTTTGATCATGTGGACTCCATAGTGTATAGTTGGGCACATCTGGGCTTCATGTTGTCCAGCTTTGATCATGTGGACTCCATAGTGTATAGTTGGCCACATCTGGACTCCATGTTGTACAGCTGGGATCATGTGGACTCCATAGTGTATAGTTGGGCACATCTGGGTTCCATGTTGTACAGTTGTGATCATGTGGACTTCATAGTGTATAGTTGGGCACATCTGGACTCCATGTTGTACAGCTGTGATCATGTGGACTCCATAGTGTATAGTTGTGATCATCTGGGCTCCATGTTGTACAGCTGTGATCATGTGGACTCCATAGTGTATAGTTGTGATCATCTGGGCTCCATGTTGTACAGCTGTGATCATGTGGACTCCATCGTGTATAGTTGTGATCATCTGGGCTCCATGTTGTACAGTTGTGATCATGTGGACTCCATACTGTATAGTTGGGCACATCTGGACTCCATGTTGTACAGTTGTGATCATGTGGACTCCATAGTGTATAGTTGGGCACATCTGGGCTCCATGTTGTACAGCTTTGATCATGTGGACTCCATAGTGTATAGTTGGGCACATCTGGACTCCATGTTGTACAGTTGTAATCATGTGGACTCCATAGTGTATAGTTGTGATCATGTTGACTCCATAGTGTATAGTTAGGCACATCTGGACTCCATGTTGTACAGTTGTGATCATGTGGACTCCATAGTGTATAGTTGGGCACATCTGGACTCCATGTTGTACAGTTGTGATCATGTGGACTCCATAGTGTATAGTTGGGCACATCTGGACTCCATGTTATACAGCTGTGATCATGTGGACTCCATAGTGTATAGTTGGGCACATATGGACTCCATGTTGTACAGTTGTCTTCATGTGGACTCCATGTTGTACAGTTGTGATCATGTGGACTCCATAGTGTATAGTGGGGCACATCTGGACTCCATGTTGTACAGTTGTGATCATGTGGACTCCATAGTGTATAGTTGGGCACATCTGGGCTCCATGTTGTACAGCTGTGATCATGTGGACTCCATAGTGTATAGTTGGGCACATCTGGACTCCATGTTGTACAGTTGTGATCATGTGGACTCCATAGTGTATAGTTGGGCACATCTGGGCTCCATGTTGTGCAGTTGTGATCATGTGGACTCCATAGTGTATAGTTGGGCACATCTGGGCTCCATGTTGTACAGCTATGATCATGTGGACTCCATAGTGAATAGTTGGGCACATCTGGGCTCCATGTTGTACAGCTGTGATTATGTGGACTCCATAGTGTATAGTTGGCCACATCTGGGCTCCATGTTGTACAGCTGTGATCATGTGGACTCCATCGTGTATAGTTGTGATCATCTGGGCTCCATGTTGTACAGTTGTGATCATGTGGACTCCATAGTGTATAGTTGGGCACATCTGGACTCCATGCTGTACAGTTGTGATCATGTGGACTCCATAGTGTATAGTTGGGCACATCTGGGCTTCATGTTGTCCAGCTTTGATCATGTGGACTCCATAGTGTATAGTTGGCCACATCTGGACTCCATGTTGTACAGCTGGGATCATGTGGACTCCATAGTGTATAGTTGGGCACATCTGGGTTCCATGTTGTACAGTTGTGATCATGTGGACTCCTTAATGTATAGTTGGGCACATCTGGGCTCCATGCTGTACAGCTGTGATCATGTGGACTCCGTAGAGTATAGTTGGGCACATCTGGGCTCCATGTTGTTCAGTTGTGATCATGTGGACTTCATAGTGTATAGTTGGGCACATCTGGACTCCATGTTGTACAGCTGTGATCATGTGGACTCCATAGTGTATAGTTGTGATCATCTGGGCTCCATGTTGTACATCTTTGATCATGTGGACTCCATAGTGTATAGTTGGGCACATCTAGTCTCCATGTTGTACAGCTGTGATCATGTGGACTCCATAGTGTATAGTTGGGCACATATGGACTCCATGTTGTACAGTTGCGATCATGTGGACTCCATGTTGTACAGTTTTGATCATGTGGACTCCATAGTGTATAGTTGGGCACATCTGGGCTTCATGTTGTCCAGCTGTGATCATGTGGACTCCATAGTGTATAGTTGGACACATCTGGACTCCATGTTGTACAGCTGGGATCATGTGGACTCCATAGTGTATAGTTGGGCACATCTGGGTTCCATGTTGTACAGTTGTGATCATGTGGACTTCATAGTGTATAGTTGGGCACATCTGGACTCCATGTTGTACAGCTGTGATCATGTGGACTCCATAGTGTATAGTTGTGATCATCTGGGCTCCATGTTGTACAGCTGTGATCATGTGGACTCCATAGTGTATAGTTGTGATCATCTGGGCTCCATGTTGTACAGCTGTGATCATGTGGACTCCATCGTGTATAGTTGTGATCATCTGGGCTCCATGTTGTACAGTTGTGATCATGTGGACTCCATACTGTATAGTTGGGCACATCTGGACTCCATGTTGTACAGTTGTGATCATGTGGACTCCATAGTGTATAGTTGGGCACATCTGGGCTCCATGTTGTACAGCTTTGATCATGTGGACTCCATAGTGTATAGTTGGGCACATCTGGACTCCATGTTGTACAGTTGTAATCATGTGGACTCCATAGTGTATAGTTGTGATCATGTGGACTCCATAGTGTATAGTTAGGCACATCTGGACTCCATGTTGTACAGTTGTGATCATGTGGACTCCATAGTGTATAGTTGGGCACATCTGGACTCCATGTTGTACAGTTGTGATCATGTGGACTCCATAGTGTATAGTTGGGCACATCTGGACTCCATGTTATACAGCTGTGATCATGTGGACTCCATAGTGTATAGTTGGGCACATATGGACTCCATGTTGTACAGTTGTCATCATGTGGACTCCATGTTGTACAGTTGTGATCATGTGGACTCCATAGTGTATAGTTGGGCACATCTGGACTCCATGTTGTACAGTTGTGATCATGTGGACTCCATAGTGTATAGTTGGGCACATCTGGGCTCCATGTTGTACAGCTGTGATCATGTGGACTCCATAGTGTATAGTTGGGCACATCTGGACTCCATGTTGTACAGTTGTGATCATGTGGACTCCATAGTGTATAGTTGGGCACATCTGGGCTCCATGTTGTGCAGTTGTGATCATGTGGACTCCATAGTGTATAGTTGGGCACATCTGGGCTCCATGTTGTACAGCTATGATCATGTGGACTCCATAGTGAATAGTTGGGCACATCTGGGCTCCATGTTGTACAGCTGTGATTATGTGGACTCCATAGTGTATAGTTGGGCACATCTGGGCTCCATGTTGTACAGCTGTGATCATGTGGACTCCATCGTGTATAGTTGTGATCATCTGGGCTCCATGTTGTACAGTTGTGATCATGTGGACTCCATAGTGTATAGTTGGGCACATCTGGACTCCATGCTGTACAGTTGTGATCATGTGGACTCCATAGTGTATAGTTGGGCACATCTGGGCTTCATGTTGTCCAGCTGTGATCATGTGGACTCCATAGTGTATAGTTGGGCACATCTGGACTCCATGTTGTACAGCTGGGATCATGTGGACTCCATAGTGTATAGTTGGGCACATCTGGGTTCCATGTTGTACAGTTGTGATCATGTGGACTTCATAGTGTATAGTTGGGCACATCTGGACTCCATGTTGTACAGCTGTGATCATGTGGACTCCATAGTGTATAGTTGTGATCATCTGGGCTCCATGTTGTACAGCTGTGATCATGTGGACTCCATAGTGTATAGTTGTGATCATCTGGGCTCCATGTTATACAGCTGTGATCATGTGGACTCCATCGTGTATAGTTGTGATCATCTGGGCTCCATGTTGTACAGTTGTGATCATGTGGACTCCATACTGTATAGTTGGGCACATCTGGACTCCATGTTGTACAGTTGTGATCATGTGGACTCCATAGTATATAGTTGGGCACATCTGGGCTCCATGTTGTACAGCTGTGATCATGTGGACTCCATAGTGTATAGTTGGGCACATCTGGACTCCATGTTGTACAGTTGTAATCATGTGGACTCCATAGTGTATAGTTGTGATCATGTGGACTCCATAGTGTATAGTTGGGCACATCTGGACTCCATGTTGTACAGTTGTGATCATGTGGACTCCATAGTGTATAGTTGGGCACATCTGGACTCCATGTTGTACAGTTGTGATCATGTGGACTCCATAGTGTATAGTTGGGCACATCTGGGTTCCATGTTGTACAGTTGTGATCATGTGGACTTCATAGTGTATAGTTGGGCACATCTGGACTCCATGTTGTACAGCTGTGATCATGTGGACTCCATAGTGTATAGTTGTGATCATCTGGGCTCCATGTTGTACAGCTGTGATCATGTGGACTCCATAGTGTATAGTTGTGATCATCTGGGCTCCATGTTGTACAGCTGTGATCATGTGGACTCCATCGTGTATAGTTGTGATCATCTGGGCTCCATGTTGTACAGTTGTGATCATGTGGACTCCATAGTGTATAGTTGGGCACATCTGGACTCCATGTTGTACAGTTGTGATCATGTGGACTCCATAGTGTATAGTTGGGCACATCTGGGCTCCATGTTGTACAGCTGTGATCATGTGGACTCCATAGTGTATAGTTGGGCACATCTGGACTCCATGTTGTACAGCTGTGATCATGTGGACTCCATAGTGTATAGTTGGGCACATCTGGGTTCCATGTTGTAAAGCTGTGATCATGTGGACTCCATAGTGTATAGTTGTGATCATCTGGGCTCCATGTTGTACAGCTGTGATCATGTGGACTCCATAGTGTATAGTTGGGCACATCTGGGCTCCATGTTGTACAGCTGTGATCATGTGGACTCCATAGTGAATAGTTGGGCACATCTGGACTCCATGTTGTACAGCTGTGATCATGTGGCCTCCATAGTGTATAGTTGTGATCATGTGGACTCCATAGTGTATAGTTGGGCACATCTGGACTCCATGTTGTACAGTTGTGATCATGTGGATTCCATAGTGTATAGTTGGGCACATCTGGGCTCCATGTTGTACAGCTGTGATCATGTGGACTTCATAGTGTATAGTTGGGCACATCTGGGCTCCATGTTGTACAGCTGTGATCATGTGGACTCCATAGTGTATAGTTGGGCACATCTGGACTCCATGTTGTACAGTTGTGATCATGTGGACTCCATAGTGTATAGTTGTGATCATGTGGACTCCATAGTGTATAGTTGGGCACATCTGGACTCCATGGTTTACAGTTGTGATCATGTGGACTCCATAGTGTATAGTTGGGCACATCTGGACTCCATGTTATACAGCTTTGATCATGTGGACTCCATAGTGTATAGTTGGGCACATATGGACTCCATGTTGTACAGTTGTCATCATGTGGACTCCATGTTGTACAGTTGTGATCATGTGGACTCCATAGTGTATAGTTGGGCACATCTGGACTCCATGTTGTACAGTTGTGATCATGTGGACTCCATAGTGTATAGTTGGGCACATCTGGGCTCCATGTTGTACAGCTGTGATCATGTGGACTCCATAGTGTATAGTTGGGCACATCTGGGCTCCATGTTGTACAGCTATGATCATGTGGACTCCATAGTGAATAGTTGGGCACATCTGGGCTCCATGTTGTACAGCTGTGATTATGTGGACTCCATAGTGTATAGTTGGCCACATCTGGGCTCCATGTTGTACAGCTGTGATCATGTGGACTCCATCGTGTATAGTTGTGATCATCTGGGCTCCATGTTGTACAGTTGTGATCATGTGGACTCCATAGTGTATAGTTGGGCACATCTGGACTCCATGCTGTACAGTTGTGATCATGTGGACTCCATAGTGTATAGTTGGGCACATCTGGGCTTCATGTTGTCCAGCTTTGATCATGTGGACTCCATAGTGTATAGTTGGCCACATCTGGACTCCATGTTGTACAGCTGGGATCATGTGGACTCCATAGTGTATAGTTGGGCACATCTGGGTTCCATGTTGTACAGTTGTGATCATGTGGACTTCATAGTGTATAGTTGGGCACATCTGGACTCCATGTTGTACAGCTGTGATCATGTGGACTCCATAGTGTATAGTTGTGATCATCTGGGCTCCATGTTGTACAGCTGTGATCATGTGGACTCCATAGTGTATAGTTGTGATCATCTGGGCTCCATGTTATACAGCTGTGATCATGTGGACTCCATCGTGTATAGTTGTGATAATCTGGGCTCCATGTTGTACAGTTGTGATCATGTGGACTCCATAGTATATAGTTGGGCACATCTGGGCTCCATGTTGTACAGCTGTGATCATGTGGACTCCATAGTGTATAGTTGGGCACATCTGGACTCCATGTTGTACAGTTGTAATCATGTGGACTCCATAGTGTATAGTTGTGATCATGTGGACTCCATAGTGTATAGTTGGGCACATCTGGACTCCATGTTGTACAGTTGTGATCATGTGGACTCCATAGTGTATAGTTGGGCACATCTGGACTCCATGTTGTACAGTTGTGATCATGTGGACTCCATAGTGTATAGTTGGGCACATCTGGGTTCCATGTTGTACAGTTGTGATCATGTGGACTTCATAGTGTATAGTTGGGCACATCTGGACTCCATGTTGTACAGCTGTGATCATGTGGACTCCATAGTGTATAGTTGTGATCATCTGGGCTCCATGTTGTACAGCTGTGATCATGTGGACTCCATAGTGTATAGTTGTGATCATCTGGGCTCCATGTTGTACAGCTGTGATCATGTGGACTCCATCGTGTATAGTTGTGATCATCTGGGCTCCATGTTGTACAGTTGTGATCATGTGGACTCCATAGTGTATAGTTGGGCACATCTGGACTCCATGTTGTACAGTTGTGATCATGTGGACTCCATAGTGTATAGTTGGGCACATCTGGGCTCCATGTTGTACAGCTGTGATCATGTGGACTCCATAGTGTATAGTTGGGCACATCTGGACTCCATGTTGTACAGCTGTGATCATGTGGACTCCATAGTGTATAGTTGGGCACATCTGGGTTCCATGTTGTACAGTTGTGATCATGTGGACTCCATAGTGTATAGTTGTGATCATCTGGGCTCCATGTTGTACAGCTGTGATCATGTGGACTCCATAGTGTATAGTTGGGCACATCTGGGCTCCATGTTGTACAGCTGTGATCATGTGGACTCCATAGTGAATAGTTGGGCACATCTGGACTCCATGTTGTACAGCTGTGATCATGTGGACTCCATAGTGTATAGTTGTGATCATGTGGACTCCATAGTGTATAGTTGGGCACATCTGGACTCCATGTTGTACAGTTGTGATCATGTGGACTTCATAGTGTATAGTTGGGCACATCTGGGCTCCATGTTGTACAGCTGTGATCATGTGGACTTCATAGTGTATAGTTGGGCACATCTGGGCTCCATGTTGTACAGCTGTGATCATGTGGACTCCATAGTGTATAGTTGGGCACATCTGGACTCCATGTTGTACAGTTGTGATCATGTGGACTCCATAGTGTATAGTTGTGATCATGTGGACTCCATAGTGTATAGTTGGGCACATCTGGACTCCATGGTTTACAGTTGTGATCATGTGGACTCCATAGTGTATAGTTGGGCACATCTGGACTCCATGTTATACAGCTTTGATCTTGTGGACTCCATAGTGTATAGTTGGGCACATATGGACTCCATGTTGTACAGTCGTCATCATGTGGACTCCATGTTGTACAGTTGTGATCATGTGGACTCCATAGTGTATAGTTGGGCACATCTGGACTCCATGTTGTACAGTTGTGATCATGTGGACTCCATAGTGTATAGTTGGGCACATCTGGGCTCCATGTTGTACAGCTGTGATCATGTGGACTCCATAGTGTATAGTTGGGCACATCTGGACTCCATGTTGTACAGTTGTGATCATGTGGACTCCATAGTGTATAGTTGGGCACATCTGGGCTCCATGTTGTACAGTTGTGATCATGTGGACTCCATAGTGTATAGTTGGGCACATCTGGGCTCCATGTTGTACAGCTATGATCATGTGGACTCCATAGTGAATAGTTGGGCACATCTGGGCTCCATGTTGTACAGCTGTGATTATGTGGACTACATAGTGTATAGTTGGGCACATCTGGGCTCCATGTTGTACAGCTGTGATCATGTGGACTCCATCGTGTATAGTTGTGATCATCTGGGCTCCATGTTGTACAGTTGTGATCATGTGGACTCCATAGTGTATAGTTGGGCACATCTGGACTCCATGCTGTACAGTTGTGATCATGTGGACTCCATAGTGTATAGTTGGGCACATCTGGGCTTCATGTTGTCCAGCTGTGATCATGTGGACTCCATAGTGTATAGTTGGGCACATCTGGACTCCATGTTGTACAGCTGGGATCATGTGGACTCCATAGTGTATAGTTGGGCACATCTGGGTTCCATGTTGTACAGTTGTGATCATGTGGACTTCATAGTGTATAGTTGGGCACATCTGGACTCCATGTTGTACAGCTGTGATCATGTGGACTCCATAGTGTATAGTTGTGATCATCTGGGCTCCATGTTGTACAGCTGTGATCATGTGGACTCCATAGTGTATAGTTGTGATCATCTGGGCTCCATGTTGTACAGCTGTGATCATGTGGACTCCATCGTGTATAGTTGTGATCATCTGGGCTCCATGTTGTACAGTTGTGATCATGTGGACTCCATAGTGTATAGTTGGGCACATCTGGACTCCATGTTGTACAGTTGTGATCATGTGGACTCCATAGTGTATAGTTGGGCACATCTGGGCTCCATGTTGTACAGCTGTGATCATGTGGACTCCATAGTGTATAGTTGGGCACATCTGGACTCCATGTTGTACAGCTGTGATCATGTGGACTCCATAGTGTATAGTTGGGCACATCTGGGTTCCATGTTGTACAGCTGTGATCATGTGGACTCCATAGTGTATAGTTGTGATCATCTGGGCTCCATGTTGTACAGCTGTGATCATGTGGACTCCATAGTGTATAGTTGGGCACATCTGGACTCCATGTTGTACAGCTGTGATCATGTGGACTCCATAGTGTATAGTTGGGCACATCTGGGCTCCATGTTGTACAGCTGTGATCATGTGGACTCCATAGTGTATAGTTGGGCACATCTGGACTCCATGTTGTACAGCTGTGATCATGTGGACTCCATAGTGTATAGTTAGGCACATCTGGGTTCCATGTTGTACAGCTGTGATCATGTGGACTCCATAGTGTATAGTTGTGATCATCTGGGCTCCATGTTGTACAGCTGTGATCATGTGGACTCCATAGTGTATAGTTGGGCACATCTGGGCTCCATGTTGTACAGCTGTGATCAGTTGGGCACATCTGGACTCCATGCTGTACAGTTGTGATCATGTGGACTCCATAGTGTATAGTTGGGCACATCTGGGCTTCATGTTGTCCAGCTGTGATCATGTGGACTCCATAGTGTATAGTTGGGCACATCTGGACTCCATGTTGTACAGCTGTGATCATGTGGACTCCATAGTGTATAGTTGGGCACATCTGGGCTCCATGTTGTACAGTTGTGATCATGTGGACTCCATAGTGTATAGTTGGGCACATCTGGGCTCCATGTTGTACAGCTATGATCATGTGGACTCCATAGTGAATAGTTGGGCACATCTGGGCTCCATGTTGTACAGCTGTGATTATGTGGACTCCATAGTGTATAGTTGGGCACATCTGGGCTCCATGTTGTACAGCTGTGATCATGTGGACTCCATCGTGTATAGTTGTGATCATCTGAGCTCCATGTTGTACAGTTGTGATCATGTGGACTCCATAGTGTATAGTTGGGCACATCTGGACTCCATGCTGTACAGTTGTGATCATGTGGACTTTATAGTGTATAGTTGGGCACATCTGGGCTTCATGTTGTCCAGCTGTGATCATGTGGACTCCATAGTGTATAGTTGGGCACATCTGGACTCCATGTTGTACAGCTGGGATCATGTGGACTCCATAGTGTATAGTTGGGCACATCTGGGTTCCATGTTGTACAGTTGTGATCATGTGGACTTCATAGTGTACAGTTGGGCACATCTGGGCTCCATGTTGTACAGCTGTGATCATGTGGACTCCATAGTGTATAGTTGTGATCATCTGGGCTCCATGTTGTACAGCTGTGATCATGTGGACTCCATAGTGTATAGTTGTGATCATCTGGGCTCCATGTTGTACAGCTGTGATCATGTGGACTCCATCGTGTATAGTTGTGATCATCTGGGCTCCATGTTGTACAGTTGTGATCATGTGGACTCCATAGTGTATAGTTGGGCACATCTGGACTCCATGTTGTACAGATGTGATCATGTGGACTCCATAGTGTATAGTTGGGCACATCTGGGCTCCATGTTGTACAGCTGTGATCATGTGGACTCCATAGTGTATAGTTGGGCACATCTGGACTCCATGTTGTACAGCTGTGATCATGTGGACTCCATAGTGTATAGTTGGGCACATCTGGGTTCCATGTTGTACAGCTGTGATCATGTGGACTCCATAGTGTATAGTTGTGATCATCTGGGCTCCATGTTGTACAGCTGTGATCATGTGGACTCCATAGTGTATAGTTGGGCACATCTGGGCTCCATGTTGTACAGCTGTGATCATGTGGACTCCATAGTGAATAGTTGGGCACATCTGGACTCCATGTTGTACAGCTGTGATCATGTGGACTCCATAGTGTATAGTTGGGCACATCTGGGCTCCATGTTGTACAGTTGTGATCATGTGGACTTCATAGTGTATAGTTGGGCACATCTGGACTCCATGTTGTACAGCTGTGATCATGTGGACTCCATAGTGTATAGTTGTGATCATCTGGGCTCCATGTTGTACAGCTGTGATCATGTGGACTCCATAGTGTATAGTTGGGCACATCTGGTCTCCATGTTGTACAGTTGTGATAATGTGGACTCCATGTTGTACAGTTGTGATCATGTGATCATGTGGACACCATGTTGTACTGTTGTGATCATGTGGGCTCCATAGTGTATAGTTGTGATCATCTGGGCTCCATGTTGTACATCTGTGATCATGTGGACTCCATCGTGTATAGTTGTGATCATCTGGGCTCCATGTTGTACAGTTGTGATCATGTGGACTCCATAGTGTATAGTTCGGCACATCTGGACTCCATGTTGTACAGTTGTGATCATGTGGACTCCATAGTGTATAGTTGTGATCATGTGGACTCCATAGTGTATAGTTGGGCACATCTGGACTCCATGTTGTACAGTTGTGATCATGTGGACTTCATAGTGTATAGTTGGGCACATCTGGACTCCATGTTGTACAGCTGTGATCATGTGGACTCCATAGTGTATAGTTGTGATCATCTGGGCTCCATGTTGTACAGCTGTGATCATGTGGACTCCATAGTGTATAGTTGGGCACATCTGGTCTCCATGTTGTACAGTTGTGATAATGTGGACTCCATGTTGTACAGTTGTGATCATGTGGACTCCATGTTGTATAGTTGTGATCATGTGGACTCCATGTTGTACTGTTGTGATCATGTGGGCTCCATAGTGTATAGTTGTGATCATCTGGGCTCCATGTTGTACATCTGTGATCATGTGGACTCCATCGTGTATAGTTGTGATCATCTGGGCTCCATGTTGTACAGTTGTGATCATGTGGACTCCATAGTGTATAGTTGGGCACATCTGGACTCCATGTTGTACACTTGTGATCATGTGGACTCCATAGTGTATAGTTGTGATCATGTGGACTCCATAGTGTATAGTTGGGCACATCTGGACTCCATGTTGTACAGTTGTGATCATGTGGACTCCATAGTGTATAGTTGGGCACATCTGGACTCCATGTTATACAGCTTTGATCATGTGGACTTCATAGTGTATGGTTGGGCACATATGGACTCCATGTTGTACAGTTGTCATCATGTGGACTTCATGTTGTACAGTTGTGATTATGTGGAATCCATAGTGTATAGTTGGGCACATCTGGACTCCATGTTTTACAGCTGTGATCATGTGGACTCCATAGTGTATAGTTGGGCACATCTGGGCTCCATGTTGTACAGCTGTGATCATGTGGACTCCATAGTGTATAGTTGGGCACATCTGGACTCCATGTTGTACAGTTGTGATCATGTGGACTCCATAGTGTATAGTTGGGCACATCTGGGCTCCATGTTGTACAGCTATGATCATGTGGACTCCATAGTGAATAGTTGGGCACATCTGGGCTCCATGTTGTACAGCTGTGATTATGTGGACTCCATAGTGTATAGTTGGGTACATCTGGGCTCCATGTTGTACAGCTGTGATCATGTGGACTCCATCGTGTATAGTTGTGATCATCTGGGCTCCATGTTGTACAGTTGTGATCATGTGGACTCCATAGTGTATAGTTGGGCACATCTGGACTCCATGTTGTACAGTTGTGATCATGTGGACTCCATAGTGTATAGTTGGGCACATCTGGGCTCCATGTTGTACAGCTGTGATCATGTGGACTCCATAGTGTATAGTTGGGCACATCTGGACTCCATGTTGTACAGCTATGATCATGTGGACTCCATAGTGTATAGTTGGGCACATCTGGGTTCCATGTTGTACAGTTGTGATCATGTGGACTTCATAGTGTATAGTTGGGCACATCTGGACTCCATGTTGTACAGCTGTGATCATGTGGACTCCATAGTTTCTTTTTAGTTTCAATAAAGTTCAAACAAGGTTTTCTTAATATTTTTTCATTTGAAAAACAACATCTGTAATGTTTAAACTTGTTCTTTTAAATGCTTGAAAAAAAGAACAGTTGTGGTCTATGTCCTATTAAGTGCTTCCTATAATATCTCGCTTTCCTTCAGGTTCTATTACAAGGTCTGGATCTTTCCTGTTACCTGCCTGCCAATGCCGCAGCATGCAGCGGCCAGCAGGTGAGTAATGTGCAGATCAGTATGCTAATGTGTGGCTCAGTATGGTAATGTGTGGCTCAGTATGCAAATGTGTGTCTCAGTATGCAACTGCGCGGCTCAGCATACTAATGTGTGTCTGAGTGTGCTAATGTGCAGAAGAGTATGCTAATGTGCGGGTCAGTATGATAATGTGCGGCACAGTATGTTAAGGTGTAGCTCATTATTGTAACGTGCAGCTAAGTATACTAATGTGTGGCTCAGTATGCAAATGTGCAGATCAGTATGCTAATGTGTGGCTCAGTATACTAATGTGCAGATCAGTATGCTAATGTGAGGCTCTGTATGCTAATGTGTGGCTCAGTATACTAATGTGCAGATCAGTATGCTAATGTGAGGCTCTGTATGCTAATGTGCGGCTCAGTATGTTAATGTGTGGCTCAGTAGGCTAATGTGCGGCTCAGTATACTAATATGTGGCTCATTATGCTAATATGCGGCTCAGTATGCTAATGTGTGGCTCAGTATACTAATGTGGAGATCAGTATGCTAATGTGAGGCTCTGTATGCTAATGTGTGGCTCGGTATGCTAATTTGTGGCTCAGTATGCTAATGTGCAGCTCAGTATAGTAATGTGCAGCTCAATAGGCTATTGTGTGGCTCAGTATACGAATGTGTGGCTCAGTATGCTAATGTGCAGCACAGTATTGTAATGTGCAGCTCAATAGGCTATTGTGTGGCTCTGCATACTAATATGTGTCTGACTATGCTAATGTGCGGGTCAGTATGCAAATGTGCAGCTCACTGTGCTAACGTGCATCTCAGTATGCTAATGTGTGGCTCAGTATGCTCATGTGTGGCTCAGTATGCTAATGTGCAGCACAGTTTGTTAATGTGCGGCTCAGTGTGGTAATGTGCGGCTCAATATGCTAATGTGCAGGTCAGTATGCTAATGTGCGGGTCAGTATGCTAATGTGTAGCTCAGTAAGCTAATGTGCTGCTTAGTATGTTAATGTGCAGCTCAGTATGTTAATGTGCGGCTCAGTATACTAATATGTGGCTCAGTATGCTAATATGCAGGTCAGTATGCTAATGTGTGGCTCAGTATGCTAATGTGCGGGTCAGTATGTTAATGTGCTGCTCAGTATGTAAATGTGCAGCTTAGTATGCTAATGTGCAGCTCAGTATGCTAATGCGCTGCTCAGTATGCTAATGTGCAGCTCAGTATGCTAATGCGTTGCTCAGTAAACCAATGTGAAGCTGAGTATGCTAATGTGTGGCTCAGTATGCTAATATGCAGATCAGTATGCTAATTTGTGGCTCAGTATGCTAATGTGCAGGTCAGTATGCTAATGTGCGGGTCAGTATGTTGATGTGCATGTCAGTATGCTAATGTGCGGCTCAGTATGCTAATGTCCAGCTCAGTATGCTAATGTGCTGCTTAGTATGTTAATGTGCGGCTCAGTATGTTAATGCGCTGCTCAGTATACCAATGTGAAGCTCAGTATGCTAATGTGCGGCTCAGTATGCTAATATGCAGGTCAGTATGCTAATGTGTGGCTCAGTATGCTAATGTGCGGGTCCGTATGCTAATGTGCGTATGCTAATGTGCAGCTCAGTATGCTAATGTGCGGCTCAGTATGCTAATTTGTGGCTCAGTATGCTAATGTGCAGCTCAGTATAGTAATGTGCAGCTCAATAGGCTATTGTGTGGCTCAGTATACGAATGTGCGGCTCAGTATGCTAATGTGCAGCACAGTATTGTAATGTGCAGCTCAATAGGCTATTGTGTGGCTCTGCATACTAATATGTGTCTGACTATGCTAATGTGCGGGTCAGTATGTTAACGTGTGGCTCAGTATGCAAATGTGCAGCTCACTGTTCTAACGTGCAGCTCAGTATGCTAATGTGTGGCTCAGTATGCTAATGTGTGGCTCAGTATGCTACTGTGCAGCACAGTTTGCTAATGTGCGGCTCAGTGTGTTAATGTGCGGCTCAATATGCTAATGTGCAGGTCAGTATGCTAATGTGCGGGTCAGTATGCTAATGTGCAGCTCAGTATGCTAATGTGCTGCTTAGTATGTTAATGTGCAGCTCAGTATGTTAATGTGCGGCTCAGTATACTAATATGTGGCTCAGTATGCTAATATGCAGGTCAGTATGCTAATGTGTGGCTCAGTATGCTAATGTGCGGGTCAGTATGTTAATGTGCTGCACAGTATGTAAATGTGCAGCTTAGTATGCTAATGTGCAGCTCAGTATGCTAATGCGCTGCTCAGTATGCTAATGTGCAGCTCAGTATGCTAATGCGCTGCTCAGTATGCTAATGTGCAGCTCAGTATGCTAATGCACTGCTCAGTATACCAATGTGAAGCTGAGTGTGCTAATGTGCGGGTCAGTATGCTAATGTGCAGGTCAGTATGCTAATGTGCATGTCAGTATGCTAACGTGCGGCTCAGTATGCTAATGTGCAGCTCAGTATGCTAATGTGCTGCTTAGTATGTTAATGTGCGGCTCAGTATGTTAATGCGCTGCTCAGTATACCAATGTGTAACTCAGTATGCTAATGTGCGGCTCAGTATGCTAACATGCAGGTCAGTATGCTAATGTGTGGCTCAGTATGCTAATGTGCGGGTCAGTATGCTAATGTGCGGGTCAGTATGCTAATGTTCTGCTCAGTATGTAAATGTGCTGCTCAGTATGCTAATGCGCTGCTCAGTATGCTAATGTGCTGCTCAGTATGTAAATGTGCTGCTCAGTATGCTAATGTGCTGCTCAGTATGTTAATGTGCAGCTCAGTATGTTAATGTGCGGCTCAGTATACTAATGTGCTGCTCAGTATGCTAATGTGCTGCTCAGTATGTTAATGTGCGGCTCCGTATACTAATATACGTCTCATTATGCTAATGTGTTTCTCAGTATGCTACTGTGCGGCTCAGTATGCTAGTGTGCAGCTCAGTATACTAATGTGTGGCTCAGTATGCTAATGTGCAGGTCAGTATGCTAATGTGCGGGTCAGTATGCTAATGTGCATGTCAGTATGCTAATGTGCAGCTCAGTATGCTAATGTGCAGCTCAGTATGCTAATGTGCAGCTCAGTATGCTAATGTGTGGCTCAGTATGCTAATGTGCAGGTCAGTATGCTAATGTGCATGTCAGTATGCTAATGTGCAGCTCAGTATGCTAATGTGCAGCTCAGTATGCTAATGTGCGGCTTAGTATGTTAATGTGCAGCTCAGTATGTTAATGTGCGGCTCAGTATACTAATATGTGGCTCAGTATGCTAATATGCAGGTCAGTATGCTAATGTGCGGCTCAGTATGCTAATATGCTGGTCAGTATGCTAATGTGCAGCTCAGTATGCTAATGTGCAGGTCAGTATGCTAATGTGCGGGTCAGTATGTTAATGTGCTGCTCAGTATGTAAATGTGCAGCTTAGTATGCTAATGTGCAGCTCAGTATGCTAATGCGCTACTCAGTATGCTAATATGCAGCTCAGTATGCTAATGCGCTGCTCAGTATACCAATGTGAAGCTGAGTGTGCTAATGTGTGGCTCAGTATGCTAATGTGCAGGTCAGTATGCTAATGTGCATGTCAGTATGCTAACGTGCGGCTCAGTATGCTAATACGCAGCTCAGTATGCTAATGTGCTGCTTAGTATGTTAATGTGCGGCTCAGTATGTTAATGCGCTGCTCAGTATACCAATGTGAAACTCAGTATGCTAATGTGCGGCTCAGTATGCTAACATGCAGGTCAGTATGCTAATGTGTGGCTCAGTATGCTAATGTGCGGGTCAGTATGCTAATGTGCGGGTCAGTATGCTAATGTGCATGTCAGTATGCTAATGTGCGGCTCAGTATGCTAATGTGCGGCTCAGTATGCTAATGTGCTGCTCAGTATGTTAATGTGCAGCTCAGTATGTTAATGTGCGGCTCAGTATACTAATGTGCTGCTCAGTATGTAAATGTGCTGCTCAGTATGCTAATGCGCTGCTCAGTATACCTAATGTGAAGCGCAGTATGCTTATGTTGGGCTCAGTATGTTAATGTGCGGCTCCGTATACTAATATACGTCTCATTATGCTAATGTGTTTCTCAGTATGCTAATGTGTGGCTCAGTATACTAATGTGTGGCTCAGTATGCTAATGTGCAGGTCAGTATGCTAATGTGCGGGTCAGTATGCTAATGTGCATGTCAGTATGCTAATGTGCGGCTCAGTATGCTAATGTGCAGCTCAGTATGCTAATGTGCAGCTCAGTATGCTAATGTGTGGCTCAGTATGCTAATGTGCAGGTCAGTATGCTAATGTGCGTGTCAGTATGCTAATGTGCATGTCAGTATGCTAATGTGCGGCTCAGTATGCTAATGTGCAGCTCAGTATGCTAATGAGCTGCTTAGTATGTTAATGTGCGGCTCAGTATAGTAATATGTGGCTCAGTATGCTAATGTGCGGGTCAGTATGCTAATGTGCATGTCAGTATGCTAATGTGCGGCTCAGTATGCTAATGTGCAGGTCAGTATGCTAATGTGCGGCTCAGTATGCTAATGTGCATGTCAGTATGCTAATGTACAGCTCAGTATGCTAATGTGGGGCTCAGTATGTCAATGTGCGGCTCAGTATGTTAGTGTGCGGCTCATTATGCTAATATACGTCTCAGTATGCTAATGTGTGTCTCAGTATGCTACTGTGCGGCTCAGTATGCTAATGTGCATCTCAGTATGTTAATGTGCGGCTCAGTATCCTAATGTGGGGCTCAGTATACTAATATACGTCTCAGTATGCTAATGTGTGTCTCACTATGTTAATGTGCGGCTCAGTATGCTAATGTGCATCTCAGTATGTTAATGTGCAGCTCAGTATGCTTATGTTGGGGTCAGTATGTTAATGTGCGGCTCCGTATACTAATATACGTCTCAGTATGCTAATGTGTGTCTCAGTATGCTACTGTGCGGCTCAGTATGCTAATGTGCATCTCAGTATGTTAATGTGCGGCTCAGTATCCTAATGTGGGGCTCAGTATGTTAATGTGCGGCTCAGTATGCTAGTGTGCACTTCAGTATATTAGTGTGCGGCTCAGTATGCTAATGTGTGTCTCAGTATACTAATATGGGTCTCAGTATACTAATGTGCAGCTCAGTATGCTAATGTGTGTCTCAGTATACTAATATGGGTCTCAGTATACTAATGTGCGGCTCAGAATGCTAATGTGTGTCTCAGTATACTAATATGGGTCTCAGTATACTAATGTGCGGCTCAGTATGCTAATGTGTGTCTCAGTATACTAATATGGGTCTCAGTATACTAATGTGCAGCTCAGTATGCTAATGTGTGTCTCAGTATACTAATATGGGTCTCAGTATACTAATGTGCAGCTCAGTATGCTAATGTGTGTCTCAGTATACTAATATGGGTCTCAGTATACTAATGTGCAGCTCAGTATGCTAATGTGTGTCTCAGTATACTAATATGGGTCTCAGTATACTAATGTGTGTCTCAGTATACTAATGTGTGGATCAGTATGTTAACGTGAGTATTCATATGTTAAATTTGTGGCTCAGTATGCTAATGTGCAGCTCTGTATGTTAATTAGTATGCTTTTCATGGTCTTTAAGAATAACTACAACCCTTTAAGGATGTCTTATAGTGTTGTCACTTGAAATAAACGGGCCCCACATTGACCTCTGACCTCTATATTAGGGTACTTACCTCTCCTATGATGAGTCCCAACACAAGTCAGTGAGATATTTCTCCACGGCCTCCTCCACAAAGTATCTTCTTCCCATCTGTAATTGTTTATAATATGACTTTTGTAATAATTCTGCAAAAATAAATATTTACTGGATTTGAACTCACAACCTTACATTTTAGTAGCAGTTTAGCCGTCTATTTATATGAATACTGAGTGAAAAAGAACAATATAACTGATATAGGAAATAAAGCATATGGCTGAGCGGGGGCGCTCTACCAGAGAATATTATTATTATCATCCTATTGCATAGATAACTAATTGTTTTAGCTTATTAATACTGATATTATTGCATTGTTATTATTATCATCATCGTATTACAGAGATAACTAGTTTTTTGCTTATCAATACTGGTATTACATTATTATTATTATTATTATTATTATTATTATTATTATTATTATTATCATATTACATGGATAATTGTTTTTGCTTATTGGTAATGATATTATTATTCTATTAGTAGATAACTGTTATGCTATTCATAGAAAACTTTTAATATAGATATTACTGTATTATTATTATCCTATTACATATATTACTGTTTATTAATAATAATAATAATAATTACCGTAGTTACCAACATATAATTATCAAATTATATGTGTGTATATATATACGGTATATATATATATATTTTTTTTTTTAAATCAAAAATACATTGGAGATCATTAATTGAAATACCATAAATCTTTAATAAGCCTATTAAAATTTGAAAAAAATGCTGCTTGAAAGTAATTTAATTATTCTAGATAAGTGTACGAGGCGATACATGTCATGGGGCTAGGAAGACAAAAAGTAAATGGCAAAGTTTAGCCGGTATTCACCTAATTTTACCATGTTTGCCCCTATAATTCTGATTGCACTAGTATAAGCCCTCTCTTTGTGTATAGATGATTGGTGCCCACCAGCCGCCCATGGAGGACTCATAGCAATTATTAGACAATAGAAGTTTGCCATTTACTTTTTGCCTTTCTAGCCCCATGACATGTATAGCCTCATACAGTTATCTAGGATCATTGTATTTACTTTCAATTTATACACACAGGAGAAAGGGGAGGGGAGGAGAGACACAGGAGAGGGAGAGGGGGAAGAGATGGGGGGAAGAGACACAGGGGAGGAAGAGGTGAGAAAGTGAAACAGGGGAGGGAGAGGGGGGAAAGAGACAGAGGGGGGGAAGATAAACAGGGGAGGGAGAGAGACACAGGGGAGGGAGGGGGAAGAGAAACAGGGGAGGGAGAGAGACACAGCGGAGGGAGATGGGGGAGTGAAATAGGGGACGGAGAGGGGGAAGAGACACAGGGGAGGGAGAGGGGGAAGAGACACAGGGGAGGGAGAGGGGGGAAAGAGACAGAGGGGTAGAGACACAGGGGAGGGAGAGGGGGAAGAGACACAGGGGAGGGAGAGGGGGGAAAGAGACAGAAGGGGGAGAGACACAGGGGAGGGAGAGGGGGAAAAGAGGCACATGGGGGAGAGAGACAAAGAGGAGGGAGAGGGGGGAGAGACACAGGGGAGTTAGAGGGGGAAGCAAAACAGGGAAGGGAGAGGGGGGCAGAGACACAGGGGAGGGAGAGGAAGTTGAGTATCTCAATGAGCACTTAAGGCGCTCATTGCGAGGCCCATGCTGAACGGCAAAGGCCAGTAAAGTAGAGGGGGGGAGAGGCTCTCATTTAGCGCCTCCTGTCAACTAGAGGGGGGGCGAGGCTCGCAATGAGCGCCGAAAGGTGCACATTGCAAGACTTGCGATGTGCGCCAAAGGCGCTCATCGCGAGGCAGGTAGGTTAGAGGGAGAGCCTCGCAATGTGTGGCAAATACCATTGCCAGGCTTCAAATTTTATTGCCGTCATTTCTGACGGGCAAGTTTCTAGTAGATATATATTCTCTCTCCATTTATATGTAATAACTAGCGACTTCCATTTAAAAAATGACGGCAATAAAAGTTTAAGCCTGGCAATGCTGTTTGCCACACAATGCGAGGCTCTGCCCCCTCTGAGCAACTTTGGAGCTCATCGCTAGCCCCATGCTGAGCACCTTTGGCGCTCATCGCGTGGTTTTGAGACTCGAACATCCCCTAAGCGACAGAAAAAATGGCAGCTGAAAAAAAACAAAAACGAGGCTACACGACCCCTAAACTCACAAAACACCGCCAGGCACATACGACTTTTACACAGCCCCATACGTGGTACAAAACACACTATTAGCAAGGATGCAAAATCATCCACACCCGCGTACCACATACACAATCGCCGCCATTTTACAACACTAACTTACAAAATGTGGAACTACACAGCTAAACAAACAGTTTGCCCTCGCGCACGCAGCCTATTTACACTACACACTTCACACATTGCTGACACACCTCAGATCACCAAAACTGCAAATGTATATTGTATGCTGCAGGAACATCAAAACAGATTGTTAGCTCTTCAGGATATTGCTTGCTGCATATATGAATTACAAATAGGTAAAGTATATTAATTTATGATTTCATTAATTTATTTAATTATCATAAAAAAAATACATATACAGAAAACAAAACAAAAAACGGTGGCAGGGTCGCAATAAACGCCAAAGGCTTTCAGCTCGCGCCTCACAAGGAGCGCCAAGGGAGCCTAGAGGAGAAAAAGTACACCAGGGGAGAGGCTCGCAATGAGCGCCAAAATACGATCAGCGCAGACCTTGCAATGACTGCTGAAGGCACTCAGCGCAAGGCTCACAATGAGCGCTGAAGGTACTCACACAACCGAAACACTTACTTTGTGTGGCAAACAGCATTACCCGCCTTACAATTCCATTGCCATAATTTTTTGATGGGCAAGTCGTTAGCAATAAAATATTTACATAAACGTGAGGGGTGTACTCACTTTTATGAGATACTGTATCTCTCCATCCCTCCTGTGCATTCCAGTTTGTGACATCACAATGTTCCCGGGAGTGCTTGTGTGCATTTGGCATTTGGTCCTCATTAGTATTATGGCTGGCGAGATGGCGGCGGATTTGCAGCAAGTGCTGAGCGAGCTGCCAGAGGCCGTGAAGAGCAAGATAGAGATATTCTTGTACCAAAAGGAGAGAGAGATTGAGAGAAAAGAACAAGGAAGGTTATAATCGCTTCCAAACGGACATTGTCACAACTCCCTGGTAAGATTAGTTTCTGGGCATTAGTTTATGCTTCCTTTATTAGTTCATGATATGAAAAGGAAATGTTCTGCAATTGTAATATTTTCTTTGGAAGGGGCTGTGCCCTATTGCTTCTGTTTTATCTACATTTACCCTGAGTCCTGAGATCGCTCCAAAGGAATCCAAGATGCCCATCAGGGCTGGTATGGAGTTTACCCGATCTACCAATGTGCACAAGATATCATCAGCGAACATGCAGCACTTAAATTATTGCAGTCCAATCGTGACTCCTTTTACTTGTGGCATGGACCTAATAGCTTGTAAAATGAAAAAGCTTTCCTTCTTTTAAACTGGGAGTTAAACCCCCGTACATTATGAGTTACCACATGATATATCTGCCATTGTGGTCGTGTATCAGTGTGGGCATGAAGCAGATTGATAATTACCAGGGAGTAGGTTGTGTCTACTTTTTGGCTTTGATTTTCTCTCTTTTTTTAAGTGGAATTTGCAGGCGCCAGATTTGGGTTATCTTCTGGAGTAAAGTCGCTCAAGTGTAGGGCATATGGGAAGTAATAAGATAACATTAGCATTTTACCGTGTCATCATTACATTAATTATTCTCTTAACACTAACATTAGTGTCCCTTTCTTTTGGGGTGGGGAGTCTGATTCTATCTCCATCTTTAATTCCCAAAATGAGAATATTAAGTAATTTATCTCTGGTTATAACCAGAAAAAAAATAAAAATGTAGTTGAGGTATTATAACATTACCATTGGTAGTACAAACATAGTTACACAATCTAATGCAATAAAAGTTTCTTACAAGTGTTATATATACTAAACATTTTAAACATTTTGACTACAATTTTTCTCCTAAGGTTAGTTAATATTGGTGACAGTAATAATACTATTAAAGTCTTTGATTTGCTCTTCATTTGAGTTTTTTAACCCGGGCTGGATAGGATATTTAAGGGATAGCAGATCTCTGTTTCCCTTTCAGGTCTCTATTTCACATTGTCTTCTTCATGTCTGTTTGGTTATCCTGCTCTATTGTCCATTAGTTTTTTTGGTCTTTTGTTTTTTGGAGAGTCTGTCCATCAGCATATTGGGCTTTGTGCAAGATCTAAGGTTTCTGATGACTCTTGGTCTTCTCTCTGTATTATTTGTAGCTGGGTGAGCAGTGTTTGGGCTGTCCACAAGTGAGTGAGTATTGTATGTGTCTCCTTTATATTAAAAGATCAATTCAAAGGGGAATCCCCATCTGTATGTAATTTTGTGTTTGGTTAGAGCTACAATATTGGTTTCATTGCCCTTCTTTTCTCAAGAGTCACTGGAAGAGATCCATGTCAATCTGTATTTTAGTTCCATCTGGTCCTTTGATAGAGGCCATTTTCCTAGTGGCTGTTAGTATCATGTCTCTTGCCTTTTGTTTCACAAATCTTACAATAATGTCTTTGGGGAGGTCTGAGTTGTTATTGGCCCCTAGGGCTCTGTGAGCCCCCTCTATTTCCCAGGTGTTTTCTGGGTGGTTTGGCAGGATAAGATTGATTGTAGCTGATAAATATTGATTTGTCGGTTATCTTTATGGGAATGCCCTTGAATCTCAAATTATGTCTGCGTGACCTGTTTTGCAGATCTTCTATTTTTTCCTTTAGAGTACTTATCTTAGAGGCGTGTAGAGTGGTCTCCATTCTGTCATGTTCCTGAGTCTCTATGATTTGGTCTGTAACTTCTTCTAAGAACTGTGTCCTTTGACCCAGGGTGTGTATGTCTTTTCTTAGACTGTCTATATTTGTTTGGAGTATCCTCTCTATTTCTCGGAGACATCCATGTGATGGGACGTACCTTGTGGGTTTTCCTCCGCATCTGAATCAGATTGCCCAGATCCTGAGCATTGAGATGGTAGTTTCTGAGGTTTTGTCATTTTAAACATTTCTGGAATGACTCTCTTAGTTGCGTTCTTTTTTGGTTTACCCATCTTGGTGTTTGGCTTTGTGGATTAAATTTTATGTATTAGTTTTGTATATTGGTTACAGGTTTTGTTTACATGCCTAATGTTTTTATATTGTGAATAGTTATCGGTATATTTCTTTGGGTCACATACCTTGATACTTGTGAGAAACTCTTTATGCTTTTTGTTTTTCTGTAAAGCAGCATTTTTATTGTTAGGTTGTTAGTTTTGAGGTCTTACTTTGTTTATATGTTGCTTTTCCTCCAGGTGTGAGGGGTTATTTGTTTAGTTGTTTTTTTGTTGCTTGTTGTGGCAATAAGTTTTGCTTCTGGTGTTTTGCTTCTCTTATTTTTTTTAAGGCCTTCTATCAGGTTTCTGTAAGTTACTGGCTTCTGCGTTGTGTATTTTGTAAGTTCGAGTGCCTGGTGTTGTTCGTGTAAGTTACTGGCTTCTGCCTTGCTTTGATCCTGTTGGAGAAAATTTACTTTTTTTTTTCGCTGCCATTTTTTTCCTCGCTTAGCCAATTTTCAATCTCCGAAAAACACCAATTAAGCCTTAAATTAGCTTGCAACCTCCCTCACAGGCTCCCTGGCTCTCCCCCTGCGCTGTGGGTGTGAGTGTTGAAGTTATTTTTTTTAATTATTTGGCGTTTTGGGGGGGGGCATTCGAGATACGTGTTTGAAAAAGTTTTTGCCGTTAAAATCGTAATTTGCGGTGCTCCTTGCAAGGCCTGTAATGAGTGCCTCCAGCGCTCACTGCAGCCTAAGTCATGCGGGCCGTAGGCGCTCATCATGAGGCCAGCAATGAGCGCTGAAGGCATGCGCAAACCCCTAACATTTAACATTGCGTAACGACAACTCGCAATTATGACAGCTATAATATGTGATTTCTAAAAGAAAATGTTTGAGGAACATGTTTGTGTATAATAAATGTAGTGTAATTTAGTCACATACGCAGTTGTGTACTTTGCGCACCCATTGCTTATCAATGTATTTATTTGATTGACTACTGCCTGGTGAAATTGCACTTCTATTTAATCCTATTGAGATATCCACAACATTGTAGCAGTGTTCTTGTGAGGTGACTATGCTGGTTAGGAAAAAAACTGCCGTAATGTGAAAATACATGTAAAAAAATGGAAGTGTATATGTTTATCATCCTCTAAAAACCCTTTTGCCCATTTTATAACGGTGGGTTCTTCAAGAGTGAATCCTGCAAACATTAGACTTCTGCAAAACTTTCTTCTGCATTTCAGAGCCAGCAACGTGAAGACGGTGAAGATGGTGAAGATGGTGAAGATGGTGAAGACGGTGAAGATGGTGAAGATGGTGAAGACGGTGAAGATGGTAAATACGGTGAAGACGTTGAAGACGGTGAAGATGGTGAAGATGGTGAAGATGGTGAAGACGTTGAAGATGGTGAAGATGGTGAAGACGTTGAAGATGGTGAAGTGTAATTTTCTATATTTATTATCTTTATAGTGAGAATAGTTGTGATAACTATATGTCTCATATTTTGTTTTATATTATGTCACTTCTTATATAAACTACAGAAAAATAAATAGATTTATAAATGAATTTGATAAAATGATGTCAGAATATATAGTGCCAGCTTTATTGTGTCCGATGGAAGATTATTTTATAGAACAATTTCCTATGTTGGTGCCAATATTATAGTATTTCCAAAGAAGGACAAGAAGGGTGTCAAGGTCAAAGATTATAGACCTTATAGAATACAGCAGAAACCACAGTGATTACCTCAGCAATGATTTACTAGAATCCATTGGACGACTTAGTTGTTATGCAAATAAAAACTATTATATCTTCTCTTACAATTAATATCTGGTTATAGTTTGTAAGTAAATGATTTTGTTTGTGAAATGTGTTCTTTTGTTACTAGGATTGGTTGTGCTTGGGAAAGGCTCAATATGAGTCTAATATCCCACAATATATGTTATTCTCTGTGTGAGACACAAGCCTCTAGGTGTGTATGGATGGTGTGTGGGTGCTCCATATATGTCCCATGTATGTACTTCAGATCTAACATGTGGTCCATCCTGTGTTGTCTCTGTGTATTCTACAGTATATTCCTTATATAACAGACTATAAACTAGGCAAATAATAGTTATATATGTGTATGTATATAAAATAGGCATATACCTAAACATACTATATATATATATATATATATATATATATATAGTACAAAAAATGAATGGTACATTTGTGATTCTATTTGAATGTCTAAGTCAATAAACTTATTTACTCGTCAAGTTTCTCAGAAATACAGTTGATGCACTGCACTCTGGGAAGCTGGGCAGGGACATGCAAATGAGACTACAATGCACGCTCACTCTTTTATTCCGAAAACCACAATATACATGGCTCTTTTTCGGCATATACTTGCTGTATTACCAACTTTAAGCATAGCAGAGGATGGATAATGCACAAACCAGGAAACCTACCCACAGACAGCACTAAATGGATTTCACTGTTCAGCCCACCATACAAAACTCTACCACACAAACCAGGAACCGAAACATTGCTGTGTGTGGGTAGGTTTCCTGGTTTGTGCATAATCCATCCTGTGCTATGCTTAAAGCTTGTAATATAATAAGCATTTGCCTCAAAGGAGCCATGTATATAGTGTTTTTTGGATTAATAGACTGAGCGTGCATTGTGGTCTCATGTGGTTTTAGACAGTAAAAACAGAGCCTATAAGCACATAATAAAGTACATGCCAGTAAATAGATACACCGGGATATTATATATACCCAGTAACAGCCAGGAAGCAGCCATATTCCTGTAATAATATTGGACATATATGTTTATGCATGTAGTATGTCTTTAATCCTCATTAATACACACCATTTTGATGCAGGTCCCAAGGGTGTAATACACGACTGGAGAAAGTAACAGAGAATGACACCTAAGAAAGGTTCAGTCACAAGATAAGTGGTATCTGATATTAGGTCATTAGTTGGTGCCAATATGTGACTTTGTCCATGGTCTTGGCTTATTAAGGAGAAATATTTACAGGGTTAAACAGAAATGGAGAGAGCAATATGAGAAGGAACGAGAGCAATGACAATAAATAAGATGAGTGGGAAGGTATAAGAAAGTGGTAAGGAATGGAAAGGTTGTAATAAGAAGTCGCACAAAGTGCTAAAAATGTAAGAACAGAAAGAAGAAAGGGCGAGAAAAAAGAAAAAGATGAGTAACAATAAGATATACAGCCACAATTACTATTACATCCAAACTCCAAACCAATGTAACTATTTACCCAATCAGACCACACAGCTCAGAATTCTAATTGTAAATGACAGAAATGGAACACCATATTGTTTCTAATGGCGGCCCTCCTCATACATGAAGCAGTAACTGGAGAATTAGGGAAATTCCAGAACTGTTCCATAAATAGTTAATCTTTTCTAGATTTAATTTGTCCTTTTAAAATAATACAGTGTAAAATAAAGAAATCCTAGCTATATTGTGATGGATTCTGGGAGCCGATGGGTTTATTTAGTCAGGTTCATCTCCTGTTATCCAACAATGGAATATCTTCATCTACAGGAATTACATAGATAGATAATGGAGGGTTTAGATGGATCACATATTATAGTTGTCGTAACTGCGAGTTGTCGTCACGCAATGTTAAAAGTTGTGAGTCCGACAACTGGCAATTATGAGTGGCGCATGCGCATTGCGCGGCGCCAGGCGGAGAGGCACAGACCTGAAATCAGCTGGAAGAAACCACTGTACCGCATAATAGGGGAGGACAATGTCATGTAACACACAGCTATCTCATTGTCACTAACAGGGGGCTTTATCATCAAATATTTATGTGCCAGTGCTACACTGATGGTGATACACCCCTATACTGATAATGGTACATGCGGGAGACGTTGCTGTTTGGTAGACATCAGAAGTGAGCCAGAGCAGGGAGGAAACATAGAGATATAATAGGGGATATAATAGGAGATATAATAGGAGATATAATAGGAGATATAATAGGGGATATAATAGGAGATATAATAGGAGATATAATAGGGGATATAATAGGAGATATAATAGGAGATATAATATGGATTATAATAGGAGATATAATATGGGATATAATATGGAATATAATAGGAGATATAATATGAGATAGAAGATATAATAGGAGATACAATAAGAGATATAATATGGCATATAATAGGAGATATAATAGGGGATATAATAGGAGATATAATAGGAGATATAATATGGATTATAATAGGAGATATAATATGGGATATAATATGGAATATAATAGGAGATATAATAGGAGATAGAAGATATAATAGGAGATACAATAAGAGATATAATATGGCATATAATAGGAGATATAATAGGGGATATAATAGGAGATATAATATGGGATATAATATGGAATATAATAGGAGATATAATAGGAGATAGAAGATATAATAGGAGATACAATAAGAGATATAATATGGCATATAATAGGAGATATAATAGGGGATATAATAGGAGATATAATATGGGATATAATATGGAATATAATAGGAGATATAATAGGAGATAGAAGATATAATAGGAGATACAATAAGAGATATAATATGGCATATAAAAGGAGATATAATAGGGGATATAATAGGAGATATAATATGGGATATAATATGGAATATAATAGGAGATATAATAGGAGATAGAAGATATAATAGGAGATACAATAAGAGATATAATATGGCATATAATAGGAGATATAATAGGTGATATAATAGGACATATAATAGGAGCTATAATAGGAGATAGTATAGGGAATTCAATATGGGATATAATAGGAGATATAATATGGGATATAATAGGAGATATAATAGGAGATAAAATAGGGAATTCATTATGGAATGTAATAGGAGATATATGGGAAATAATAGACTATATAATAGGAGATATAATAGGGTTTCTATATGGGATATAATAGAATATATAATAGGAGCTATAATAGAAGATAGAGACACAGAGGGGGGGGGAGGCACAGGAAGGAGGAGGGGGAAAGAAGAGGAGGGAAGAAGAGGGGGCAAGAGACAGGGGGGAAGAGACAGAGGGGGGAAGAGACCCAGGGGGAGGAGACACAGAGGAGGGGGGAAAAGAGACACATGGGAGGGAGGAAGAGGGAACGAGACACAGGGGAGGGAGAGGAAGTTGAGGGGACTTGCAATGAGCACCCGCCATCAAGTGGATGGGGGCAGAGGCTCACAATGAGCACCAAAGGAAGCTCATTGTGAGGCCCGTGATGAGCGCCAAAGGCACTCATCGCAAGGCCAGTAAAGTAGAGGGTGGGGAGAGGCTCGGAAAGAGCACCTCCCATCATGTAGAGGGGGGGAGAGGTAGAGGGGGCAGAGGCTCGAAATTAATGCAAGGAAATTGCGAAGCCCGTGAAGCCAGTAAAGTAGAGGCACGCAATGAGCGACAAAGTAAACATTTTATTGCCGTCATTTTTGACGGGCAAGTCGCTAGTATACATATAATATATATAAATATATCCCCTTCTCTTTCTCTTCCCCTTATCTCTCACATCCCCTCTTCTTTCTTTCCTTCTCCCCCTCTCTCCCTCTCTCTCTTTCCCCCTCCCCCTCTCTCTTTATCCCCCCTCTCCTCCATCTCTTTTTTCTCTCTCTCTATCTCCTTCTTTCTCTTCTCTCTTTCGCCTTCCATCTCTCTTTCCTTCTCTCTCTCTCACTACCTCTCTCTCCTCTCTCTCTCTTTCCTTCTCTCTCTCTCTCTCTCTCTCTCTCTCTCCTTCTCTCTGTCCTTCACTCTCTCCTCTCTCTCTCCTCTCTCTCACCTTCTGTCTCTCTCTCCTTCTATGTATTCCTCTCCTTCTCTCCCTCCCTCTCTCTTCTTCTCGCTCCTCTCCTTTTCTCTTTCTCCATCACTCTTTCTCTCTCATCTCTCTCTATTTCCTTCTCTCATCTCCCCTTCTCTCTCCCTCTCCCTCTCTCTCTCCTTCTTTCTCCTTCACTCTCTCCTCTTTCCCCTTCTCTCTTTTTCTCTCCCTCCCCCTCTTTCCTACCCTCCCCTTTCTCTTTCTCTCCTTCTGTCTCTCCCTCTCTCTCCTTCTCTCTTTCTCTTTAATTTTTCTCCTTCTCACTCTCTCTCTTTCTTTCTCTCATCTCTCTCTCTTCTTCTCTCTCCCTTTCCTTCTCTCTCTCTCTCCTTCTTTCTCCTTCTCTCTCTCGCTCCTTCTCTCTCCTCTCTCACTGTCTACTTTTTTCTCCCCTTCATTCTCATTTTCTATCTCCTTTCCCCTCTCTTTCCTTCTTTCTCCTTCTCTCTCTCTCTCTCTCTCTCTCTCTCTCTCTCTCCTTCTTTCTCCTTCTCTCTCTCGCTCCTTCTCTCTCCTCTCTCACTGTCTACTTTTTTCTCCCCTTCATTCTCATTTTCTATCTCCTTTCCCCTCTCTTTCCTTCTTTCTCATTCTCTCTCTCTCCTCTCTCTCTCCTTCGTTCTCCTTCTCTCTATCCTTCTTTCTCCTTCTCTCTCTCTCTACTTCTTTCACCTTCTCTCTCTCATTCACTCTCTCTCGTTCTCTCTCCTTCTGTCTGTATCTTGACTTGTCTCTCTTACTCTCTCTCTCTCTCTATCTCTTTCTCTCTCTCTTTCTCTCTCTCTTTCTCTCTCCTTCCCTCTCTCTCCTTCTCTCTCTCCTTAATTCTCCTTCTTTCTCCTTTTCTCTCTCTCCATTCCCTCTATCCTTCTGTCTCTCATTCTCTCTCGCTACCTCTCATTCTCTCTCTTCTTCTCTCTCTATCCCCCTTCTCTTTCTCCTTATCTCTTTCTCTCTCTCCTTCTCTCCCTCTCTTTCTTCCTCACTCTCCCTATCTCTTTATTCCTCTCTCTCTCCCCCTCTCTCCTTTTCACTCTTCCCTTCTCTCTCTCCTCTCCCCTTCTTTCTCCTCTCTATCCTTCTTTCTCCTTCTTTCTCTCCTTCTCTGTCTCTCTCTACTTCTTTCACCTTCTCTCTCTTGTTCTCTCTCCTTCTCTCTCTCTCTTCTCTCTATATCCTTCTCTCTCTCTTTCTCTTTCCTTCCCTTTCTCTCTCCTTCCCTCTCATCTATCTCCCTCCTTCTCTCTCTCCTTTTATCTCCTTCTCTCTCTCTCTTTAATTCTCCTTTTTTTCTCTCCTTTTCTCTCTCTCTCCTCTCCCTCTATCCTTCTGTCTCTCATTCTCTCCCTCTCTACCTCTCCATCTCTCTCCTTCTCTCTCTCCTCTTCTCTCTCTATTCCCCTTTTCTCTCTCCTTCTCTCCCTCTCTTTCTTCCTCCCTCTTCCCGTCTCTTTATTCCCCTCTCTCTCCCCCTCTCTCTTTGTCACTCTTCCCTTCTCTTTCTCTCTCTCTTTCTCCCCCTTTCTTTCTTCCCCTCCCCTCCCTCTCTCTCTTTCTCCCTCTTTCTCTCTCTCCCTCTTTCTCTCTCTCCCCTCTCCTTCTCTCCCTCTCTTTCCCTCTCTTTCTCCCCCTCTATTTCTCTTTCTCTCTCTCCCCCCTCTCTCTTTCTCTCTTTGTTTATCTCTCTCCCTCTTACTCTCTCTCTCTCTCTCCCTCCCTATTCTCTCTTTTTCCTCCCTCTCTTTCTCTCTCTCCCCCTCTCTCTTTCTCTCTTCTCCTCTGTTTATCTATAGCCCTTTCTTTCTCCCCCTCTCATTTTTTTGCCCCTCTATTTCTCTCTCTCTCTCTCCCTCCTTCTCTCTCTCTCTTTCTCCCCCTCTCCTTGTCTTCCACTTTCTCTCTCTCTCTTTTCCCTCTCTCTTTCTCTCTCTCCTCTCTCTCGCTCCTTCCTTCCCTCTCTCTCATCTCTCTATCTCTCCTTCTCTCTCCTCTTTCCTCTCTGTGTATCACCAAATTAATATATATAAATATTACACAAGGTTCGTCTACATTAAAAGGTATTTATTAAAAGGCAATAACACAATACTATAAATGCATCACAAACACACAGCCCAGACCCACGGAGCAACACCCTTTTTTAAATCTATCTACCTATATATATATATATATAATAATTCCCTTCCCCAAACGCTTGATCTTACCCACGGTTAGACCATTGCCATCACCAACACCATCAACCATCACCAACACCATCCAGCAAGAAAACAGGGGACAGCACCAGTTTCCTGCCTGGATATATCCTTAGTTGAGATGATGTAATTTACATCACATCCTGTCCATGAGCAATTGTGGGAGGGAAGTAAAGATTCTCAGCCCTCCTACAAAGGCCTGTTTGAGGAAGTCCTAAATTACCATTCAAGGAAGACAAGTTACCACATTCCCTCACTTTTTCTTCTTCTATGTTGCTCAGTTTCCTAGTTATCCCTCTAGTACAGGAGAACCTAGTGGGAGCAAAAACCTGATATACAGGAGAAATTTAACCCACCGTCCCTCCGGAATAGTTCCCTCAGCGACATAAGTTCTCCTGTACTTTCCTATGGCTGTCAATCCACATATTACACAAAAAACAGAATTTATAGAATTTAGGTGAGAGTGTGTGATAAATGTTTATGTATGTGCAATGTAAAATTATTATAATTGTAGTTAATACTTGAATGAACATGAGTACCAGCGACAGTGTTCGTAGGACTGGATGTGTCTCTGACTCATGAAGTTCCAAGGTAAAAAGCTTCATTGTCAAATTTGTCCAATCTGCATTTGCAGTAAAATTGATCATTTCAGTGGTAAGGTTTCTTGATGGAAATACCATGATACAAGACCCTTCTTCCACCAAACATATTTCATCAACTGTCCTATATTCAGAGTGGCCGATAAAGCATGCAATGTCCCCTATGCGGATCACCTCTTGCACCAGGTTTTCTTTTATCAACTGCACCCAGCCATCCTCCTCAGCTCCTTTCTCCCAAACACAACTGCACAGCCATCGGTGTTGAGATTTCCTGCAACAGCTTTCATCCATCTCCAATCCTGTAATAGTGGCCAGTCTTTTTGATGGGAAGTGTTGCTTGTAGATTCCATCACTTAACGTGCCAATGCTATGTATGAAGTTCAGTTGCTCTGCCTGCCCCTCCCAGCGGGGAATTGCCAGGATTAGTCCTATTGTCCCAGATTGTAGTCCATATGGCATCCATTGATCTGGGCCTTCAATATAGCTGTATTTAAGATTGTCCTCAGTGATGTCCACTCCTTTTCTTTTCAATGACGTGATAATCCTTGTTGCATTGATTTGTCTTGCCCACTTGTTTTCCTGGATGTCTTTAATAGTTTCCTTTAAATCTGCCAACAGCTTTCCTCCAATCATAGAACAGAAAATGGCAGTTCCCACTATTTCATTCTTAATGCTGTTAGCAATGGAAGCAATATTTTCCTCAACTTGATGCAGGTTGTTGGCAATGGTGTGTATGTCATCAACATTGTCTGTCAGTCTACTCACTATAAGGGAGTCAGCTACTCCACCTGTTTTCATAGCATTTCCCATGCCATCAGTAAGGGAGTTTATCCGGCTGTTCAGTCCAATGATGTCTGCTGAATTCCATACTCCCAATCCAGTTCTGACTCCTCCTAAAAGGGCTGCAAGTGTGTCCCGTTTTTCTCGACTCCCTGCTCCGGTCCACTCAATGATGGTCTCTTGTATACTTTGCTTAAACCACTGCCGCTGTGATTCCGGGCACTTTGGAGGAATAGAAAAATCATTAAAATTTAGAATTATTGGGTAGTAAGTCCACCCAACCCCTTGCACAACTGTTTCATGTGTTGGTACCACCACCAATCCGCCTATTGGCCATGGTACCTTCTTCTGATCTTTACAACGTTGCAGCTCCTTTACAGAGACAAATACTTCATCTATTGTTAGAACACACCCCTTTCCAGTATCAAAATTGCAGAATTCCTCTAGGTCAGGCTGGGCAGCTATAACTGCAGCGTCCCATTCTCCACCTTCTTCTAATGTTAAGTTACTCACTACTACTGTAATATTTGTAAACCTCCCTTGTATTGGAGCTCTAAGAGCTAATCCCCTGGTACTATTATGTGGCAAAATAATGTTTACTTGTAACCCTCCACCCTCTTTTACTTCCAATTCCGTGGGCCAAATAAATCTATCTGCTTGAACATAATGTAACTCCAATCTTTTAAAACTCTCTCCCTTATTTGCGGTATCTTCTGGCCTTATTGCCTGTCTCCCCATTCCTACTGTGATACAGCTTATACTTATCCATCCTGGAACAAGGATCCACCACAATCTTCTGTTGACACGCATCTTCATTCTTATACAGCCTTGCTCTGTGGGAACACTAGATTCCATCATTAGAAACATATACATAACAAAAACAACAGGGGCCATTCTTTTTGCAAGTTTGTTCACGGCCCTGTAATCAATGGTAAGTCTCCATGATGAGGCTGCTTTTTCATCTCTATTCCCTTTTAACACAGCTTTTCTCACAGGCCAACATGGTGAGTTACATGCATACCCATTTCCAGATTTAATTATTCCACTTCTCTCCAGTATTTCTATCATCTTGGTGATTGATGCCACTGATTCTCTTGGGACTGGATATTGCTTTTGCCATTGTGGGTCTCCTCCTTCCAAAAAGACCATTCCTTTCATTCTTCCACAGTCTAATTTATCTGTAGCCCAAACAGGTATGTCTTGGATTAGCTTCTGCAGCCATTCTGGTTGTCCGTCTAGTTTCAGTTTGTTTTTTTCCAGACTTTTTATCGGAGAGACAATATATGCCATTGGGAGCACAACCCCTTTTGTCAACTCTGTACTTACCTGATTCACCTTTTCTGTCTTCCACAAACAAAAATTGGCAAGATCTACAATGAAATTTCCTTTTTTTAAAGCTTCTATTCCCAATATTTCCTCTGGCCAACCCACTATTGCTTCTACTTGTATTGTTTTTTCTCCAACTGCTACATCAATTGGACCTGCTCTAACCTCCTGTGGATTCCCAGTAACTCCCATAATACTTACTGAAGAATCCCCATTTTTGACCCTGTTGGTCATTGTAACTGCTGCTCCTGTATCTACCAACATATTTTTCCCTACCCCTGCGATGACTGTATAACTGGTAGGCCGACCTGCCTCATCCATGGTTAAATTAGCTGAGTGAATGAGATGCTGAGGCGCAGGGGTTGGGATTTGTCATTGTGACTCACTTCTACTCTGTCCCTCTTTTATCATCTTTGCCTCATTTTCCTTCAATTTCCTCTCTGACTCAGCTACCTTGTTTTTAAGTATGTGATTTTCCTCTTCTATCCTATCCTTCTGTCTCCTGAGTTCCAAATAGCCCATGTTACCGTTTCTCTCTCCCTCCTGATTAGCCCTCCAGTTGCTGCCATCCCTATTCCTATAGTCCCTAGGTGGATCTCTCCATCTTTTGTCAAAGTTCTGTTTTGGTCTCCAGTTTTGATCATCCTTCTTGTTCTGGGGTACATCCCACGTCTGGTTTCTCCAATTACCATCTTTATCTCTACCAGACTCGACCTTAAATGTTCTTACAGCTGAAACAGAGCAGGCCTGTTCTGTGAAAGGATGCTTGATCCACCACTTATCAGCTCTAGTTAGTACCATTTCCAAGTCTGTTGGTGTTGGATCAAAAAGCCTGATAAATTCTTGACACTCCCGGGGAAGGGCTTCCATTACTTTTGCTATATGTTCTGGTGAGCCCAGCACTAGAGGCTGTTGAGGTTGTCGTAAAGTATACCAAAAAAATATCCTTTGAGCTACCTCTCTAGGACCATCTGTTGGCCTCATGGTAATATTTGCTATTTCTTTCTCTATGCTAAGTAGATAGAAATTAGTTGCAGCAATTCTTCCT
This sequence comes from Discoglossus pictus, assembly GCA_027410445.1. Classification (NCBI taxonomy): domain Eukaryota; kingdom Metazoa; phylum Chordata; class Amphibia; order Anura; family Alytidae; genus Discoglossus; species Discoglossus pictus. Next base: position 35,759,455 of record CM050170.1, on the reverse strand, counting down.
GCCTGATCGGACACACTGTTATTAAATCCCAATAGTCTACTAGCCAAAGGACCCATAGCGTATTCTAACAGTTCTGTCCATTCCTCTAAGTTAAGACCTCCTTTTTTAGCTCTATCTGCTCCCCTCATAAACCAATGTGTAAACGTATTAAAGTTGTTAGTTGGCATACTTCCCCACCATTTCTGGAAATTGTCTTTATCTGCCATAGACATCGGTCGAGTCTGCATAGAAAATCCTGTAGGTGTTTGCCTTGCATTAAATAATTCTGAAACAATAACTGGTGCTTGTGGTATGGTATCTACTTGTGGAACAGAATAACATAAGAAATCTTTTCTATCTTGGTTCATTTTCGGCACTGGTTCTTTATTTTGTGCCACGAACATATCCAGATCTGGATATATTTTGGCAATGTCTCTGACTCCTTTTATTCCTTCTAACTTTGTTTTATTTTTATAGTCCATTATTATGTTTTGAAGTTCTGTTATTTTTACTCCATAAGCATCCCTCTGTTCTTCTATTTCCCCTAACTCCCTTTCTAGTTCCCCCACAATTGTAGTTGTTCTCAAAGCTGCAATTTTTAAACAATCCCTTTTGTCCATTGCTTCCTCCATTTTATTTGTTGTTTCCAAATTATGCTGCCGTAATTCTACAACTAAGTCTATTAGGCCTCCTATTGTGGCTACAACAGCTTGTGTGACCAAACTTTTTCTCTTCTTTGTTCTATACTTTTTGTTATTTACAATTTGTTTTAGAACATCCATTAATCTCTTCTCTTTTTCACTGTCTGGGTTTGCTGGCTCTGGAAGCTCATATGGACCATCATGTTTTTGAATATGTTTCCTAAAGTACTCACGCACTTCTGTGGGAAAGTATTTGGCCCCTTGAAAAGACATTCCTACTCTTTTACTCACCCAAGTAAGAATCCAAATCAATTTGCGACTAAAGTAGCATGCTTCTGAGTAGCCAACAATAGTTGATGACTATTCAGTAGGCCAGGTGTAATATGTAGAAAAATAGATTAGTACCCACAATGCAAATTATACTTACCTTAGTATGGTGAAGGTAATACTTGCTAATTAACTTAAAATATAATAGCAAGGCCTGCAGGGTAGGAGATATACCTAAACTAGGATATGCAAGACACCCAAAATGTATAAGGTATGGAAGCCTATAGTGTATTAAAATGCACGCCTGAAATAATATATATATATATATATATATATATATATATATATATATATATATATATATATATATAATATTTAAAATGGTTTATTTATTATTTTTCTCCAGGCCTGTACTATGATAAAGGACTAGAGAAAGAAAAAGAAAGAAAAGAAAAAGAAAAAAAAAAAATTTCTTTAAAAAACTAAAACAAAAACAAAACAAAAATAATAGTATTAACAAACTCAGGTATTTGAAACACACAACAAACTAATGGTGGCCTGATGACCAAGCTTGTATATTAAAAATGGAGGCTTGAATTAGCATTTAAATACACAAAGAAACCTCATGGAGCCTTATTCAAATGCAGACCTAGGCCTGTACTTTGATAGTCAAAAGCACAACAAAACTCAACTCAGATAAACCCACAAAAACAACCTGTATGATATATATTTGTTTTATGTATCAAAATAAGCTAGTACGAACAAAACTCAACTCAGATAAACCCACAAAAACAACCTGTATGATATATATTTGTTTTATGTATCAAAATAAGCTAGTACGAACAAAACTCAACTCAGAAGCTAGTACGATATATATTAAAAATGGAGGCTTAACCTAGACTCCACACACAATCAGCACTTGATTTCCCATGCAGAGGAATATAATAGCAAGGCCTGCAGGGTAGGAGATATACCTGAATTAGGATATGCAAGACACCCAAAATGTATAAGGTATGGAAGCATATAGTGTATTAAAATGCACGCCTGAAATAAAATGGAGGCTTGAATTAGCATTTAAATACACAAAGAAGCCTCATGGAGCCTTATTCAAATGCAGACCTAGGCCTGTACTTTGATAGTCAAAAGCACAACAAAACTCAACTCAGATAAACCCACAAAAACAACCTGTATGATATATATTTGTTTTATGTATCAAAATAAGCTAGTACAAACAAAACTCAACTCAGAAGCTAGTACGATATATATTAAAAAATGGAGGCTTGACCTAGACTCCACACACAATCAGCACTTGATTTCCCATGCAGACGATAATTAGACAAAGTACTTTTTTTCTTCCCCCCCAAAAAAAAAAAAAAAATCTGACTATCTATTAATGTGATATTACCTCATAAATAACCTTTGTAGAAGTCTAAAATTTGTGGTCGCCAAATGTGGTGTATCACCAAATTAATATATATAAATATTACACAAGGTTCGTCTACATTAAAAGGTATTTATTAAAAGGCAATAACACAATACTATAAATGCATCACAAACACACAGCCCAGACCCACGGAGCAACACCCTTTTTTTAAATCTATCTACCTATATATATATATATAATAATTCCCTTCCCCAAACGCTTGATCTTACCCACGGTTAGACCATTGCCATCACCAACACCATCAACCATCACCAACACCATCCAGCAAGAAAACAGGGGACAGCACCAGTTTCCTGCCTGGATATATCCTTAGTTGAGATGATGTAATTTACATCACATCCTGTCCATGAGCAATTGTGGGAGGGAAGTAAAGATTCTCAGCCCTCCTACAAAGGACTGTTTGAGGAAGTCCTGAATTACCATTCAAGGAAGACAAGTTACCACACTCTCTCTCTCTCTCTCTCTCTCTCCTTCTTTCTCTCCATTTCTCTCTATCTCTCCCTCTTTCTCCTTCTCTCTCTCTCTCCTCTTCTCTCTCTATCCCCCTTCTCTCTCTCCTTCTCTCTTTCTCCCTCTCTCTCTCTCCTTCTCTCTCTCTCTTTCTTCCTCCCTCTCCCCATCTCTTTATTCCTCTCTCCCCTCTCCCTTTTTCACTCTATTCTTCTCTTTCTCCCTCTCTCTCTCCTTCTCTTTCCTCTCTCCCCTTCTTTCTCACTCTCTCTATCCTCTCTCTCTCTCCTTCTCTTTCCTCTCTCCCCTTCTTTCACCTTCTCTCTCTCATTCACTCTCTCTCGTTCTCTCTCCTACTGTCTCTCTCTTGCCTTGTCTCTCTTTCTTTCTCTCTCCCCTCTCTCCTTCTCTCTCCTTCTCTCTCTCCTTAATTCTTCTTCTTTCTCTCCTTTTCTCTCTCCTCTCCCGCTATCCTTCTGTCTCTCATTCTCTCTCTCTTTACATCTCCCTCTCTCCCCTTCTCTCTCTCTCCTCTTCTCTCTCTATCCTACTTCTCCCTCTCCCCATCTCTTTATTCCCCCTCTCTCTCTCCCCCACTCTCTTTCTCACTCTTCCCTTCTCTTTCGCCTCTCTCCCCTTCTTTCTCCTTCTCTCTATCTTTCTTTCTCCTTCTCTCTCTACTTCTTTCACTCTCTCTCATTCTCTCTCCTTCTGTCTCTCTCTTGCCTTGTCCCTCTTTCTTTCTCTCCCCTCTTTCTCTCTCTATCTCCTTCTTTCTCTCTTTCTCTCTCCTTCCCTCTCTCATCTCTCTCTCCTTCTCTCTCCCTCTCTCTCTGCTTCTCTCTCTCTACTTCTTTCACCTTCTGTAATGATATAGGAATCACAAAGTTGTGGAGACCAGTAGCCAAGGTCAGCAATAATCCGGTTCAGCAACTTGTAGGTTAAACCGGAACAAGCTTTTATTGAAGGGACCAGGAACCAACAATAATCTGGCAAGGTACATTTGACAGGAAGTGCCTTACATAGGCCAAGGACCAGACACCTGACCAGACACAGCTGAAGAGACTTAGGTACTGATAAAATTGCTAGCAGAGTCAAGCTTATAAGGTCTCAATGGAATTCACAAAAGGCAGGCTGGCGCAGTGGCAGGGAAGAGGCATAGCAGCCTGGGGACCAGGGTTCAAAACCCAGCAGAGTCAACTCCTCACATTACCCCCGCCTCTATAGGTGCAGCCTCTGGATGCCCTATTACCTGGTTTAGCAGGGTACTGCACATGAAAAGACCGAAGTAGATCAGGAGCGTGAATATTGTCCACTGGTTCCCACGAACTCTCCTCCTCACCATAGCCTTTCCAGCGAACCAGATACTGAAGTTTGTTACGGAAGATCCGGGAGTCAAGAATTTTGTCCACTTCGTACTCATCCTCACCATCCACGAGGACTGGAGGTGGGGCAGGCAGGGCTCGGCCAGGGAAAGTATTTTCATGAACAGGTTTAAGCAGTGCAACGTGAAACACTGGATGTATTTTCATGAAATTCGGGAGTTGCAAACGGAAGGTGACAGCATTGATCTGAGCAATGATCTCAAAAGGTCCCATGAACCTTTGACCCAATTTATGAGAAGGAATCCGAAGCTTAAGATTCTTTGTTGACAGCCACACCTTGTCACCAACGCGATAGACTGGGGCCTCCTTTCTATGCCTATCAGCAGCTCTTTTGTAACATTCCTGAGCCTCCAAAAGAGTCTCTTTCAACAGTGCTTGGGAATCAAGTAAGGCGGTTAGCCGGTCAGTGACAGCAGGAATGGAAGTAGTAATTGGGAGACTGACTAGAAAGGTCGGATGGTAACCATAGTTGGCAAAAAATGGGCTCAAAGAAGTGGAGCAGTGTTGGGCATGGTATAGGCAAACTCTGCCGTGGGTAGAAAATCCAGCCAGTCATCCTGCAGGTAACTAATATAGCACCGCAAATATTGCTCCAAAGTCTGGTTGGTTCGCTCAGTCTGTCCATTACTTTGCGGATGAAAAGCTGAAGACAGATTTACATTAATACCTAGATTAGAACAAAAATCTTTCCAAAAACGAGACGTAAACTGCACTCCCCTGTCAGAAACTACTTCATCAGGCACTCCATGCAAGCAAAAAATTTCCCGAATAACCAGGTCAGCCATCTGTTTAGCTGAAGGGAGACCACGAGCTGGTATGAAATGACCCATCTTAGTTAACCTGTCCACAACAACAAGAATGGTAGTGTGTTCCTTAGAGGGAGGTAGTTCCACAATAAAGTCCATGGATATAGATCCCCAGGGACGATGAGGAATCGGAAGAGGCTGAAGCAAGCCAACAGGGGATGAGCGAGGAGTCTTATGTCTGGCACACACATCACAAGAGGACACATACTTCTTAACATCCTCATGATCCTTCGGCCACCAAAAGGATCGGGCAAGCAGGTCTTGCGTCTTTCGGATTCCTGGATGACCTGCTGGTTTTGAGTCATGGTAGAGACGTAACAGGTCCAGTCGCACTGACTCCGGAGCAAACAGACGTCGTTGAAAAATCCAAAACCCATTAAGCATCGTCATATGGAGATCACGAGCAGGATCACGAAGAACTGGGTCTTCAGCGTAGCCCTTTTTAATGCGAGACATCAGATCAGAAGGAAAAGCAACTCCTATAAATATATCCTCCGGCAAGATGGTGGTCTTGGTTACGGTAGCATGGAGGGGGTCAGCTATTCTAGACAAGGCATCCGCCTTACCATTCTTGGAGCCAGGACGGTATGTAACCAAAAAATTAAACCTTGAGAAGAATAGGGACCAGCGTGCTTGTCTGGCTGACAGTCTCTTAGCTGATCGAATACATTCCAGATTTTTGTGATCTGTGAGGACAGTAATTGGATGGGTAGCTCCCTCCAAGAGATGTCTCCATTCGGTGAAGGCAGCTTTTATAGCCAATAGTTCTTTATTCCCTATGTCATAATTTCTTTCTGCTGGCACCATCTGGCGGGAATAGAAGGCACACGGATGTAACAGCATCTTAGGTCCAGTCCTTTGAGACAGTATAGCACCAACAGCTGAATCAGAAGCATCAACTTCCACAATAAATGGTAATTCTGGCTGAGGATGTACCAGGACGGGGGCAGATGTAAACAGAGTCTTTCATCGGGAAAATGGGGTATCAGCCTTATCGGACCACTGAAAAGGAGTCCCCTTACGTGTGAGTTCAGTGATCGGTGTAATAACGGCAGAGAACTTCTTAATGAAACGCCTGTAAAAATTGGCAATCCCCACAAATCTCTGGACATATTTTTCATTCTTGGGGATGTGCCAGTCCAGCACAGCTTTAATTTTACTTGCGTCCATAGTTAAACCTTTAGGAGTTAAGACATACCCCAGGAATTGAATTTCTGTTTGTTCAAACTCACATTTTTCTAGTTTAATGTATAGGTGGTGGGTACGAAGGCGCTCCAGAACTATATGGACCTGTTTTCTGTGGTTTTCAAGACTATCAGAGAATATTAGAGAATATTAGGATGTCATCCAAATATGCCACAACAAATTGATATTCGTCATGCCCGTACCTGGTTCTGAAAGCTGTTTTCCATTCATCATTTGGTCTTATGCGAACCAGATTATATGCCCCCCGAAGATCAAGCTTTGTAAATATTTTAGCTGAGCGAAGTCTCTCCAAAAGTTCAGGAATGAGAGGCAAGGGGTAGCGGTTTTTAACAGTGATGTTATTAATGTCCCTGTAATCAACGCATGACCGTAGGCTGCCATCTTTCTTCTCTACAAAGAATATAGGAGCTCCTGCTGGGGAAGTAGATGGTCGAATAAAACCTTTGGCAAGATTTTCTTGTATGTATTCACGAAGAGCTTTCAATTCAGGCTCAGAAAGGGAATATATACGGCCAAATGGGATAGCAGCCCCAGGCAACAGCTCTATTGGGCAATCATAAGGCCTGTGGGGTGGAAGCTGATCAGCATTCTTCTTATCACAGACATCTGCAAAATCCCGATATTGTAGAGGAAGCTTAGTCAAGTTTGTAGCAACCATTTCATTAATTGTTGTGGCAACAGGTGTTACCTTAGTGGGTTGACAATTCATTAAGCAGTGTTCTGAAGGAAAGGACAAAGTTCTGATCTTCCAATCAATCTGTGGGTTATGCAGAGCAAGCCAAGGTACCCCCAAAATCACTGGAAACTGTGTTGAGGAAATTAGGGGGAAAGATATAGCCTCATGGTGATTCACTTCCAGAGTCAACTTTAAGGGCACAGTCTCATGTGTAACCGGTCCTGACGTAAGTGGAGAACCGTCCACTGTCTCCATTAACACAGGTGAAGAATTAGGGATAGACTGAATTCCATTTCCTGCTGCAAATTTAATGTCCATAAAGTTTCCGCCTGCTCCAGAATCTATCATAGCTGTAGTTGAAATTTTATGATCACCACATTGCAACGTGATAGGCACCACAAAATGAGGATGTTGAGTCAACATACCCTCTTCACCATGAGCCAGAGAAAACAAGGGTTGTGTGACAGAATCCAGTTGATCTGCAATCTGGGATTGGTGTCGAATCTGTGCGCCCTCAGCAGCCATAGCTATTGTTCTTTTGGATTTGCTAGGGCAATTGATGGCATAGTGCCCTGCACTACCACAATACAGGCATAAATTGTGAGTGCGTCGCCACTGTTTTTCTTCATTGGATAATGGCCCTCTTATTAGATTTACCTGCATAGCCTCAGGCTCAGAGTCTGAAGGTGTTTGTGGGGTTGGAGTAGAAATTCTTGAATAGGAAATAGGAGTAGTACTTGGTCTAAAAGAGCCCTGTCTTTCCAGTCTTCTTTCAGAAAGTCTCCGATCGATACGGATAGCCAAACGCACGAATGCATCAAAATCAGCAGGAAGATCAACACGAGCTAGCTCATCTTTTATAGCTTCTGAGAGACCATTTCTGAAGTGGAACCTCTGAGCTGATTGGTTCCAGGTAGTATCAGCAACCCACTGTCTGAATTCAGCAGCATATTCAGCCACCGAGCGCCTCCCTTGATGCAAATGAAGTAGAGTGGCTTCTGCTGTAGCACATCGATTGGGGTCATCAAAAACTAGGCACATGGCCTCAAGAAAGTCATTAAGATTACCCAAGACTGGACTGTCCTGTTCTAGAAGAGGGGAGCCCCAAGCCAGGGCTTCATCTTTGAATAGGGAAAAAATAAATCCCACCTTCTCTCTTTCAGATGGAAATTGGTGAGGTAACATCATGAAGTGCAAACGGCATTGATTTAGGAAACCCCTAACATTTTTGCGATCTCCTCCAAACTTTTCTGGCAGGGGCAAGCGGGCATCTTGTGCAGGTGTAACAGTAGCAGCTGAAACATCACGTGCCCTGTAGCTGGTGTACTCACTGTGCATTGACTGAAATTTATTTTGCAGTTCAGCTACCTGGTCCTGCAGCACTTGGATGGTCTGTGCCTGGGTCTGCACAGTTCTTGCAAATAAAGCAACCTGCTGGGCCAATGCAGAATCTGTCCCGGCGGTCTCCATGAAAGGGCCAGATTATTCTCTAATGATATAGAAATCACAAAGTTGTGGAGACCAGTAGCCAAGGTCAGCAATAATCCAGTTCCGCAAACTTGTAGGTTAAACAGGAACAAGGTTTATTGAAGTGATCAGAAACCACACAATAATCTGGCAAGGATCAATAGACAGGAAGTGCCTTATATAGGCCAAGAACCAGACAGCTGACCAGACACAGCTGAAGAGACTTAGGTAATGATACAATTGCTAGCAGAGTCAAGCTTATAAGGTCTCAATGGAATTCACAACAGGCAGGCTGGCGCAGTGGTAGGGAAGAGGTATAGCAGCCTGGGGACCAGGGTTCAAAACCCAGCAGAGTCAATTCCTCACACTAATGTTTAGGCCCCCTACATTGTGACACTCAGGTCACCTCCGTAAACCATGCTTCCAGCAGTGGCACTGAAGGGACTGGATTATGGCACCTGCGCAAAAGTTCTCCAATACACTAGCTGTTATGGATATTGCTGCGCCACAGCCATAGCAGCCTATCGCAAATGGCTAATGGAACTATGATTGACAGGCATACTGTATATATTTGTGCGCGTCAGCTTTGACTGTGTTGTAGATTTTTACAAGATAGCATGCAGGTCCTGGAGTTGGAGGTTCAGTTCTAGAGAAAGAGTGAGAGCTGGAGATAATTATATTGGAGTGCAGGTTTATCTTATTTTAATTATTATAGAGAATTATAGTATTTTACACTTAAATTATAATACACATAAATACCCATATCACATAATGTACAGACACATAGTATAAAGAAACACATAGATACACTTATAAATAGGACACACCTAGCACACACACCACACCCTATACCCAATAGAAAAAAAAACAAAACAAATAGAAATGCATTTTCGTTTATTTATCCTTATATTTCGTTTTCTCAGTGGTGGAGGAGAGAGGAGGGTAATGAAGGGGAGGAGAGGAGGAAAGTGAGGGGGCCCCCGGGGTCTAGAGGGAGGTAGTGGGAGGGAAGGAGGCAGAGGGGTGAGGGAGTGAAACATAGATAGTGTGGAAGTGAAGGGGGAGGGCTAGGAGTAATAGTTCTGGGGGAGGAGGGCGGGAGGTGAGTTAGAGGAAGGGTGGAATGAGCCCATAGACCAAACACCCATAGTTTATGGGGGAGGGCCTGATCTCAGGAGAGGGGTAGTCGGAAGGACAAGAGGATACATAGGGCCCCTAACTACAGACCAAAGGAGATGGTGGTACTACTCAATGCCCGCAGTGCCGGTGTCCATATTATTACTGGGTAGGGAACTTACGGTCTGCCCCAGGGGCAAGGCCTGGAAGGAGGTAGAAGCTGCAGTGTTTATTTATTATGTATTATTTATTGTCATAAGGATGTGAGGTCTGTTAGGCAAATTTATAACAACAGCTGGGCAAAGATCAGAAGAATGATGGAGGTGGACGCCAGAGGAGCCATATCATATGACTGTCCACTGCAAGCAGTAGGAGAGGATGTTGAAGGCCATGATGCAAGCAGGGGCCATCATCAGAATGCCAGGCCTGGTGATTACACTGGATCTAGCCTCCTTGCCCTGATCACCCCCAACTTGCCCATCCTTGCATCCTTCCATGCCTCCACCAGTGCTGCTGCCTTCCAGAAGGGATGCCTCCCACTCAACCCCCCCCCCCCCCCACGTTCTCTATTCCCTCACTGCTACCACAGTCACATCACTTCTAGCCATAAATATGAGGGGAGTATTTTTATTCCTCCAGTGCAACCTCAGTCCCTTCACTTCTGGCCATAATAATTAGGGGAGCAATTCTTTTCCTTCACTGCTACCAGTGAGGTTGCTCTCAGAGTGGCGTATCATGGCCATATAACTAATCTATTAAGGTTGGTTCGTTCTCAGATGAGCGCCTCTGACTTAGCTTTTTTGTTTATGCAAATTACCCTTAGGGTTCAGTCTCCCTAAAAGTAATAGGGGACTCCAGACCTGGACCCCTTGCTCACTGTGCCTTAAGGAGTTCATCTGCACCTCACTGACGAGGCCCATAAAGGCCAAAATACATCTGGGGTTTGCTGTTTCTCCTGTTCTTAAAAGAGGTTGCTCTCAGAGTGGCTTATCATGGCCATAGAACTAATCTATTAAGGTTGGTTCATTCTCAGATGAGCACCTCTTTTTTCTTCTTCACTGCTACCAGACACACTTCACTTCTAGCCATAAACATGCAGGGAGTATTTCTATTCCTCCACTGATACCACAGTCACTTCACTTCTGTCCATAAACATAGGGGGAGTATTTCTATTACCCCAGTGCTACTTCAGTCACTTCACTACTGCGCATAAGTATGGAAGAAACATTTCTATTCCTTCATTGCTATCACAGTCACTTCCCTTCTAGACATACACATGAAGGGAGTATTTATTTTTCTTTACTGCTACCACAATGACTTAACTTCTGGCTATAAATATGGGAGGGGTGGTGGTTATTTCTATTCCTCCACTGATACCACAGTCACTTCACTTCTGTCCATAAACATGAAAGACAAAGGAAACAAAACTATGAGAGTGAAATGAAGAGATAATAAATAGTTCTTGTCTCATTTCTAGGGCACTGGACTGTGTGTTCTTTTATGTTCAGTCCTGGGTGACCCAACACATTTTGCTACTCTGGAAAAAATTTACATTTACAATATATACAATTTATATTTTACCAGATCTTCTAAATTCGGTACCCTGAGTTTAGCCCTTTCAAACCCTTTCTATCTCTCCTTAGGTAAATGGATCTGCCTCAGGGAGGAACTGGCACACACTCAGATATTTCTCTTCCTCAGAAACATCCTCCAGAACTTCACCATAATGACACAACTGGACTTACAGAGGCCGATATCACCCCATTTCTGCCACTTTAATGGTTACATACGAGTTACTGCTACCCAAAATAGATGACATAGCACCATGACCCAGAACAATAGGACTTACCAGCTCATGATGGTCTATATAACCCTTCACTGTAACTGCCCCTACCCATCTTATAATTCCTACTATTTCCTCCTATAATCCTTCTTGTTGCTGTGTATGACCCTCCATATAACTCCACTAACTGCATGGTATAACTACGACCAATAAATCCACAGTTTTCTCTAAATAACCTCCCACTATAACTCCTCCTATTAATCCATATATGTATTTAGGTCCACATATTGTCCATATAATCCCTATTTATAATTCATCCATATAACTTCTCTTTCGCTTAATGGTTCATAATGCTACAATTCCATACCTTCTATTGGTCCATATCACTCTTCCTTATAACTTATTTTATTGTTCCATATAACATTTTGCTACAATTTCTCATAATATTTCATATAAATCCTCTTTACAACAACTCCACCTATTGCTTCACATAACTGAACCCCTATATGCTGTCCTTTCACATTGTGTATCCAGATAACAAATCCTTTTGCTCCATATAACCTCTCCTAAGAAACGCTATTGCATCATACATTTTCCTATAACTCCTCCTATTCATCCATATAACCTTCATAACTAAATGTAAGTTCTTATGAGGCCTCCCATATTTGTAAAGGTTATGTATCATTTAATAACATCATCTACGTATCGGTTAACTGAGAAAGCAATGACCAGCCACAAGAGGGCGCTGGAGGTTTTCATTGCCAATTATCAGTAGGATTATTACAAAATAATATTGTAATAACCTTGGTTTTGTTATTCCAATGATTTAATTACCTTATTATTAAGAGTTAGTAGATAAGATAATATCAGTATTGTGGACAATAATTGTTAGACTTTGTCCTCTAGATTATGGGATTTGTCTCCACTCAGTGACACAGTGGAGGTTTCAAGTAGAAATGAATAAAAACCATAAGTAATAAAAAGTACTTTATTTATGAGATTATGTTGCACTACCTTTTCCTTATTATCATTATAATCACGCATTTTTACAACAAAATCATAGCATGTGGGGTTAGGTGCTCTGGGATATGACTATAAAAATTAACATAAAGAAATGAGTGATAAAAATGAACATGTATAAAAATATTTATTAAAATAAATAAAAATTAAGAATAAATATAAAAAAATAAATAATAAAAATATATAAAATATATAAAAAATATGAGTATAAAATATAAATTCTATTAAATACATGGAGGGTTATATATTGGTTACAAGAACATAACTACATATTTTATTCCAGTTAAATCTTACAATAAAGATACCAAAATCACAAACTATGGTGATTTAATTTGTAGTGAATATTACATAAAAGAAATGTACAATAATCATTTTAGTTACAAATAATTGTTATATTATATTGTTATTCTTTATTACAATGAGACCAGTTTAGATAACCATCTTTGTAATATTTGTATCAGGAAAACTCTGCCCATGTGTTATTACTGTGTCCCATTAATAGTTACTATAAGAGCTACATCTGGGGAGTCTAATACATAACTTGCCTGAAATCCCCCTTCTGGATCACTACCTTGTTGTTGTGAGGCGGCTTGTGTACTTCAATGAAGCTGTGAGCTATACGATGTAGGGTCACCCGAGATGGGCAGGTCATAGCAGAGAGGTCCACTGGAGAAGGAACTGACAACCCACTTGAGTATCTTTGCCAAGAAAATCTAATGGATAAGCAGAACCAGAGACAAGATGTGCCTGGGGTGCTTCGGTCCATAGGGTCACAGAGGGTCAGACTTGACTGAATGACTAAACAATAACAAAGCCTGAATTCACCCTTGATAACAGATACACTAAGATCAGAGAGCAGAGGAAATATTTACACAGGGAGAGTGATATAGGTATGAACAGGGACATCCTGGAAGCAGTCGTGGGTGAGAGTCATCAGGACGTGTTAGTGAGACAGTGATATATTCTGTTAGTTTGTTAGTAGGTGAAGCACACCATGCATTTATATTATTTAGAGCATAAACACTTCTTATAAGTCATTATAACCTCTATACACATCATATCACTGACCTGGCACACACAGAGCACACACAGGGGCATTATATGTACTAAATAAATAAAGCAACTCCAAATGCCACAATGCCACAATGTATCTGATAGAATAGGTTTGACCCATGGGAGAGAACCATCCAACTTTAAGTAAAAAATATAGTAATTTCAGCAATAAGCCTTTGTGAAGTATATTAACTAATACTTTGATAGACGGTATAATCACCAGAATAGTGTAAGCAAAATTGTATATAGAAAAAATATAGAAAAATACACTATTAGTATCTGGTATTAACATCCCTTTGATGTGGCATCATTAAAGTATAACACAGCTAATGACAATTGGAAAACATAATTGAGACGCCGGTAGTTAAAATATACCTTTTAATAAATAATATTTAATACAAGTAATTCATAAACGTAGATTACATTTTTTTTTATCAACACAAGATATCCCTGGGTACACAGTTGTAGCACAGTCCTTATCTACACCCTTTATAGAGAAAAACAATCCTCATATATTACAGGTATCTAATGGTTAATCCATACATTATAGGTAATTCATGGTTAATCCATAGATTTTATAATTCCTATGAGAGATAAGGTAATCACAACAATAATCACTGTGTAAATGATATTAATTATAGTGAGACCCAGGTGACATTAGTATAAGAGAATAATAAAGGGAATGGATGCGCATTACACTGTGTCCCTACAATAACTCTTGTGTGGCAGAGGTTAGGGACCCACCACTTACCCCTAGTGATGTCTAAGATAAGAAATACAATCCCTAAGCTTATAATCTACTCTTACTGCAATATGGACTAATTCCCATTGTCACTGTGTTTTATGTATAGAAGGATGGTGACTGGTTCAGCGTTTAGATCAGGAGACGCCATGCAGCTTTCATGTCCACCCTCGGTGAGGTATCTGATGTCATCACCCAGGGACAGACAGTACAGGTCTGACACACGTGTTTCACGTCATCCGCTTCCACAGAGACCAGCATGTGTCAGACCTGTACTGTCTGTCCCTGGGTGATGACATCAGATACCTCACCGAGGGTGGAGATGAAAGCTGCATGGTGTCTCCTGTTCTAAACAGCAGAGAGGTAAGGGGAGAAAGAGATAGAGAGAGAGAAGGAGAGAGAGGGATGGGGAGTGAGAGAGGGAAGGAGACGAGGTGGGATGAGATCGAGGGGGAAAGAGGAGGAAGAGAGAGAAGAAGGAGAAAGGGATTGGGAGCTAGGGAGGGAAAAAAAAGATGTGGGGAGAGAGAGAGAGGTGGCAGAGAAAGAAAAGGGGAAGAGAGAGGAGATAGAGAAGGATGAAAAGGGAGGCAGAGGGGGAGGGAAACATTGGGGAGAATAGGGAAAGAGAGAGGGAGAGAGAGAAGGGGCAGAGATATGTGATAAATGGGGAGAGAGGAGAAAGAGCGAGAGAAGAAGGAGAGAGAGAGGGATTGGGGAGTGAGAGAGGGAAAGAGAGGAGGTGGGGAGAGAGGGAGGGGGAAAGAGGAGGCAGAGAGAGGGGGCAGAGAGAGAAGGGGGAGAGAGAAGAGACAGAGAAGGATGAAAAAGGAGGCAGAGAGAGAGGGAAACAATGGGGAGAGGAGGGAAAGAGAGAGAGGCAGAGAGAGAAGAAGCAGATATGGATGGAGAGAGGGGAGAGGGGAGGAACAGAGATAGAAGAAGGAAAGAGAGAAGGATGGGGAAGTGAGGGATAGAAAGAGAGGGGTGGAGAGAGAGAAGAGGCAGGGAGAAAGAAGGAGAAAGAGAGGAGGTAGAGAGGGATGAAAAGAAAGAGAGAGAGGGGGATAGAGAGAGGAGGCAGAGAGAGAGAGAGAGAATGAGGGAGCATAGAGAGAGGAGGAGAGAGAAAGAAGAGGTAGAGAGAGAAGACAAGAAATGGAAGAGGGGAGGCAGAGAGAGAGAGAGAGAGAAGGATGGGTTAGACATAGAGAGGAAAGGAGGGGAAGAGAGAGGAGGCAGAGAGGGAGAAAGAGTGGGAGGGAGAGAAAGAGAGGACAGTTAGACAGAGGGAAAGAGAGAGGGGGAGAGAGAGAGAAGGAAGGGGAGAGAGGAGGATGAGAAGAAAGGAAGAGAGAAGGAGAGGGACAGAGGAAGAGAGGGAGGGGAGGCAGCGAGAGGCAGTGATGGAGGGAAAGAGAGAGTGAGAGAAAGGAGGGTGAGAGAGAGGGAGAGAGGTGGGAGAGGAGGCAGAGAGAGAGAGAAGGAAGAGGAGGCAGAGAGAGAGAGAGAAGGAGGGGAGAGAATGAGGGAGAGAGGAGACAGAGAGAGAGGGAGGCAAAGGGAGAGTGAGGGGGTTGAGAGGAGGCAAAGAGAGTAAAGGAGCGGGAGGCAGAGAAAGGAGAGAAGAGAGAGAGGAGGCAGAAAGTTAGGAAAAGAGAGAGGGACAGAGTGGGAAGGAAATAGAGAAAGTGAGGGAGAGAGAGGGAGGGGAAGAGACAGAGAGCGCATAGCGTGAAGACGGTGCAGAGAGAGAGGGTGCAAAGAGAGAGACACCCCTAGGGGATAGGATGGTAGAAAGGCTGGAGGAGTTTTTAAACTAGTAGGTGGGGGGAGGGACTAGATATAAGTAATGGGGTAGAAAGTGTAGAGGGTATAAGGGATTAATTTACAACTCATAGGGGAGGAGATGGGGGAGGGGTAGTATAGTCAATAGGGAGGTAGTACTAAGTAACTCAAGTACAGTGGCAGACACTTCAGAACTACAGACTCATAACATAAGGTGTATGCTTGCTAATGCCAGAAGCTTGCCAGTAAAAATGGGAGAGTTAGACTTATTAGGAATTAATGAAAAATGGGATTAATAGGGATTACTGAAATGTGGTGGGATGAATCTCATGACTGAACTGTTAATCTGGATGGTTATAACCTATTTAGGAAAGATAGAGGCAATGGTAAACGAGGAGGAGGGATTTGTTTTTATGTTCAGCCTGAATTTAAGCCTATAGTCAGAGAAGATATTTATGCTGGCACTAACGGCATCATTGAATCCTTGTGGGTTGAGCTAAATAGTGGAGGAGCTAATTCTAAACGCATATTGGTGGGAGTATGCTATAAACCCCCAAATATAGCTGAAAGTGAGGAAATACAATTATTGTTACAGATTGGAAATGCAGCTAAGCATGGGCAAGTTCTAATAATGGGAGATTTTAATTACCCTGAAATAAACTGGATAAATGAGACCAGCAGTTCATCTAAGGGGAGCAGGTTCTTGAGTACATTCAGGGATCATTATCTGGCCCAGGTAATACAAGAACCTACTAGAAATGGGGCCATCTTGGATTTAGTCATCACAAATAATATTGATATAGTATCAAATGTTGGAATAGGGGAAACTTTGGGAAACAGTGATCACAACACAGTCTCGTTTGAGATTGAAGTAAAATAACATAATTTTTAGGTGGCCAACAAAAACTCTTAATTTTAAAAGGGCAGATTTTAATGGTCTAAGGGCAGCAATACAAAGTATAGACTGGGACAGAGAACTGATAGGTAAAAACACTGAACATAAATGGACAACATTTAAATCCTTACTAAATATACATACACATCGGCATATACCGTGTGGGAATAAAAGTAAAAGGAGTAAATCACATCCAATGTGGCTTAACAATGATTTAAAGATCAAGATACGGAGTAAAAAACAGGCATTTAAATTATACAAACAAGAGGGGGCAGAGACTGCTTTACGGGAATACAAGGAAATCACAAAGGCAGCAAAAGCGAGATTAGACTGGCTAAAATAGAAAATGAAAAAATAATTGCAAAAGAGAGTAAGACTGACCCTAAAATATTTTTAAGTATATTAATGGGAAGAAGGCGAGAAAGGAAGCTATAGGAACATTACAATGTGACACAGGCCGTCTTATAATTAGTGACCAAGAAAAGGCAGATGAGCTAAATAGGTTATTTTCTTCGGTAAACACAAGGGAGGTACCAGTGGTTGGGACACTGCAACATAATATTTGTATTTTCTCTATTCTAAGAGGAGATATGATTACCTTATATAAATACATCCAGGGTCAGTATAAACATTTTTAAAGTGAGCTTTTTGTGCCAAGAGGTTTCCAACAGAGATTAGAATTAAAAATATTCCACCTTAAAGAAAGAAAAGGGTTCTTCACAGTAAGGGTGGTTAATCTGTGGAATACCACACCAAACAAGTTGGTGACAGCAGATTCGATGGATAACTATAAAAGGGGACTGGATTTATTTCTAATCAAAAAGGCCATTCGGGGTTATCCTGGATAATTAAAGAGAGAGTATTGATCCAGGGAGGAATCCAATCGCCAGTATCTGGGGTCAGTAAGGAATTTTTTTTCACTTGGGGTTTTTCTGTCTGCCTTCCTCTGGACTCAATTAATTAACAACTAATCTGCATATTGCAGATCAGAGGAGATCTTAAAAGGATGAACTTGATGGACTGAAAGTCTTTTTTTCAACTTTAGTTACTATGTTACTATGTATACTAGTGCCTGGGAGCTAACATGATTTACATCATATTAGTTCCAGGGAGATGCCATGACAGACATACTAGTGCCATTGAGCTGCCATGATATACGTCATACTTGTGCCTAGGAACTGCCCTGACAGGTATACTAGTGCCTTGGAGCTGCCTCAAAATAGGTCATGCTACTGCAAGGGAGCTGCCATGATATACGTCATACTAGTGCCTAGGAGCTGCCATTACAGGTATACTAATGTCTTGGAGCTGCCAAAAAATGCGTCATGCTACTGCCTGGGAGCTGCCATGATATACGTCATATTAGCGCCTGGCAGCCCCCATTATATATGTCATAATAGTGCCTGTGAGCTGCCATGACAGATATACTAGTGCCTGGGAGCTGCCATTGATTTGGATCAGACCACAACAGTCTGAGTTAGATATCTGTTCCTTTGTCAATTAGTGTTGAATGTGCACATCCCAGAGAAATAAGACACAGACACAGTGTTTCTGTATAATAATTCTCAAAGCGCTCTATTATAAAATGGCAGTGTACAAGTTTATATATAAAAATGTTATCTGATCAAAAGTCACATTATTTCTTTGTCTAGAAATTAATAGCTTTATTGATTGGTTCAAAAATGCTGCAGTCTGGTAGTGTCATAGTGGTCAGTTGAAGGAGGATCAGTTTATTGGTCTAGAAGGCAGGCAGTGCCTGTATCCTTATTTGGTCACGGATGTTTGCATCATCAGGCCACTCCCAGTTGTCGCTCTGTAGCCATCTTGTTATGACTGGATGTAGTCCATCCTCCATCTTCGGTAACCTCCGACATTACTTAATGTTAGTAATCTTCTTCTCATTTATACATACATAAGTGAGTAAGGAATAAAAAGGATATGGCAGACAAACATAATAACATAAAAATAAATTTTCCTAATTTCCATCCATAACAGTCCCCCCTAAAATGTACTGTTATGTTATTAGTAAGTGTGCAACCTAAGAAAAGCAGCTGTGCTTATGTTAATGCGTGATGAGGGGTAAACTCCCTCCTAAACACTAGGTGTATATCTGTCCCTGAGGATGAGGTGCATGACTGCAAGAAAGCCCTAAGCATCTGTGCCGTGAACGCCCGTTCTTCTTTGTACATTTGAGTAGCCATGGCTTACCCATGGCCCCTCCTGCCACTGTCACAGACAAGTCAGACGCCTTTCCCTAGCCCCTTGTATCAGGAACATGTGGGAGAAGGGGTTTATGTGGAAACCTCACTCCTAAATACAATAGACCGTAACATCTTATGTGACTCCTCACAGTTGTCATCATCACAAAGTTCTTGGTGCACAAAGGTTGGTGTGACTCCAGTAATTGACTGCTTTAAATATGTTCGGACACAGGGGATAATACAGCAGGTAACAAATGCAAGAATTGTCAGTATTGAAAGAACGACAATGTCAACAATACCCTCTGCCAGTTGTTCATCCACCCAAACCATTTATCCCAATAGTCTGTCGTTCCAGAACTCTCCTTCAATTCTTGTGCCAAGTTGTTTAGTTCTTTAATGGCTAAAGTAATTTTACCGTTTGGACCCGTATTATCAGGTATGTAGGTGCAGAAGTTGCCAGTGTCGGGGAGCGTTTTACACTCCCCACTTTTTAGCAAGGATCATGTCTAGTGCCATTCTATTTTGGCAGGCCAGAGAGTTTCTTGTGCTATTTCAGCTACTGGTTTTAACTTCACCATAACTGGTGAAACCCTAAGGTGTCCAACTTTGTTACAATTAAAACACTTTCTTGTTCTTGTTGGCTCTGTCTCCTCCTGCTCAGAAGACACCATAATGTGCATAGTCTTCTTATTACCTTGTGAGGACTCAAGCCCTTTTGCTATTAATAACAAAGTCTCTAATGGCAACACCTTGTATTCAGGACGAGATGTTAATAAATCTTTCCTGATGGATTCTCTTCAACCCCTCCACAAAGGCTGCTCCCAGCATCTGAGACTTGTGTCTGGAATGATATATTACCACTGACTGTTTTATCCTGTGTAATATCTGACAAATTAATAGCCTGATCTGCTATTTCATCCTTAGCGCATGCTATTAATAACTCACAGAATTCTATATCAGCGTTGCAGACAGGCATACAGGAGTCAACTACAGGGGGAGTTGCTCACGGAGAATCTAAAAATACCAGTATATGAGACAGAAATTGTCTCGGAGCAACTTTCCTAAAAAAAAAAACATCCTAAAGTAACGTTGCATTTACTTTTTCTGTCGTATACTTCTTGTTCCATAGTAAAGCTTAATGAAACATTGAATGTCTCCTATATCTTCCTTTTAATAAAGATTAATATTGCCAAGAGGTAGTGGATACAGGGCACTGACTCCAGCAGAGGTAGTATGGTAGGTGCTGTTTACCTTTAAGATGGGGTATAGGGGCGTGTATCCAGTGGGTGAGGTGGGTATCGTCATTGTTTTAAAAAGGGGTTGGTCATAAAGTTATAGTCAACTCCCACTTTTCTAAGTTGGGAGCCATGATGGGGCGGTGGTTGTTTCATGGTTTCTTTGTTCCACAAACCACTATCTTGTAGCAACCTTTGGTTCCCACCCAGAACCAGCCACCATTCTTCCGCCTGCAACCTCCCTTCTTCTCATTTTCCCTCAATGATACAGACAGACATATTTTCACATAAAAACTAACACACACGCAGAAGATGGGAGTAGAAAGGGGAGTGGTCTGCTATGCTGATTGTGGGGGGGGGGGGGAGTCCCTCCAACATCTTCTCAAAATGCAGACTAGTCACCTCCCTTTCCAAAGAGTAAAGTTACAAACACACAGAAACTTCAGCCAAAATATTTCAAAAGAATACACGCATATACATACACATAAATACACATACTCACAATTACATAGAAAAATGCAAACTGTTACATGCAATGCATTCAAACAAAATAATCCCCCATTACATTGTATGTCTTATGGAGATTTCTTTCTTGGTTTAATAATCCATAACCCCAACACACCTGTCTAAGGTGTGTTCATTGACGCCCCTGATGATTGTTACGTTGTTGTGTTCGTTACACAACCAATTCTCAGTCTGCGTCCATATATATATACTTTTTAAATCAATCTCCTTCCAGGACACACCAACTTTTACACAAACATTTCTTCACGTACTGTAATTACCCTCAAGCAAATTTAATAACAACAGCATTAAAACATGACAGTTATTTCACTTACTGTAACAACTCTTCACTTACTGTACAAACTCTTACGATCTTAAGCACTCGCATAGAAAGAATGCTCCTAACTAAGATACATCCTTGAAAGAGTTAAACAAGATGGGAGGAGGGAGTAATACTCCTTTCGCTGTGTGTGCTCTGACCTTGATGTCACACAGCTGCAGAGAAATTCAGTCTCATAAGTACAGGGAGA
Source organism: Discoglossus pictus (assembly GCA_027410445.1). Classification (NCBI taxonomy): domain Eukaryota; kingdom Metazoa; phylum Chordata; class Amphibia; order Anura; family Alytidae; genus Discoglossus; species Discoglossus pictus. The sequence continues at coordinate 35,738,267 of CM050170.1, read as the reverse complement.
GAAATTCTAAGCTACATTTCTTATTAAAATATGTATCACAACCAGCAATAACAGACCACAGTAATATTTAAATAATTTCTGCAGAAAATTTCTGACTCTTTAAATATTGTAGTCCAGAGTCTCGCACCGTCGTGTGCTAAAATTTACGTTTTCAGGGCTATTGTGCTACGAAGGCACTAACGATCTGCCACTGAAGTCTGCATCCCGCATACATGCTTCTACAATGTGATAGACGTCTCTCGGGGTTATCACGCCACCAAGGCACGACCATCATGACCCCCGAGAGATACTCGGCTACCCAACATGCATAGACCCTCCTTAGGAAAGGTATGTTAAATGACACCGATCCCCAAACTACGTGTATGTACGTTTTATACGTAGAGCTGTATCAATCCGTCCCCGGAATCTGTTGTACGTACACATGTATGTCCTGGACCACAATATCCAAGAAATCACAATCACTCAACCCACACTCCCAACAGTCATACACAGGTAACAGATATCTATTATCACAGATATTTCTTCAAGGTAGACCCTGGGCAAGCAATTTATCTACACTTTTGGTGCCTTCAGTAGCAGCCCTAGACAAAGTGGCAGAACTATAGCAGCATTATTCATATATATGCAAGGTTTTAAAACATTAAACCTTACCATATATTAGAGTTGAGTTGATCAGGCTCCTTTATGCCACCATAGACCGTCCCAAAGTCTTCCTTTGTCTGCTGCCTGTTGGTCACAACCCAGGGCCCCACGTTGGAGCGCCAACTGATTTGGATCAGACCACAACAGTCTGAGTTAGATATCTGTTCCTTTGTCAATTAGTGTTGGATGTGCACATCCCAGAGAAATAAGACACAGACACAGTGTTTCTGTATAATAATTCTCAAAGCGCTCTATTTCAAAATGGCAGTGTACAAGTTTATATATAAAAACGTTATCTGATCAAAAGTCACATGATTCCTTTGTCTAGAAATCAATAGCTTTATTGATTGGTTCAAAAATGCTGCAGTCTGTTAGTGTCATAGTGGTCAGTTGAAGGAGGATCAATTTATTGGTCTAGAAGGCAGGCAGTGCCTGTATCCTTATTTGGTCACGGATGTTTGCATCATCAGGCCACTCCCAGTTGTAGTTCTGTAGCCATCTTGTTATGACTGGATGTAGTCCATCCTCCATCTTAGGTAACCTCCGACATTACTTATTGTTAGTAATCTTCTTCTCATTTATACATACATAAGTGAGTAAGGAATAAAAAGGATATGGCAGACAAACATAATAACATAAAAAGACATTTTCCTAATTTCCATCCATAACACCATGACAGTCATATTAGTGCCTGTGAGCTGCCATTACAGGTATACTAGTGTCTGGGAGCTGCCATTACAGTCATACTAGTGCATGGGGGCTTCCATGACAGGTATACTAGTGCCTGAGAGCTGCCATGACAGTCATACTAGTGCCTGGGGCTGCCATAACAGGTATACTACTACCTGGGAGCTGCCATGACAGGTATACTAGTGCCTGGGAGCCGCCATGACAGGTATACTAGTGCCTGGGAGCCGCCATGACAGGTATCCTAGTGCCTGGGATCTGCCGTGATATACGTCAAACTAGGGCCGATGAGCTGCCATGATAGGTATACTAGTGCCTATGAGCTGCCATGATAGGTATACTAGTGCCTGGGAGCTGACATGATATACGTCATACTAGTGCCTAGGAGCTGCCATGACAGTCATACTAGTGCCTATGAGCTGCCTATGAGAACCCATATTAAGTTTGTGAGAGGATGCAGAGGAAGCTTCTATCTGCACACTGGTTGGTAAATTGCATTCAGTAGGATGGATATTTTCCCATCTATGGGTGGCCCCTTCTCTATAATACCCACATGGAACATACTCCTATTGGACTAATGTGGAAAGTGGGGTTCCTCAGGGCTCAGTATTTGGTCCTCTCCTTTTTAGCATATTTATTAATGACGTATAGGTGGGATTGGAGTGTGGTATCTCCATTTTCGCTGATGGCACCAAGTTGTGCAAGGTAATTAAATCGGATAATGATGTACTTTCCCTCCATAAAATTGAGGAATGGGCATCTAAATGACAGATGATATTTAATACGAATAAATGTAAAGTTATGCATCTGTGAAGGAACAATAGCCATGCAATTTATAATCTCAATAGAGCAAATCAAGGGGTATCAGATATTGAAAGGGATTTGGGAGTGCTTGTGGACAACCACCTAGGTAACAGTGCTCAAAGCCAAGCAGCAGCTGCAAAGGCAAATAAAATATTAGCATATATTAAGAAGGGTATAGAAGCAAGGGAAGCAAATATAATTCTGCCACTATACAAATCCCTAGTACACACTTCATAAAAAGGACATTTTAGAGCTGGAAAAGGTACAGAGAAGGGCTACAAAACTAATAAGGGGAAGAAGGGGCTAAGTTATGAAGGAAGACTAACCAAATTAAGCTTATTTTCTATAGAAAAAAGGTGTCTAGGAGGAGGATTGATTACCTTATCCAGGGTCAGTATAACGATTTGTCAAGGGAGCTTTTTGTGTCAAGAGGTTTTAATCGGACAAGAGGACATCCCTTGGGTGGGTTAGGGTGGTTAATCTGTGGAATTCTCTACCAGAGGAGGGTTTTTTAAATAATTAAATAATAGATTAATAATCAATTAACAACTAATTAATTAATAACTAATCCGCATATTGCAGATCAGAACAGATCTTAAAAGGTTGAACTTGATGGACTGAAAGTATGTAATTACTTCCCCCAACACAGCTCTGCTCCAGTTCCAAAAATTATAAGCACAGACTACGCTGTTCCTATCTGGAGTTCCAGTGCCCAGCCTCATGTGACTTCATTACATCTTGCTCACTAACTGCCTGACGCTCATTTCGCTGATGCACTCAAACCCCACACTGCCTCTTAAGCATGTCCCTGGCTGTGTGCCTGTTTTGTTAACACTCGTTCCTCCCAGTTATGTCACAAATGTAGATGTTTTGCTTTTCTACTGTCACTTCTATGTTTACCGAAATGTAGAAACCACTAAAGGAGAAGAAACAGAGAGGGAGAAAGATGTGATAGAGAGATAGGGGAGAAAGGTAAGGAGAGAGAGAAAGAATCAGAATGATAAGAGAAAGGGAGAGTGTGGGAGAGGGAGAGTCAAAACAAGTGCGAGAAAAAGAGAAAAAAAGAAAGACAGAAAGAAAGAAAGAAAGAAAGAAAAAGTAGAGATCAATGAGAATGATAGAGAGAAAAAGAGAGAAGAAAAGAAGAGGAAAAATGACAATAAAAAGAAAAAATATAGAATAAAAGAGTTTGATAGACAAAAAGACATTAAATAGACTAAAAAAGATAGGAGATGATGAGAGAGAGAAAGAAAAGAGACACGCAGAAAGCCGTGGAGAAACGGAGAGAGAGTGTATAAATGAATGAGACACCAACTTTCACTAAAAAGAATCACCAAGCCCTTTAACACATTTTATTTTATTGTTTTATGATTTAATTGAAAAAAAGCTAAAATACGTAATAAAAAATGGAGAGTTGACCACACTCCACATGATCGCTATTTATACCAATATTGTCAGGTCAGTCACATGTGGCAGTCTATTAGATGGAACAATAGAAGTTTTATTTATACTAGGAAAATGATTAAAATACAATAATTAAAGTATAAATAAATAAAAAGGGGCAACATGTTACTGACCAGTTTAATATAATGAATACTTTAATGATTAATTACCTTGTTGCTCGTCCTGGATACTAAACCTGTAATGAGCAGCCTGTACAGTAGGTGTAGGTGGGAGGAAAGGGTTGCAATGAGCGCCTTCGGCACCTTTGGTGCTCATTTAGGGGCTCACGATGAGCACTGGGAGCAGGAGAGGCTTGCAATGAGCGCCAAAGGCGCTCAGTGCGGGGCTCTTGATGAGTGCCGAAGGTGATCAGTGCAAAGCAGGAAAGTTGAAGTACACCCGGGGGGAGAGGCTTGCAATGAGCGCCAAAGGTGCTAAGAGGCTCAAAAGCCTCACATTGTGTGGCAAACATCATTGCCAGCCTTACAATTTTAATCCCGTAATTTTTGATGGGCAATTTCCTATTAGTTAATAATTATTAATTTATGACTGAAGGGAGAAACAGCCAAAAAATAAATATCTTTTAGGAGAACCTTGAGCATTAATGTAATAACATTTAACTTTTATTTATTAATATTTAAAAATTCTAAATGAAAACAATGAACATTTAATAACAATTATTTAAAATATATAATTATTATAATTATTCACCACTTTCTAATTTTATCAGATTTTATTTTTTTATGTTATAAGTGTAGTGACTTTATTGATCAATATTTTATAGTTGATAACCAGTAAATTACAGATTACATTTTATTTATTTTTTAAGTAGTCAGTGTAAATAAGAGACAGTGTTTAAAATCATTTTGATTTGTAATTTTTTTATAAAAAGATAACAGCATTGTAGAAATTGTATCAATACATTAAGTAACAAGTCACTACTTTTGGTGGAAGCATTATCAAGAATGAACCCGACGCACATTTCCTCTGAATGTATTGCCTAGACTCATCAGCATACAATACATTAAGTAACAAGTCACTGCTTTTTTGGTGGAAGCATCATCAGGAATGGACCTGAGGCACATTTCCTCTGAATGGGTTGCCCAGACTCATCAGCATACAATACATCAAGTAACAATTCACTGCTTTTTTGGTGGACGCATCATCAGGAATGGACCCGACACTTGTTTTATCTGGGTGGCTTGCCCAGACTCAGCATACAATACATCAAGCAGCAAAGTTATTTAGGCTTATCTTTATGAATCTCATTATATCAATTCTGTTACATGAATTACTGATAGCAAATAAAAAATACCACACAGTCTCTCAATTCTCTGACAAATTGAAAAGGTAATCTGTAATTTACTGATTATCAACTATAAAATATTGGTCAATAAAGTCACCTCACCTGTAAAATAAAATAATTAAAATTGAATACAATTGGAAATAAAGTAGTGGAAAATATTACCTTAACCACTGATTCATTTTACTCTTGTTTTTATCAGGTTAGTTTTATAATACTTTTTACTATTTATCTTATATAAATTAGATGTACATTTTTGAATTTTAATTGTCTAAATACAAATTCTGTTTATATATGCAATAGTTGCGTATGCAATCACGTTATGACCTGTCATTGTTCTTGTTGACCTATCAGGTGACTATTCCACTCATTGGACCCAATTTGTTAAAATATTCATTTGATTCTCAATAACAACAATGTGCATATAGTTTTTATATCACTCGCGCCTACAGGACTTTTCTCGTGCTGCCCCTATAATTTGGAACTCCTTGCCTCGCTCCACTAGATTAGACTCATGCCTCAAATCCTTTAAAATCTCTTTAAAAACACATCTATTCAAAGAAGCCTATCATATTTAGCCTTTACATGCTCTATTAATTTATCACTCTCCATAAAAAAAAGAATAATCAGAGGTTAAGTAATTTAACATTAAAACATTTATGTTAATGCTTATTATTTTACAGAGAACTGGTTTATTTTGATTTTATTACTATTTTGGAGATTACTACTATTTTATATGTCTAAACAAAACTAGCAACTATAAAACTTGATTTTTGTTTACAGTCTTTTATTATTTTATTGAGTGTGTGCAATACATATTATTTTATAGATTATTATTATTATTATTATTGTATTTAATTTTAGCAACTAGATGGAGCTGAATTAGTAAAACAGAACACTGTAATTTATGAAAAACTTGACATGTTTGTGAAATATGCTGACTGGTGATTGATCTACTGTGACTCAATATTAATTGTTTCAACATTGTTGCCAAATAACTGAATACAGATCTTATCCACTTATCCAATGGTCCCCGTCATGGGTGTAGGAACTGGGGGGTATGGGGGTGACAAATCCCCCCGGCCAGATGTGTGTATAATTGTATGTATGTATATATAAGCTATTTTATGGCCTGTATATACAATGAGCTGTATCGCCCCATAATTATTCTAGCTTCTACAATAACTTTGATGTGGTGGTGGCATGTTAGGCAATTGTTTTGACAATAAAAATATATGTTTGAACACAGATATGGTCTACACTGTCCCCTTAACTCCATTGGCCTGCTTCCCAGACATGTTATGTCCTTCCTGACCCTTGAGCGGTTCATAAAAGTAAAAATAAAAATTTGTAAACATATTAAAATGTATATTCAATATTAATACCAACCCCCTGACTTGCTAAACCCTGGAATCTTCCAGATACCATTTGGCTATACTAGGTATGAACTGATAGTTTGGCGCCTCCCTTAAGTGTTTGCAGACTTTGCAGTAATAAAAGGGCCATCCTTTGTCAATCCTCACATGGAAATGAGATCTCCAGTCAAAGTATTTTCTATATTTTTCATCATCTTTGTCCAGCTCTAATAGGAAATTGGCCAGATCCTTTGGACTGGAAAAGTCATCTACGTGGATGAAGGCATCTCCTGGGATGAAACGCTCATAGTTCCTCCGAGGTGTCCCAAGCACAACTGGCACAGCCCATGATTCTAATGCATTTTTCCATAATTTCTCAGTGATGTAGTCCTTATAAATTGAATTCTCAAAAGCCAAGTAAAATTTATACTGGGAGATGGTTTGGTGGAATTCTCCCCAGCCCAAAGGCTTGTGATTTCTCCCATAAACATCAATAGCAATGTGTTTCTTCAGCTCTTCATAATATGCATTACGAGGAGCACCTGGGTACCATTTGCTTACTACCCAAGACACCAGCCTTGGCTTGGTTGGAATTGTGAAGTTTTGAGGCTTCTTCAGTGGTTGAATGCAACCATAGGGTGTGTAGATATCAGAATCTTTACGGAATGTCATAGTCATGTTAAACAAGTTGTCTAAAAAATGCAGGTTTTGAATGATCATTGGAGGTTCTAGGTTGAACCATGCCCATTTTTGGAAGTAAGGTCTTGGCTTTGGTGGTAGTGAGCTTTTGTTGGACATTATATCAAAGTGGTGAATGACCACAGCATCAGCAACATCATACTGACTCCGATTTGCTGTCATTTGGCATCCAGAGATATTAAATTCCCTCTTGCATCTGTCCAATGGAAAGTGTTCTCCAAAAGGCCAAACCCAGACCAAGATAATGAGCTCCTGCTCAGTTTGATATATATTGGTCTGGCTGACATTGTTCACCTTGGATATTTCCACTTCTAAAGTGTTTTTTTCCCATTTGCAGGTGATGACTTTTGGAAAGATGTCTGACCTCTTCCAGGCAATCGAAATAAGAAACAAAATAAGAAAAGTGGGAGTGATCAATATAAGTTTGTTTTGTTGAAAAAGTCTTGAAGCCATATTTAATCTGTAGAGAAATATTGGAGAGCTACAGTAAGAATATGAAAATAAGAATTAATATAAGGCTACAAAACCTAATTTATTTTCAAGCATCTCAATGATGTATAGGAGGAGCATCACATTTTTCCTACCCCATGAGAACACAAAATGGACATGGTGGCCATAAGCTTTGGAGGTTCTAGTCTACCATCAAAACACATAACAGCCGAAAACAAAGGTTGGGGAGAAGATCCTCCAGTATTATAACAAACTATAAAAAAAAGTAATTTAACTGTTACATTTAAGTAATAAAAAAATAAATAAAGTAAGTTCTACAGATAATGAGTTATACATTGTGGAAATAAGTCAGAAATGGCAATTTAAAATTAAACATAAAGTAAATAATCTAAATTAATAATAATAATAATAATAATAATAATAATAATTTTATTATTATAATTATTATTATTATTATTAGTAGTAGTAGTAGTAGAAGTATTAGTATTAGGTTTTAGCAATAGAAAAAAGATAGGTTTGGTGGCTCTAGATGTAATTTAATGTAATGACCTTTTACTTAGGGTGCCACTAAGGGTCAGAAATACATGATAAACAATGAAAGAGAAAAAGGGACCCTTTTTATAGTGCACACCTATGAATCTCAACAATGTAAGAGACCCAATTAATTAAAACTTAGCTTTTAATAAATTACTTAAAAATAGATGCTAAAAATAATATATACAGTAATTCCCAGAGTAAATGGAGAGTTATATTATTATTAAATTATTATTATAACAAGTCTTTTATGTTATGATGGTTTAAATATAAATCCATGATATTATGGAGTAAGTATCAGCTTCAATACTTAGAAAATATTGGATTTTTATTTTCATATATATGGGGAGAAAGTAAAACCTTCATTAATGCCATCAGGTTTTCTAGTCTTTAACAAATAGATCCATCTTGCTTCCATCTTTAGTAACTCTTTGTCTATGTCACCTTTTCTAATGGTTGGTTCAATGTGATCTATGGCCATAAAAGAAAGTACTTTCACATCCCCTTTATGTTTGGTGTTTACATGAACAGCCACTGGTGTATCGTATTCTCTGTTGATACTATAGATGTGTTCCAGAATCCTTCTTCTAAATTCTCTATAGGTTTTACCTATGTATCTCATTCCACATTTGCAAGATATTAAGTAAATAACTTTCTCTGTTTTGCATGTTATAAGATACTTCACTTGGTATATCTGTGTTGCATATTTTGAAGTGAAAGTTTTATCTGGTTTTATATACTGACAAGCCTTACAAGATTGACATTTAAAACAGCCTTTTATTTTTTCTAGCCATGTAGTCTTTTTTTGAATCTCCAGATGGCATTTAGATAGTACATATTTAAGTTAGTAGATCTTCTACTTATATTCTTAGCTCTACCATAGGCCTTCTTTAGTGTCTTTTTTATTGTATCCCCGTTCTTGGAATCTATTTTGTAGGTCCTTAGCCTCTATTTCAAACTGCTGTTCTTCTGAGCAATTTCTTTTAATTCTCAGATATTGCCCAACTGGGATTCCTGAAATCAAAGATTTAGGGTGACTACTTGTGGCGTGTAAAAGGCTATTAGTTGATGTTGGTTTCCTGTATGTATTAGTTGTCAATTTTCCACTTTCTTGTTTGCAGATTGTCAAATCTAGAAAGGTTATGGATGTCTCATTGACTTCTGAGGTTAAGTATAGACCCATGTCATTGTTATTCAATTTATTTATAAATTCTTGCAAATGTTGCTGAGTGTCACTCCATAAAATTAACACATCATCTATGTAACGAATCCAAAGGTCCACATCTTTTGTATAGTTATCATTGAACACTACTTGTTCCTCCCACCATCCTAGGTACAGGTTTGCGTATGTGGGGGCACACGCTGTCCCCATAGCTGTACCTCGTATCTGGTGATAGAAATTTTGTAAGAACACAAAATAATTATGTGTTAATACATATTTCAATAATTCCATTATGAATTAATTGTGTCTATCATAGAGTGTGCCTTTCTTCTGTAATAAATATTTCGTTGCATCTAGGCCTCTCTTATGTTGGATATTCGTATACAATGGTTCTACATCTAGTGACACTAAAAGTGTGTTTCTATTTGTGTTCAATCCATTGATTTTCTTTAACACATCTTTAGTATCTCTTACATATGATGTCAATGACACCACATGATCTCTTAATATGGAATCCAAATATTTACTAGAGTTTTCTGTTATACATCCTATCCCGGACACTATCGGTCTACCTGGTGGGTTGGAAGGCTTTTTGTGGATCTTTGGAATAGATTAAAATGTGGCTATTTGGGGATTTTTGACATTGAGAAATTCCCACTCTTCTTTGGATATTATTTTATTCATCAAACCTTGCTCTAAAATGCTTTTTAATTCTGTCAGGAAAAATTCAGTTGGATCTTTAGGTAGTTTGTTATAGCATTCTTTGTTATTTAGAAGTCTCATGTTCTCTTTAACATAATCATCTCTATTAAGTAGGACTAAATTTCCTCCTTTATCAGCATTTTTTATTATTATATCTTGGTGGTTCTTTAAATCTTTTAGAGCTTGTCTTTCACCTATTGAGAGGTTTGAGTGAGTTGATTTTTTTGTAGGTAATTCTTCCAAATCTCTCACTACATTTTGGACAAATAGCTCTATATTAGCACTAATAGAGAAGGAGGGGGAGTAATTTGCTTTTTGGTTTAAGGTTAGAAAATGGTCCACTTAATTCATCTGATTCATTTTCTGCCAATAGATATCTTAAGTCATTCAATGTTTGTCTGTCTGACATATTCAATTGGTTATTATCTGACTTTCTTGAAAAAAACTTTTTTAAGGCTAACTTACGAGCAAATAAATGTACATCCTTCACCCAATCAAAGATTTTAAAATTATCTGTTGGAGAAAAATGTAGTCCCTTCTGTAATAGCGATATGTGGTCTTCTGTTAATACAAGGTGTGATAGATTAAAGATCTGTAAAGGATTTAATGTTTTTTTAATCTTTTGTGAGGTTTGAAGAGGTTTGGGCCTTTTCTTACCTCTCCTGGTTTTGAAGCCTGATCTAAAAAACCTCTATTATTTTTCTTAAATACCTTTCCTTCTTTACTTAAACCTTGGTCATCCTTTTGGTCAAGATCTGACCATTCTGATTCTGATGTCAATACCATGTCAGATTTATCTTGTGGTGTTTTAAATTGTCTTGATCTTCTAAATATATTTCCTGACTGAAAATCAATACATAATGATTCTCAAGGTTTAAATAATAATAATGTGGAGAGCTATAGTAACAATATAAGATGCAGTGATATACTATCTAATATACAGTAGCAAGTCTAAGTCTATGGTTAAGAATTATAAACAATATGTGAGTTTGCAGCTCTTAAGCTTTAGAGATCCTTTAAGCTTTTTAAATAATAAATAAACGTTGATTTTAACTGAATATAATAGACTATAAATAGGGAAGTCTGAGTGTCATGGCGGTAACCACTGAGGAAATTGAGAAACGTGCGTCGGGAGAGACACAGCAACGTGAGGCGCGTGTTAGTGACGTCATCACGAGGCGTCCTAACCGCGATCTCCACGCTAATGGAGAGATATAGAGTGTTAGGGACACAGCCATCTAAAAAACAAAAACAAGAGCCAGATAAATGTTCCTGAATCAGCTAGTTACTCCTAACAGGAGTTAAATAATAGGGAACTACGAGGAATATTATAAGAGATACACTGATGAAGAATATGAGGCAATTTTAATACTGCCGCAATATGGCACCTTATTAACACTATTGAATTCAACTTAGTAAAAGATATACGTAATAGTCTTTTACTAACACTTTATATTTACTTATTTAACAGTGTAAAACACTGGCACGTTTTGTATGCACAACAAGCACCTTACTATAGCACTTTATTATAGCACTTTGGAGACAACATTTAAAGGAGTACTAACGCCCGTTATAATAAGTCTAGCAAATTAATATCCCTATATCCTTTCCCACCTCCTGTTCTATTTTGCAGCGTCTGAATTTTTAGCTTTTTTAGCATCTATTTTTAAGTAATTTATTAAAAGCTAAGTTTTAATGAATTGGGTCTCTTACATTGTTGAGATTCATAGATGTGCACTATAAAAAGGGTCCCTTTTTCTCTTTCATTGTTTATTAGGTTTTAGCGATCCTATCTGTTTATGATGTATAAATACATTTATACAGGTAAGTACATATAAATGTAGAAACAAAATATGATTTAGGAACCATTGTATCCATGTAACTAAATAATAAAAAAAGAGAATAATAAATCTACAGAATTAATAATTAATTAACATTTTATAGATTATATTTAATTTGATATATTAGCAAAATAAAATATAATTTTATTTGTATTATGTTATATGCCTTTATTTTTAAAATCCTTACTTTTCAGTTATGTATAAGTACATTTATACACATAAATATTTATAAACAGATAAAAGTATAATTTAAAAAGACATTGAATGCATGCAATTATAATTATAATACTAAAAATGAATAAGAATAGTTTACTACAAAACTTAATTAAAAATGAATGCATTATAGTTTATTTTTAATTTTATTTTTTAGCAAAATAAAATACAATTGTATATTTGTTTTATATTTTTTGTTTTGAGAAACCTCTCTTTTGTCATGTATAAATGATGATATATTGTCACAAACTCCTCTATGACTAAAGGACAAAGGACTATTCAAATAGCTGCACTGAGTTACTGGGAAAGTTATGATTACAGTTATGGTTAATGTTGGTGGTGTGACGAAGTGCCCTTCGCCACTTTGTCTTGGAGAGGACTGTTTGCCCGCCTCCTGCGCTGCATTTAAATACTTTATTTTCCTATGCAGAAAGACTTTGGTTCCATGGCCATTGAACTGTATGTATGTGGTCTGAGTGCCATTCAGTAATAATGTGTGCTCAGACCTAAGCTATCTGTAGATATGTTCTGGGTTATAATATGTTGTGGTTATATCTGTAAAAATATTGTATTGTGTGGTATGCAGTCAAATATCTTTGGTCTCATACACTTGGTCAGGAGTTGCCCATCTGCCTCTTAATACTATCTGCTAAAATACACAAGAGATAGCAGGAGCTGAGCAAGATCCTGAACAAGATAAACCTCATAGGGTGTCGCCAGGACTTGAACAAAGAGCCAGTATGGGGTTTCCCCAGGGGCATAGTCCAGGAGGAAAAACAGGAAGTGTCCACTGGGACAGTCTGGGTGAGAATGAGCATAGTAGCCACGCCTGGGGTTGGCCCATGGGAGGAGTCTCATGGTTCCCATGTAGGGACCCTGTCTGATTGGCCAGAGGTAATTAGGGGTTGACCAAAGGTAGTCACTGCCCCTACTGTGTATGTGAAGTGTTTAAAAATGTGTGTTGTTTTCAATAAAGTGAGTTCACTGCTTGACCCTCAAACACAGAGCTTATGTCTCGTTCTTGGGGGGATTCATGGTATACTGTTACAGACTGACTGCCAGGAGTGTAAGCATCTTGGGGTGCTTTTTCTGTTCAGCTGCTAACGGCTATTTGTGAGGCTCCAGTTAAGCTACAGCGGTTGTGGAGTCTGTGGTGGTTGTGGTGTCCGGTACAGTGCTTGTAGGCCTCGACGCAAACTAGGACGCGTCCATCAACGGAGGTACCCAGTCGGGGTGCCAGTAGATCCATTACATTGGTGGCAGTGGTGGGATGGCGTCCTAGTAAGAGGAAAAGCAGCACGGAGACACCGGTAACGTTTGGAGTTACAAATTGAGGGCAACGCTAGTATCCGTACAGCGCCCCTGGCTACAGCAGGATGGAACTGGCTAGTTTTCGGACAGCGTTCCATGAGAAGGAGGCGGCCGCGGACTACAAAGATGCAGACAGAAAGGAACTCTGGTATGATGCCCTGGAAGATGCCCAATGGCGGCCAGGTGAGAGTCTCCCCAGTGATGAGCAGCGGCTACAGAAGCGTGTGGCGATGCGGATGTATCTATTGGGAGAGCAGCCCCTGGATGAGTGGGTGACAAGACTAGAGACCCTGGTATGGCGAGAGCTCTGGCTAGACAACGCATACCAGGCCCTCTGGTGGCATACCGTTCGACTTACCCCCTGGACGTCTGAACACGACTTACCGGAGGGGAATGATTATGATGGCCTGGGTTTATTATGGGATGCCTTGGAGGACGACATTCATCTTGGCAGCACGGAGGGGTCTAGGTTTTGGGACATTTACGACTACCGGATGGGCATGTATGTCTGGGTTGACGAAGGCGAGGTGAGCAAAGACATGACCCACCTGGTAACGAGAGAGTGGGAGCTGGAGCAGGACTACCAACACCTGCTCAGCTTCGTGCAGCCCCAACCTACTCGACAAGCAGAACCAGACCTCATTGACTGGTCCTGGGATGACCTCCAGATGGCAGGTAGAGATGGGACCGAGGTCTCTCTACCGGCCCTACAGGGAGCCGAAGGTGTCGTCCTTCCCCCCCAGCGGCAGTGTGAACCCCAGGGGGCAGAAGGTGTCGTCCTTCCCCCCCAGCGGCAGTGTGAACCCCAGGGGGCAGAAGGTGTCGTCCTTTCCCCCCATCGGCAGTGTGAACCCCAGGGGGCAGAAGGTGTCGTCCTTCCCCCCCAGCGGCAGTGTGAACCACAGGGGGCAGAAGGTGTCGTTTACCCTGACAAGGGGAGACACCAATCTCCCAGACGGCGCAGATGGGACCGTGGTCTCTGCGCCCACAGTCTGTCCAGATCCCCAACTACCCTCACTGGGACAACCGGAGGAGGGGGTAAGTACAAATTCCCCTCCCCAGCTAACTTCTAATGTGGCCCCAGGGTTAACAGAGGAAATGTTAACCCCCACGTTTCCCTGGCTACTGAGCCGGAATATGTCCCAAGTACCCCAGCAGAAGAGCTGACAGCGAGGCAGAATGCAGTCGGCCTCTGCCCTCCCTTTGTCCCTTGTACAGATCAGGATGGCCTCTGCCCCTCAAGTCCCCTCAGCGTGTTGCCGCATCACCACAGCAAAATATCCAGGTGCAGTAACGGTTTGTTGTGGGGGGGCTGCTCTTGCACTTTGTTGTTGTGGGGGGGCTGCTCTAGCACTGGTTTATTGTGGGTTGGTGGATCGACTAACGGAGGCACTGACCGGCAGAAGGTCAGGTGCCCGGTTAGACTTCCCCCCAAAGGGGAGATGTGTGACGAAGTGCCCTTCGCCACTTTGTCTTGGAGAGGACTGTTTGCCAGCCTCCTGCCCTGCGACTATGGCCCTGGGACATATTGCCCTTTAAACACAGTATTCGGCCCACACCCCGTGCTGTCTCTCGCTCACACCCTGTACTGTCTCACGTTCACACCCCGTGCTGTCTCTCACTCACACCCTGTGCTGTCGCTCACTCACACCCCTTGCTATCTCTTGCTCACAACCCCGTGCTGTCTCTCACTCACACCCCGTGCTGTCTCTCACTCACACCCCTTGCTGTCTCTCACTCACACCCCGTGCTGTCTCTCACTCACACCCCTTGCTGTCTCACTCACACCCCTTGCTGTCTCTTGCTCACACCCCGTGCTGTCTCTCGCTCACACCCCGTGCTGTCTCTTGCTCACACCCTGTACTGTCTCACGCTCACACCCCTTGCTGTCTCTCACTCACACCCTGTGCTGTCTCTCACTCACACCCCTTGCTATCTCTTGCTCACACCCCGTGCTGTCTCTCACTCACACCCCCTGCTGTCTCTCACTCACACCCCTTGCTGTCTCTCACTCACACCCCTTGCTGTCTCGGGCTCACACACCCTGCTGTCTCTCGCTCACACCCCGTGCTGTCACTCACTCACACCACGTGCTGTCTCTCGCTCACACCCCTTGCTGTCTCTCACTCACACCCCTTGCTGTCTCGGGCTCACACCCCCTGCTGTCTCTCGCTCACACCCCTTGCTCTCTCGCTGACACCCCCTGCTGTCTCTCGCTCACACCCCTTGCTGTCTCTCGCTCACACCCCTTGCTGTCTCTCGCTCACACCCCGTGCTGTCTCGGGCTCACAGCCCCTGCTGTCTCTCGCTCACACCCCTTGCTCTCTCGCTCACACCCCCTGCTGTTTCTCGCTCACACGCCTTGCTGTCTCTCGCTCACACCCCGTGCTGTCTCTTGCTCACACCCCTTGTTGTCTCTCACTCACACCCCCTGCTGTCTCTCGCTCACACCCCTTGCTGTCTCTCGCTCACACCCCCTGCTGTCTCTCGCTCACACCCCTTGCTGTCTCTCGCTCACACCCCTTGCTGTCTCTTGCTCACACCCCATGATGTCTCTCACTCACACCCCATGATGTCTCTCGCTCACACCCATTGCTGTCTCTCGCTCACACCCCATGATGTCTCTCACTCACACCCCGTGCTGTCTCTCGCTCACATCCATTGCTGTCTCTCGCTCACACCCCATGATGTCTCTCACTCACACCCCATGATGTCTCTCACTCAAACACCATGCTGTCTCTCACTCACACCCCGTGCTGTCTCTTGCTCACACCCCATGATGTCTCTCACTCACACCCCATGCTGTCTCTCACTCACACCCTGTGCTGTCTCCGGCTCAAACCCCCTGCTGTCTCTCGCTCACACCCCTTGCTGTCTCTCGCTCACACCCCCTGCTGTCTCTCGCTCACACCCCCTGCTGTCTCTCGCTCACACCCCTTGCTGTCTCTCGCTCACACCCCATGCTGTCTCTCGCTCACACCCCGTGCTGCCTCTTGCTCACACCCCATGATGACTCTCACTCACACCCCTTGATGTCTATCGCTCACACCCAGTGCTGTCTCTTGCTCACACCCCATGTTGTCTCTCACTCACACCCCGTGATGTCTCTCACTCACACCCCATGCTGTCTCTCACTCACACGCCGTGCTGTCTCTCGCTGACACCCCCTGCTGTCTCTCGCTCACACCCCTTGCTGTCTCTCGCTCACACCCCT
This sequence comes from Discoglossus pictus, assembly GCA_027410445.1. Classification (NCBI taxonomy): domain Eukaryota; kingdom Metazoa; phylum Chordata; class Amphibia; order Anura; family Alytidae; genus Discoglossus; species Discoglossus pictus. The sequence continues at coordinate 35,721,907 of CM050170.1, read as the reverse complement.
TGCTGTCTCTCGCTTACACCCCATGATGTCTCTCGCTCACACCCAGTGCTGTCTCTCGCTCACACCCCTTGCTGTCTCTCGCTTACACCCCGTGCTGTCTCTCACTCACACCCCTTGCTGTCTCTCACTCACACCCCGTGCTGTCTCTCGCTCACACCCCATGATGTCTCTCACTCACACCCCATGCTGTCTCTCACTCACACCCCATGATGTCTCTCACTCACACCCCTTGATGTCTATCGCTCACACCCAGTGCTGTCTCTTGCTCACACCCCATGATGTCTCTCACTCACACCCCATGCTGTCTCTCGCTCACACCCCGTGCTGTCTCTCGCTCACACCCCTTGCTGTCTCTCGCTCACACCCCATGCTGTCTCTCGCTCCCACCCAGTGTTGTCTCTTGCTCACACCCCATGATGTCTCTCACTCACACCCCGTGCTGTCTCTCACTCCCACCCCGTGCTGTCTCTCACTCACACCCCGTGCTGTCTCTTGCTCACACCCCATGATGTCTCTCACTCACACCCCGTGCTGTCTCTCACTCACACCCCGTGCTGTCTCTCACTCACACCCCGTGCTGTCTCTTGCTCACACCCCATGATGTCTCTCACTCACACCCCATGATGTCTCTCACTCAAACCCCATGCTGTCTC
>CM050170.1:35238664-35249482 GCA_027410445.1 Discoglossus pictus | reverse complement strand
TCAAGGGGGTGAATACTTTTGTAAGGCACTGTATGTCTATATACTCTACTCTTACTTTAAAAGCCTTATTTTGATAGTATACATCTAACTGCTATTTTCACCATACTCCTGGGTGGACAAACCCTCATGTTATTTTATCTTTATTATCTACATATTGAGACAAGTCACCAGTTTCCATTGGGTTTGTGATCATGTTTCCATCACTTTGATGGAGTAACACAATACAGGAGGCTTTAATACTTTTGCAAGTTTTACTAAAACTTTAGCCAATCATACAAAATAACACACTGAAACAAATCACAAAGAATAACCGGCCTAGATTCCACCAAAGCACTACTTTTACTTATTGATAATTCCTTCTCTATCTATCTCCCATCCAGTTAAACCTAGATGGAGCAAAAACAAAACAAATAGTCCAATAGATTATTCACATTCACTGGCCTGTATTCTTCAGGACTCCAGGTCTCACTATGCTTCAAAAAGCTTATCTGCTCCACGCTGCTGCCCCTTTGTCTTTTTTCATCTTCATGGAACGTTAACTCCTTTATATCATCCTGGGGAAATGGAGCTTTGTGAAATTGGTGGCTCGCATTAACTGCTTGTATGACTACATGTACATCCTATGATATGTATATAGAAATGTCATATGTCCATATAAATATAAAGAGAAGAATAATTAGCCTATAAATGTCTCCGTCATTGTTATACCCAACGCATCTTATTCACTCTGCTTGGGAATATCTCCTCACTGATAAATACAGTTCTCAAATAAAAACATTTCTCACTACTAGGGCGCTCCTCTGTAACAACCTGCTACACACCCACAGATAATCCATAATAAAGTTTTATAGGCTGAGCTCACAAATCTACTCTATATAGATGCAATTGAAAAGCTTACTAAGGAAATTAACTTCTAGAAACTTAATAACATACTACCTTACATATACATGTACCAGGACACCATCATATATTGTGGGCACAGTAATAATGCAATAGGTATGGCTCCCCAACCCAATGCATGGCCTTTTTCTGCGATTCCCATAGTCACATTTGCCTTAACTGCACATATAGCAGTGGAATATCCTAATTTGTTTCCCTTATTAAATGAGTATATTTATAGTCTTGTGAATTATAGCTCATCCTTGCACCGCTAATATATATGGACAAAACTACCTAATACATAGGAGCCAGACAGACTGTGTTTAGGAGCCTGGAAGGAAACCCTGATGACAGATATCTCAGTACATAATATAAATGCCTTCAAGCATGAAGACCCCTTCCAGGGCGGGCCCCTCACAAACATATTCTTATCCCCCTCATCAATGTCCTGATACTTTTTACCCTTTTACCACACTGTCTCTGTATATGGGTTTCCCATATAAATAAACTGTAACACATTGATACAAGAAAATATATTTGTACATAAGTATTTACAGCAAGTGTTTATTTTCCTTTAATGTGCTCTATTCCTTTAATCTTAGACTGTCTGAAAGATTGGTCTCTGGATAATCACCTCCCCAAGACACAAGCTCTAGATGAGACCTCTAGGTATGTTATACCTCTAGGGGCCCATAAGAAATCTTATAAAACCTGTACAGTGATCGGTGATGCAAAGTCACTGGATGACTGTACTGGCCCCAGGTAAGTGAGGACAATCATCACTGAGCACTATAGATGGGATATAACTTACATTCCATGTTTAGCTCTTTTGTACAAGTGAGAGGATCTCTTTAGTAAAAACTCCACATGTTTGTGATGTATGTAACATACCAACAACATGTAACAGTGATGCAAGACAGGGACATAATAGCATTTGTTTTTAGAAAATCTAGTCTGCTTGTGCTATTCACATACAATCCTTGGCTTAATCACACCTTGTGGTTATACCAGGCATGCTTCAATTAATTTACTGGGTTTTCTCCACCACTTTCACTGGAAAGCTGTTACACTTATTTACTCCCCTTTCTGTAAAGTAGTACTTTCTTACATTTCCTCTAAATATGTTATTATCCAGATTCAGATCATGACCTCTTGTGCTTGTGTACGCCTTCTATTCCTAAATATACTTTATTACACTGTTTGATTTATTGGAAGATTTCTATCATATCTCACCTCTTCCTTCTGTCCTCTAAGTCTGTGGTTCTCTGTAGCCGGTCTTAGGACCAGTGCAGGTCCATGAGAACGTATCTGTCGGGGTGAGGAGAGCCTAACACTTTATACATATCACTACCATTACCTACAGTCCTAGATGGATGTTACATGGACCATCTCATGAGCATTGGAAGGTAATGAGCCACTGCCAAATCCAAGGCTGACAGTGATTGGTTTAATCTATACACAATATAGTCTCCATATAGGGTCTCTCTATTAGACTGTGAACCTTTTTAGTCGCCCTCCTTTAAATTGTCCCTGATTTATTAATATCCTTTGGAGATCTGATCTCTGTAACTGGACACAGCATCTAGGTGAGGTCTGGCCAGGACTCTATAGAGGGACATTAGAACTGACCTTTATCTGCTGCTAATTCCTCTAACAATATAACCAAGTATCCTACTGCATTTTGCAATAGATTTGTTGCATTCTTTTCCTACTTTTAAATCACCTTAAATAATCACTTTTGTAATTAAAGAGCCCAAATAGAGCAAATTGTCCATAGCAGTCTTTTATTATTTATTTAAACATGTATTTATTTATTTATTTACTTACATCCTTATATCTCTCCTTCCCAAAATGCATCACATTGTTATAAAGCAGTATATCCTTATCGTATAGTATATATAGTGGATTACACTTTGATGAATATAGTAGAGCACAGAGCATATTAATCTAATCAGATGAAAGCTGTGAATTCAAGTCAGTGTTGCTTCAATGATGCTAAATTATTTATGTGTTGGCTGTAACTCACAAGTCCAGACCTTCTGGTGGAAGCAAAAAAAAACACATTTCTAGGAAGACAAAGTGTTAATTGTGTTATTAATAAACAATTTAAATCAAAATGTAAACTCAGCATTAGAAAGCCAAATCTATTTGTATGATTCTGGACAATAATAAGTTGAACATAGTACAAAGTCAGATAACAATGTATATTTTTTAAGGTTAACTTAACTAAAGATGACAGTAGAAGTTCACTGTTGGCCAAGGTGTACAAAGAGGTAGATCAGCGTATGCCCCTAGAGCAGGAATGGTGATATGTGAAGATAAGCCATAGCATCCTTTGGTAAGTCGATTCAATTGTTTTTAATACCAGATCAGTTGACACTTAAAAAATAAATCTAGAATGTTATCCAGTGCTAGTGGTACAGTATTATACAGTATCAATGGTAGCATTAATATTAACACAATACTATTCCAGACATGTCTCTTACTATTCTGGGTGCATATAGACTGAGAAGTTGTGGGTTGTTCTGTTAAGGTACAGACGTGGTGGTTGGGTTACTTAGGTTATATATGTATTCAGTTTGTACAACATGATAATAGTGGGATCTGCTACTCCAAAGAAACATAGATTTTGAGTGCAGATATGAACTAGTGGACCCATCTGATCAGCCAACAGTATCTACTGTCACAAAGTCAGGTGGACCCATGGCTACATTATAGAAGGAAGATATGTCAGCACTAGGCTGATCAGGTCCATTAGTCCAGTGCTGACAGAATTACAGCAATTAGCTGCACCTGAAGTGTCAAGCAGACTATTTAAATCCCACGGAACTAACAGCCAGGAAATGGAGTCTGGGGGAAAGTAATAGGACAGACACAGGACGTGTGGGTGCTGGAATCAAATAGAGAGACAAACCAAGGAAGCTGCTATTGGAAACATTTTCCAATCTGCTGAGGACCTGGGCTGCAGACTGAAGCCACCTGCAAGGCCGACTGCAATACTGAAAGGTCAGAAACTCCTTTTGTTCTTTATTACCCCCAGGGAAGAGACTGTTGTGCTTCACAAGACTTTATCTTTTAGAGTACACTTTGTGCTCGTTACAAGGGTGCCTGGGGGTGGGTACTCGGAGAGAAGGGTGGGCCGGTACCCTGGCCACAAGGCACTATACCACATATCAGAGAATGTTTGTATGATCTATTACAGATGTTTCAGTAGATAGCAATCACTGTAAGTCCTCTCTTGCAGCCCATTAGTAATAGCATTACTAAAAATCGTATACAAATGTCAGTTCTGACCTATGAGGCACATCACTAGTAACCTGCCATTCAATAGTGACCTTCATCTTCTCTCTTCACTGTCATGTAGCTACCTGACTTGATTACACTCAAAGGGTTCAAATGGTATTTTGGTTCACATAGATCACCAAATTGTACAGTATCTGGTAATTATAATTAATATTAGATTATATGACAATATTGACAAACATTTTTAAAACAAAGGACAGAAAAAAAAACACTCCAAATAATTGTTTAGCATTTATAATTAAAATAATCAACCATTTTATTTTATCTTTATTCACATCCTATTACCTCTAAAGGCATGGGCCAGAAAAACCTGACTCTTTTGAATTATTTTATCCTTAAAGGGATATCAGGCATCCCAGAGCTACAGACTCCAATTTTCCTTCTGGTTCTACTTATTTATGTTATTATTCTTGGTGGTAACATGACTATTCTTCTACTCGTCTGTCTGGATCCTCACCTGCACACTCCCATGTACTTCTTCTTGGGCAACTTGGCCCTCCTTGACATGTTATAAAACGGTCACTCTACAATCTACCCTTGTGGCATTCACAACAGGGTATAACACAGTGTCTTTTCTTGGTTGCATGTCACAGATGTTTATATTTTCATGCTTGGTGGCCATAGATCTACTACTACTTACAGCAATGAGCTATGATCGATATGTGGCCATCTGTAACCCATTACATTATCAAATGATCATGAGATATAGAGTTTGCGTTCTGTTGGTCATTGCCTGTTGCTTGGTCTCATCGGTTCGTGACATACCTTATATTGTAATATTGTCACAATGTTCCTGTTATGTATCCAACGTAATCAACCATTTTTTCTGTGACCTAGTACCAGTTATGAAGCTCTCTTGTTGTGACACCTCTGTTTTAGAGATGTTGATCCTCACAGAAGGAATGCTCATTAATGTTCTCACTCCTTGTTCTCTAACATTCACCTCTTATGTTTTCATTATTGGCACCATCCTGAAGATCCGTTCCAGCACCGGGAGGAGTAAAGCCTTCTACACGTGTTCCTCACACCTCACGGTCGTCCTTCTTCTCTATCTGACTCTCTTCTGCCAATACATAAGACCAATTTCTACAGACAGCTTGGAGTCCAACAAACTTTTCGCTCTCTTTAACACGGCTATTGTCCCAATGCTAAACCCTCTGATTTATAGCTTGAAAAATAAAGAGGTAAAATCAGCACTGAGGAGACAACTGAAATTATTCAAAAACAATGTTTAAAGCAGCATGGAAATAATTTGAATAACGTCTGAGAGAGAGTATAAAATAATATTCTGCTTTGAATGTATAATTGCGTTGTGGAGATAACTCCTTCCAATGTTCCATTGTAAGTTTATGAGCCATATTAGTCTGCCAATGATATCTATGGGGTATGTGGTATGTTTGGTACTATTGTATTTGTTGTTTTAAAGAGTGTAAACCACATTAAATTCAAAGCCCATAACCAATACGGGACATTCGCAATGGCTGCAGGCTTTAAATTTGGCTGTGTTACAGAGCTATTAAATTAGAACATGGTGCGAGTTACGGGCTTGAGAGCTCATAAACCCTTTCTGTGCAGGCAAGCTGTTAAGGGGCTGCTTTCCACACGCCAATGCGTTGAATGTATTGTATTTTATTTCGAAGTAGCACACAGACCCAGGATTTGGTGGTTGGTTCTAGTTCTAGAGAGAGTAGGAGAGCTTGGAGAGAGGTAGTTTGCGAGTTTACTCATTTAAATTCTATTTCATACGATTTCACACTTAATACTTGCTCACACATATTTACAGATTACACATATTTGCAATACACATAATTTAAAGAACAAACGTAGAAACATATATAGTTAGGTCACAGCACACAATCTCCCCATTCCATCCACCACACTCCATCCCTCAACAGTTAATACTAAAATATAGCACACAATTTTTTTTCCAACAGACATATATATTTACACTTTTCAATATTTATCCTTATTTTACTTTTGGGATACTATGGAGAGAGGAAGGGGGAGAAGTGGAGAGAAGTCTAAAGGTGTGGAGGAGGCGATGAGGAGTGGTGAGGAGGAAAGAGATAAGAGAAATGTGGCCATGGGGAGTAGAGGTGAGGTGGAGGAGGAAGAGGAGGTGAGAAGTGAGGTGGAGGAGGGAGAGGAGGGAGAGGATGTGGTGGAGGGAAAGGAGAGAGAGGAGGGAGAGAAGGGAGAAGAGGAAGAGGGGTTGAGGAGGGAGAGGAGTAGAGAGAGGAGGAGGGAGAGGAGGTGAAGGAGGGAGGGGAGGGAGAGGAGGAGGAAGAGGAGGGAGAGGAGGAAGGAGAAGAAGTGGAGGAGGAGGGAGAGGAGAAGGGAGAGGAGATGGAGGAGGGAGAGTAGGAGGGAGAAGAGGAGGAGGATGTGAGTACAGAGGAGGAGGTGGGTTATGGAAGGGTGGCCTGAGCATCGGGCACACAAAGGAGAGGGAAAGACAGGAAGGGGCCACATCCCAGGGGTGGTGCTATTTCATAGAAGGCACAGGCCCCAGGGACAGGTCAGAGAGGCAAGGGTCCCTGTCCACAGTCCAGAAGGCAATAGGCTATGGGAAAGCACAGGGCCTACAATTATACACAACGGGAGAATTTGGTCCTCCTCTGTGCTATCCATGGCCAGGAGGGAAGTGGGGAGGGAAGTTAAGCCAGGGTCTAGGGCTCAAGCTTGGAAGGAGGTAGCGGCTTAGGTTACTGCGGTAGGTACAGCGCCAAGGGATGTGAGGTCTGTCAAGCAGATTCAATGACATATAATGTAATATAACTAATAAAATGTAAATAAATAAACGTGTTCATTTAGTTTTTATTGCTTTCAAAACATAAAACAATGTATACATATTAAATCAATATTCTAAGCTATCTGACATATCTGAGCATGTGGATACCAGATATGTACATATTTACATACATTTATGAAAAGTAAAGGACACAAACTGATAAGTGAACAAAGAGATAAATCTCATCTTAGCCAGGTTATGTTATGCTGTAATATAGTCGATAGATACATTTATTATGTAGGGGATTCTCTTTTGCCCGGCCAGATGTTTATACATTATATAAAGAATTTGACAAAATAATTGTATGATTTTTTTTTCAATGGTATAGAAAAGCAGAAGAATTTTAAGGAATTCTAGTCTAAAATAACTACAGATTCATACGTTTATGGAGGCAGATATACTAACCTTGAATGATCTCATCTAACACCTCAATCTAAATAAGTCATGTTAGAGGATACAAGCTTTATTAGAGGAACGTTATGCTGATTTAAGGTGTATTGTATCTATGAACATATTTAAGCCAAGTAATTATTATGAAAAATTGGTTACATAAGATGCAAATTATCATTATAAAGTTTTTCCATTCAAACTTGTAACCTAATGGGCAAGATTTGCTCTTTCTCATTTTGCTCAAACCAATAACACTGTTCAAACATGCCTCCATAACATCTTTCATAACCAAAGGATCACTTCTCTACATATAACTCCTCTTTCCCTGTTCTTATAACCCATCAACAATCAATCCAAAAGTCCAAGGTCTTGCTGAACACTTTAAAAATAAAATTAACACCATCCAATGGAAGAATACCCAAATGGTATACCATGATGACTCTACTTCTTTGCACTTTCAACACCAACCATAGTTGCTGTTCCACCACATAGCTTGCCAATTTGACCTTTTCCCATTAGTTTTATTCTATATTGATGTAAATCATCTCCTTCTGTTATCAGTGCTTGTGAGCCCTAGTGTTTGACAACCACTAATAACAAAAATTTTGTTCCTCACTTTAGCCTCTAAATTGATATAGCATTTAATCAACAATCACATAACAAGCTACAGCTTCCTTCAACCTGTTCTACATTGGCATGTCCCTAGCCCCTCTATATAAAGCACTTCTTATAATGAGATAAAATATTATTTTTCTTTGCTTTCATTAACAGTTGTTTATATTTTTATCCTTGACTGGTGCTGGGAAATTGATACAGGTGACCATGGGTTATGATCATGATGTTGACAGCAGTAACCTGTTTAATAATCTCGTGGCAACAAACCATTGGTGCTCTACTGGTCACTATCTCCTTAGTGTTTGATATGTTAGAGACCACACCTATCCTTTATTATTGTCCAGCATATTCTGATACAGATATTCAATATTTTTTTTCTAAAACATTGAACCTCCTACGAAACTGTCCTGCAGACACCATTACCTTGGAGAATGTTCTCTTCATAGAACAAGTTATAATTTATTTTCTCACCATTAGCTCAAACATCTTAATTATTACCATCATCCTAAAGATCTGTTCCAGGTCTGGGAGACTTACACCTTCTGCACATGTTCCTCACACCTCACTGTTGTCATCACTTTCTGTGTATTTATAACCTTTAATAGCTGAGCCGAAAACCAACTGATATATATATTTTTTGAAATGTTCTTTTTTTTATACGTTTGTTATCCCTTTAATAAAAACAGTGATTTAGAGTTTTAAAAATACAGACTGAAACTACAGCTAACACGTTCAAAAGTTACTCAGTTGTTACTCACACTTATTATATTTTATATTTACTGATTTCTGTGATTATATACTTATTATCACATGATGAAGTGGTAATATGAATATACTATAGGTACAAATCCTACTTCTTTCTTTTTTCTTACATTAATATTATATTTAAATAATTATATTAAAGCATTGCAACATCATATACGTCTCATACACCCTTTAACAGTGTTTATATATTTTCTCAAAATTACCAAATAAAAAATTAAATATATTTGTTAGCAAAATAAATGATGTGATAGGTAAAATCAAATAAATTCATCAATTGATATTTTATATTGAATAATTTGAAAATGTTATGAAATTTACTTACACATGAAACCTGGATTTAATGTATTAGTTTGTATTTTTTTATTCATTTATATTTTATTTAGAATTTGTTTTATATGGTTAGTGAGTTATATTGTGTTCTAAATTTAATGTGAATGTATAAGAAGACTCTTTATAGTATTATTTTTAAAAAATACAGAAAAAAGAAAAAAACATTTGTTGTGGCTAGATATGAAGAATTACATTATAGTGAAATCTTTTTAAAAAATTATAACTTTCTACCGTAGAGCAATACATTTTAATCAGAAAATGATCACAAAATCTGTATCATCATTTTAGGCTCCAGTCGATGAACATGGTCTGGAAACAGAAGAGCATTTCTGTCACTGGCCACACTTGTATTGGAAAATAGACAGGAAAGGAGCTTCTGCTGGTGTAAAGAACAACGCAGCATAGGAACCTGGGGCCTATTCAATTTGCTATTCAATTGGTGTCTTTTAGCAAGACGCAAACGATCTACGGGTTACGGGCTGAAAATACCTGCGGTTGCTACAACCATAACTTACACCCCATCTAAGCCTTTGTTCTTTCAAGCCAACAAGAGTTATAATCTCTAAAATCGCAAACTGCTATTCAATTGCCACAATTACCAAAGGCCGCAATTGTTTTCAAACCCGCAAATGCTAAATGTTGGCCAAAATATTACGGAGTCCGCAAAGGGTTTACAGACTAGTTAGAAATAGCTCATTACATTTTTTTTTCAATGGTCATGCATATGCCAATATGAAAAGTCATGCTGCAAGATACTGAAAGCAATTAAGGAGACACAAATAGTGGCCAAATTACACCGCCACATGACATATATCAAGTACCAAGGGAACATTTCTGTAGCACACTTACTTATGTCTCTGTCTGTGCTTATCCACAAGGTTTGCATAGCAAATATACTGGAGTGGGTTACCAGTTCCTTCTCCAGTGGACTGTCATTTGTCTGACCTCTCTGCTATTACCTGCCCACCTAGAGTGGCCCTACATGGAATAGCTCACAGCTTCATTGAGGTACACAAGCCCCTTCACCACCACAAGAAAGCAATCCAGAAGGGGACCATGGGAACATACACCACACTAATCTTCTCTAACCCATCAGGAAGGGCCGCATGGAGGCTGTGCACGTGGAGCTGAAGCCAACTCACCTCCATCAGGGATAATCTCCACTTCGCCCATCCTGGAAAGTCCCACGCCATTGCTGGTGGCCATGTGCCAAGATGAACACCCATTATCATTTGGTCATGTCCCATCAAGTGTTTTGCTATCAATCAATTTACATTATCACCTGTCATATTGTTATCAGCCCTTCAGGGGAATGTTGATACTCCCCAGTATCACATATTTGACCTGTCATGTGTATTAACCCTATATTATTATATATAATTTTATATATAATTATATTATTATCCTTATATGAATTAATTTATTGCATAGTAACTAGGGCTCATTAGTTTACAGATATAGGAATGAGACACAAATGTGATGTATGTGGATGTCCCAAAACCCCAGCAATTGAAAACACACTGACACAGTGAGAACGGTATAACAAAGCTTTATTTCTTACACAGACCACAATCAGAAATGGTCAAGACTGTGCAATAATATCATGGGTGTGGTGTGGGCAGATCCTGGGAGAGCAAGGGGCTTGTGAGAAAAAGCGGATACCTACAGGGGGTAATGTGATAGTCTAGAATAAGCATGATGCAGAGCACCTACCATGGTCACACCACTGCAACAGGTATCTGATG
>CM050170.1:35199106-35238464 GCA_027410445.1 Discoglossus pictus | reverse complement strand
GCAGCACACACAGGCTGCAATTTACACTGGGCTGAGGTTTTTATTATCTGTTAGTAGATTTGGGACAAGGCCTCTGAGGGGTTGGGAAGCTCATTAGATTAATTTAGATGTTATTTAGAAAATTAGAAAAGATTAATGATGAAATTGGTAGAAATGCTGCATTATGTCATCAAACACAAATTTAGGGTATAGGATTTAAGATCTGTATATAGGAAAAAGAGCAACTCTTTACTAAGTGCAGACCCCCAAGTAAGATTACAAGGGATATTAATCATAAGGTATATGTGCAGTATAGTATGACTTGGTTCATAAAACAAAAAGTCCAGCTCCAGTTTTAAAATACAATAATCTTTATTTATTCTTTTAAAAACATATAAACACAACCAATAGAAATAATAAAATATCTAAAAGGTGAATCGCTAAAGAATTTCCTAAGTAGCCCTAATAAAGTAACAAAATAAAATGAGTAACTGTCACAACCGCCTATCTTTGGGCTTGAAAAGGCCAAGAAGACCAATCCTACCCGCAGGTTGTTCGGTTCTTTTTATCCTCTCACACAGGATAGCTGTTCCGGGGAATAGGACAAGATACCGAGCTTCAGTATGAATTGCCCAGTACCAGGACAAGTTGCTTAACTTAGCAAGCAAATTAAATTTTGATTAAAAATATAATAATAACCACCTTTCCTTTCAATTTAACACAGCATGCAGATGTATCCCAAGCTGAGCATGAACATTATTTTTCAGGTAACATATTTATATATGAACTCCACCAATTACCACAAGCCCCTTCCCACCTTATACCCCCTTTAAACTATCCCATGTAGGATCATGCTGTTTCCATTGACTTAATGTCATCTGTTTCCTCTTCCCCATAGGAGTTGAGAGACCTTGTTAACAGCTACTTCCAACAGTATCTGGGCACAGCAGGGGTTAATAAGTAGTATAACTGATGGAGACATAGTGTCTCGTTGGGGGGTCTTTAACCCACATGGGGAACCATGGGCCTGGGGTATACTGTGTAAGATATGGCTTATACAGTGATCATGTTTAATCATTGTGTATGTTATAAAATATATATAATTGTATAAGTCTTTATTATTAGTAATTTGTGTGACATTGTATTCAGTCAACCCCCAACTTATCAGAAACTGAATGCCTAAGAAACTTGAGGTGGGACTATTCTGTTGATACTGTAACAAAAGACTTATGCCCGGGGTTGTTTATGGGTAAACAAAACAACATTCGGTTGTGGTGGATTGTTGCATCTATCATATAGACACCACAATAGGGTAGGGGGTCTATAACAACTGATGAAACAGATATATTGTTATGTGTAAACAAAGGGACATCTGTGCGTGTGTGGGATTCCCATATTTACCAGTACCTAGGAATAAAGCTGTTTTTATGGAATTTGGGGGTAGGTGATATGATTTTAGTTTTGATGGGCAGTCACAGATCAAAGGGGGGGTGTCCGAGAAAGAGATATACAAGGGCAGAGTTTAGTCAGTCTAAGTGTGTCTGCCAGAGAGAAGCAGTCCAGAGGAGAGTCCAGAGAGAAAGCAGTGCCCAGGTGAGAATCCATGCCATGGTGTGACCTGAGGCCTAAAGAGATGGACCCTGAAAAGATAATGCTGATTTCTGGGGTAGCATCTAGTAACATTATAAGAAAATGAACCTTGATATAGTAATGTAGTCTATTCATATAAGTATCTTTTTGTAAATATTGATATATCCCTATTGTCTATCTGCTAGTCTAAAACCCATTGTGTAACCGTATCTTGATTTATGCAAAACATATCATTTTAATTATAACTTATTGGTATGCTCATTTATTGACCTGTCCAAAATAACTTATTACTTGTAGAAATTATACATTAATTATTTAATTATACCTTCATTTGTTACAACTGTTTAGATTATTGGGGACAGTGGCTTGGATATACAGGGAAACTAGCGGATGGTAGGATTTCAGGGAACTATGTGGTTGGTTTATCCGCTACCCAACCAACCTGCCCTTGGATGGAAATACCTTTAATGAGTCAGAGAGAAGTTGGTTCAGGTGTTTTTGGTGGGCCCGGGTATATTCCCTTTTCAGGGCCGACCAGGGTTTCTACGAGAATTCTAGATATGCAGGCTTCTATTAGAATTAATTGGGGATCATAATTAATGGCTAAGATCAAGTACTTCTTACATTGTGGTAAACCACAAGACGAAGGATCAAAGGATTATCAGTTACAGAGTACTTGACACCACTTAACCTTTATCTCTTTAAATAAATGTTTCAGTTGCTATTTTGACAGCTTTGTTAATTATGCTTAATGCTTAATCATGATGGAAATTCAAATCCGGAAAATACTTTCATGGCAGTCTCCGTGCACTAGCAGGATATTTCTCCAAATATGCCTTTATGCAAATATTCTATAAAGGGCCCTATTTGCGTCTCCAAATCGTAATGCTACTCATACTTAAAGTTGTCAGTAAAGTTGCCACATATTCCATTATCTACTCGCATCCTGCACACAATCATTACTACACAGCTTGAACATTATGAGTGCAACATATTCAAAGATACACAAAAGCTATATTCTATTAGAACTTTACGTCTAGCTCACAAATTAAGTCTGACCAAAAACTAGAAAAAATATAAAATTATACAAATATTATGAATATTAAACTGGACTTGCAAAGGTAGCACTGGCAGTCACTGAGATGTCCCAGGGAACATGTAAGGAACACAATGTTAGAGGCACGGGGCATGGGGATTCAGGGACAAATCAGGACATGGGGGGTTGCACTAATGTGGTCAAGCTCTTCAGGAAGGCCCACAAACACACATGGAGGCTGTGAAGAGGCATATGGAGCAATAGCAAATTCACTTCCATCAAGGCCAATTTTGTAAAGTCCCACACCACTGTTGTTGGGCATGTGGCAAGATGTATATCAATAATAATTAAGTGAAATTATGGCAAGTGTTATTATATTAATTCATTTTTAATAATACCTTTTATCTGGGTAACAACCCTTCAGGAGAATGGTGATACTGAACAGTACTACAATGTATACTTTTCCTGAGTATTAACTCACAAACATCCCCGATCATGATATTTAAAATTGTGATAATAACACATAAAATCGTGCTTGGACGCATTTTGGAAACAGTAATACATGTGATCAATTGGAAACCACTCTTGTGTCACTGTAATGGGCTGAAATGGCCACATAACAATGTATTATACAGTAAAAAGGGATAATTATGGAAATAGGATTATAGGGATAATTATGTCAGAAGGATGGCACACTTCATGCAGATTTTAGGTGTTATATTCACCAGTATGGTAAATTATGTTAAAAATTATGATTTATGCCTCGATTTTAACATAGGATGTGTAAACACTTGGCCATAACAACATCACATCCCAATTAACTTAAGATTAATGGCATTCAAACATACAGAATAGTACTCAAATGCATGAAAAGATGGCTATACAGGATGATGATATACGTACAAATAAATGATTGCTACATAAATGTTATGTATGTTGTTGTCCCACACATTAATCGCTAGAAACACATGGAAACAGTGATAACAGTATAACAAAACATTATTATATACACAGATCACAGTCATAAATGCATTAATATCATGGGCGTGGTGTGAGCAAATCCGAGTGGGCAAGGGGCTGTTTGGCAAAAAAGGAGTAATCAGTAGTACTACTGTATAACAATAATGATGCATAGGATCTTCTAGAGTCACATTTGGTCAGTACACAATAGTAACCATAAACAGATTAATAGAAATATCATCATACATCACTACATATAACAGAAGTAGCCAGTAATATGCTTACAACTGGTCCTTATCTGCTCAATTAAACAGATTCAATAACTCCTGGATTTTGTAACCCAAGTCAGAAAAAAAGAAAAACTCCAAAATGATGGTCCTAATCTGAAAAAAAGAAGACAAGGATAAAAAATCTAGCAATATCTGTATTTACATCATAGCGTTTTATGCTGTTATTTTAACAATAAATCAACTTACCTGATCTTCATGTATGAGCAGTGATATCATTGACAATAACCTGCCATTTCCAAAGATTCATAATTTCATAAGGAATGCTTTACTGTGAGCACATTCATTTGGCCAAGAGTACTATTAGTATCTCCATATTAAATTGCTGAGCCACAATTATATCTAATTTCATTGGTATGCATGTGCTAACAGGCTAAACTAGATTACAATGATCACATGACTTGTAAACACCCATTAATATTAATGTAAGACAAAAGCCATCATCCATAATGTCTGTAAATGAAATCAAACAAATGATTCTGTTATGATAATGTTAAAAGGATGGCATGGAACAATAATGTACAGTATCTCACAGTGAGTACACCCCTCACATTTTTGTAAATATTTTATTATATCTTTTCATGTGACAACACTGAAGAAATGACACTCTGGTACAATGTAAAGTAGTAAGTGTACAGCCTGTATACAAGTGTAAATTTGCTGTCCCCACAGAATAACTCAACACACAGCCATTAATGTCTAAACCATTGGCAACAAAAGTGAGTACATCCCTAAGTAGAAATATCCAAATTCAGCCCAAAGTGTCAATATTTTGTGTGGCCACCATTAATTTCCAGCACCTACTTAACCCTTGTCCACTCCTCCATGATAACATCACGGAGCTGGTGGATGTTAGAGACTTTGCACTCCCCCACCTTCCATTTGAAGGTTTACGTCTGGAGACGTGCTTGGCCAGTCCTTCAACTTTACCTTCAGCTTCTTTAGCAAGGCAGTGGTCGGCTTGGAGGTGTGTTTGGGGTCATTATCATGTTGGAATAATGCTCTGCTTCCGTATGTCACAGTACATGTTGGCATTCATGGTTCCCTCACTGAACTGTAGCTCGACAGTGCTGGAAGCACTTATGCAGGCCTAGACCATGACATTCCCACCACCATGCTTCACTGTAGGCAAGACACACTTGTCTTTGTACTCCTCCCCTGGTTGCCACCACACACACTTAGTTACATAGTTACATAGTAATTGAGTTTGAAAAAAAGACTTTCAGTCCATCAAGTTAAACTTTTATGATCTCCTCTGATCTGCAATATGCAGATTAGTTGTTAATTAATTAGTTGTTAATTACTTGTTCATTAAATATTAATTAATTGATCCAGAGGAAGGCAAACAGAAAAAAACTTACTGGTGATCAAATTCCTCCCTGGATCAATACTCTCTCTAATTATCCAGGATAACCCTCAATGCCCTTTTTAATTATAAATAAATCCAGTCCCCTTTTAAAGTTATCTATCGAATCCACTGTCACCACCTCCTTTGGTAGAGAATTCCACAGATTAACCACCCTTACTGTGAAGAACCCCTTTCTTTCTTTAAAGTGGAATATTTTTACTTCTAACCTCAAAGAATGTCCTTGTGTCAGTTGGAAATGTCTTGGCACAAAAATCTCACTTGACAAACCTTTATACTGACCCTGGATGTATTTATATAAAATCATATCTCCTCTTAGATGCCTTTTTTCTAGAGAAAAAAAGCTTAATTTGGTTAGTTTCTTCATAACTTGGCCCCTCCATTCCCCTTATTAGTTTTGTAGCCCTTCTCTGTACTTTTTCCAGCTCTAAAATGTCCTTTTTATGAAGTGGTGCCCAAAACTGTACTCTATATTCCAAATGAGGGCGTACAAGGGATTTGTATAGTGGCAGAATTATATTTGCTTCCTTGGCTTCTATACCCTTCTTAACACATGCTAATATTGTATTTGCCTTTGCAGCTGCTGCTTGGCTTTGAGCACTTTTACCTAGGTGGTTGTCCACAAGTACTCCCAGATCCCTTTCAATATCTGATACACCTAGATTTGCTCCATTAACGTTATATATTGCATCATTATTTTTCCTTCCCAGATGCATAATTTTACATTTATTCGTATTAAATCTCGTCTGCCATTTAGATGCCCATTCCTCTATTTTATGTAAATCCCTTTGGAGGGAAAGCACATCATCATCTGATTTAATTACCTTACACAACTTTGTGTCATCAGCGAAAATGAAGACACTACTTTCCAGTCCCAACTCTAAGTCATTAAATATGTTAAAAAAGGAGAGGACCTAATACTGAATCCTGAGGAACCCCACTTACCGCATTAGTCCAATTGGATTATGTTCCATTTAACACAGCCCTTTGCTTCCTGTCTTTTAGCCAGCTCTCAATCCATGAGCAGATATTTACTGCAACTCACATATCCCTTAGTTTGCACAATATCTTCCATGTGGCACTGTATCAAAAGCCCTTGCAAAATCCAAAAATACTACATCCAATGAGTTGCTTTGATCCAGGTTCCTACTAAACTCCTCATAGAAAGTAATTAGATTTGTTTGACATGACCTATAACTCATAAATCCATGTTGACTCCTACTTATAATCCTGTTCAAATAGAAATATTCTTGTATAGTATCCCTTATTAACTCTTCTAAAAGTTTTCCCACTACAGAAGTGAGGCTCACTGGTCTATAATTCCCCGGATTTGTTCTTGCTCACTCCTTTAATATAGGTTTCACCTCTGCTTTTCTCCAGGCATCTGGTAGAGACCCTGTGTTGAGTGAATCTTGGCACAAGTTATGACTACAGCCTATAGGAATTCATATTCAACAACTTTCAGCTAAGTTTAGTGACCACTAATGAGGAAGAGAGAAACTGGTTTTGCTATCACAGGGCCTAGTTCCCTCAGTTCCCTTGGATGTATTCCTTCAGGACGTGGGGCTTTATTAACAATATTTTTTTCCAACCACTTTGGGATTTCTTTTTGCGTTAACCAATTATTCAGCGAAGGTAGTGTATCCCCATTATGTTGCAGTGTCCCAACCACTGGTACCTCCCTTGTGTATACCAAAGAAAATAGCCTATTTAGCTCATCTGCCTTTTCCTGGTCACTAATTAGCAGAGGGCCGATGTCACATTGTAATGTTCCTATAGCTTCCTTCCTGGCTTTTTTTTAGGATTAATGTACAGAATGATACTTACATCTCGTCTATGTAAGTAGATATCACTATATACTTTTATTAATTGCCAATTTTTTTACAAGTTTCTGGCACACAGGCTGACCAATCAGTAAGCCCCATTCCTAAATAATAGGCTGCCCTTTGTTTACTGGGAAATATTGATAATATTGGCAGAATGTTCCTGCTATGTATCCAACGTAATCAACCATTTCTTCTGTGACCTAGTACCAGTTATGAAGTCTCTTGTTGTGACACCTCTGTTTTAGAGATGCTGATCCTCACAGAAGGATAGCTCTTTACACTTCTCACTCCTTGTGCTCTAACATTCATCTCTTATGTTTTCATTATTGGCACCATCCTGAAGATCCGTTCCAGCACTGGGAGGAGTAAAGCCTTCTACACGTGCTCCTCACACCTCACGGTCGTCCTTCTTCTCTATCTGACTCTCTTCTGCCAATACATAAGACCAATCTCTACAGACAGCAAACTTTTCTCTCTCTTTAACACGGCTATTGTCCCAATGCTAAACCCTCTGATATATAGCTTGAAAAATAAAGATGTAAAGTCAGCACTGAGGAGACAACTAAAATTATTCAAAAACACTGATTAAAGCAGCAGAGAAATAAGTTGTATTACGTCTGAGAGAGACTATTAAATAATAAACTGCTTTCAATGTAAAATGGCCTTTTTTTGGTTTGTTCCTGTCAATGTACCAGTGTAACTTTATGTTTATCTGTCTATGAGATCTTTGAGTGACAGATTTATGGGAACTTTTTCATGTTCCAGAGACTGGCTGTAATTTAATCATGTTGTTATATATGTTTAGACACAACATATGTGAGCAGATTTCTAGAAATATATGGAATCTATGTTATTTTTTCACATTTTCTAGTGATATGTTTGTTATTATTGTATTTGATGCATACAAGTTTTAATGTAATAAAACAAAAAAAATATATATTTTTTTTTATTTAGTTAGTTTCACTATTTTCAAAAAATAAACCCATTTTTAAATGTAAAACCAATATTTAAAGCTTTCAACCTTCTGAGCATGTGGACATGGCTGTATCTACCTTTTTGGAGCCCCTAGGCAGTGAAGTGGAGGAGCCCCTGCGAGTGAGTACACAAGGTATGCACGGACCAATGTAGTGCCATTTCTGTAGGTTCCCTTTCCTGTTGTAACTGTCTTGTTCTAGGTGTAACTGTCTTGTTCTAGGTGGTTAACCCCTAGTAGCCATGCTATGAACTGCATCATTTAATTTTTTTTTTAAAAGCAGGAACCATTTTTTTTTTAAATGGTGGTCCTCACAGGGAACTCCTCTGTACATGTTCGGGAAATAATACTAATATCCTTACATTGTTATATACATATATATATAAGAAAAATATGTAAAATTAGCTGTGAACCAGTATTTCCATTTCTGCAAGATATAAGTTATGAAATAGCTAAGTCTACATGACCCATGACTTAGCAACTTCAGTTACAGACAGAACACAGGTCTTAGTCATAACATAATATGTATTTTCAATCATCCTTAAGGTCTAGTAAGTGTTATTTACTGCGCTAAAGTGTATCATATAAAGTAGATATGCGCACAGATCTTACCAAAGTACGTGTTATAAGCTTATTGCATATCATATATAAATAAAATGTAATTGATTTAGCGATGGGTTATTCCACGTTTTGGGAGGTGGGTATGGACTGTGCCTAATGGTTAATTCGGCCATCCATGTGGATACCACTAAAGTAAAGCTTTACATATATTTTTTTTTATTTTACAGAGACAATTACATGACCATATACTTGTATTCAACATAAAGACAGGACAAAAACAGATAAGAGCACAAATATATTATTCTACCTGTACAATATAACATGCACACACTCAGTTTAACCATGTTATATTACGCTATAACTAAATTAACCTTTAACTAGTGGACACTTTTATTATTATGTGAGGGATTCCCTTTTGCCCTCCCAGATGTTTAGGCATTTTATAAAGAATTTGAAAAAAATAATTTGAATTATTAATTTAATTAGATGCTTTATTGGTAAGACAAAAAATTGAAGAAATTTAATGGAGGGTCTAGTCTAAAGTCAACTATAGATTCCATCGTCAGCTATATTATGGAGGCAGATGATTAATTATCTACTTTCACTGCACCGTCCAGTTAGGAGGAATCCTTCACAGATAATATGGATTGTGGCTATTACCATTATGTTTTGCTAATATCCTACCCAGTGCACATCACATTTTAATAGTGGTGTTGTTTATAGTATAAAGTACCAGTTTATTTTCCTACATATTGTTTTTTTGTCTTGGCCTATAGCTAACTATGTTGATGAGAACTATGTCAATTTACTGTACTCTTACGTCTATCTAGATATATTTTGATAGTATGGATTTCACTGCTATTACCACCATAATCCTGGGTTGTACAAACCCTCAATTTTATGCCTTCATTATCTACATATGTATATCTATAAATATGGCATGTTACATGTCCATAGAAATATGAAGAGAAGCTAAATACCCTATGAAACTCTCCTTCATGGCTGTTTATTCCTCAGCTCCTCCTTATATCTCTCTGTTCATTATACCTAACTTGTCTTATTCATTCTGCTTGGGGTTGTTTCCTCACTGATCCATACGGTTCTAGATCTTTCTGAGATAAGAAGTTACCCTCTGGCAGTGCATTCTATGTAACAAAGTGCCACACAACATAAGATAAATCCATAATCTCACTGCTTTCAAGGCATAAAGATACTTTTTAACAGCTGATCTTCTCGAATCTTAGAAACATTCTCCATTCTACCAGGGCCACCATCAGAAAGTTTGGGGGCCAGAAACAATACAATAATCAGGGCCACCCAACCTAACACATACCCTTTTTCCAACATCCCATGGTTAGCATTTGCCCGATCTACACATATATTAGTGAGACATCTTAATGTATTTCCATTATTAATTGATCATATTCATAGAATTGGTAATTATAGCTCATCCTTGCATTGCTATCTAACACTAATGAGCCATATAACACTCATAATTACCATGCTCTTATTTACTGAGTGTTTGAAGAAAGAGAGAGAAAAATAATAAAAAAACTTTGCTTTTGTCTTTTTTCTTATTCGATTTTTATTAGGGAAAGACACAGATTACATCATAAAAGTACATTATGCAATAAAGCAAAAATATAATAAAACAGCTGTAAATACAGTATATTGAGCTTTACGTAGATGTAACCAATCCACATCACAGAATGAATTTACCCAAGTACTATCTCTACTTATTAGAATAAAGCATTTTAACTATTGATACTTTTCCCTTTTACTTTTTTCTTATATTTCCTCCTCCCATTACTACACCATCATAGATTATTAAAGCCCTAAAATATAAGATTGTCATATTATTAATAATGTACGAGAAATGTCACCAACCAATTCTAGATATTGGGTATAAATTGTTGAACATGGATATTCCCTGCAGAACTCATCATCAAGTAATAAATGCTTGTGGTACCAAGGCCAATCATTTCTAAGCTTCTTATTGACCATTTATTTCCTGACACGATAGAAAAGTGCAATAAGATAGAACAAACAAGTTTGATGTTCATTTGTAATCAAGAGGAAGTAATAACAAATAATAAAAGGTAATATGTGGTAATACCATCACCGAGGATATCTGTGGTAAAAGTGGGTTAACAAAAAGGGAACGGGTCTAGCAGAGTCTCAGTGCAAATATACATAGGGTGGCAACGTTCAGCTTGTGATGAAACATGAGAGAAATAAACATAGAGATTGGAAGGAGAGTGGCATTTACCCCACCAACAATGCTGTGCAGCTCACCTTGGACCAATAATCAGAGCCAGCCCTTTAGCCATTAATGGAAGACTAATGAAAGGATTCTGGGACACTGCTGTGGTTGCGGTTGTGTTGCTTCACCCTGGATTTGGTGATAACCATAGCAGTCCTACCAAATTATCTGGAGGTGATGGTGGTGGGAGGACAGTGATATAGCATCTCGGTAGCTCGGGTGCTACTAGACTGGGGCACCGAGAATGGCACTAGGAAGGTGGAAGTGATGGCTGGTCTACCATCGGATGTATTTTTTGGGAATGACCTGGGGTAAATAAAGTGTTGGTACCTTAATCCAGTAAAGTGAGCACAAGCAGCAAGGGCAGGGACCAGGGGTTGCTGCACTGAGCTACTCCAGGCTAGGTAGAATGGAATCCTGGGGAAGTTAAGAGACAGCTTGTCATTCCCAAGAAGTTTAGGGGTTGACCTGTTAGAGCTGGCAATGACCCCTTACCTAGGCATCTGAGGAGCTTAACGATGCAACGTTCTGAGTTTTCTACTGACCAGGGGTTAACAGGGATGTCACCCTGTACTGTGAGTCCTGTGATTCATGTCAACAGTATCCACCTTTGCCCTTAATGGATACCCCATTTCCCCGGCTGGCTATCGATATCATAGGGTCGCTAGCTAAACCCAGCAAGATGGGGAAGAAGTATATACTTAAAGTGGTAGACTTTGTGACTCACTATCCTGAGGCCATGCACCTGGCAAAGATAACGTCTACTGCCATAGTGGAAGCTGTATTGGTTGTATTCTTCCCGGTAGGGTTCCCAAAATAAATTCTGAGCTATAGGGGTGCCCAGTTCATATTTCATTTAATCTAGCAGCTATGGAGGCTATGAGTGATCAAGCACCTAAGCTCCTCGCCCTATCACTTCCAAACCAGCTCTGTGAATGCTTCATAGGTAATTTAAAATGGATGCTTTGTGGTTTCATGGAGAAGGAGGGAGATTGGGAGAAGCTTCTGCCATATCTCCTCTTTGCTTACTGTAAGGCAATGCATGAATTGTCAGGTGCTTCCTCTTTGATCTCCTGTATGGGATGTTGAAATGTCCCTTGAATGTGATCCTAGAGGCTTGGGAGGGGGAGTATATGCAGAACCCTGTACCCATTTTTCTCAACCATACACAGGTATTTTAAAACAGCACAAACTAATTACCCACCTAGCCCCCCTTCATAATTATCCTCCCTGTATGCGGGGTCAGCTTTCTTACAGTAACCTTATCACCCCTTTACTAGGGTTATAAAAAAACCTTCCTAGTCTCCAGTGAAGGGCCTGGAAGTGTTCATCTTATTAGGTCACTTCAGATTTTATGGTTGACACATGAAAGGTTTGCAAGGGGGTTGAAAGCACTCCTATCCTTAGGTCAAAGGCCAGATGTCTGGCAAATTGCTCTTTCTGTTTTTACAAACATCCAGGGTGGAAGTCAGTGTAACCAGTATGGCTTACTGCATACATTTTTAAACATTATATCTTATACTGTACATAAAACAACATGTCACAGTCCTTAAAACAAGTCTCATGTCCATTTTAATAGCCTTTTGATCTTAGTAATCACATATGTTACAGTTTCAAAAACATAGTTGCTTGTGGGGTTCAGGGGCCCCTCGCGCCCAAAATCAGTCATTACACAGTGGTCCTGTATGTGTAGGCAGCCCAGGCCAGACAGAAGTGGTACCTTGACAGGGGAACTAAGAGGAACGACAGGAGGTGCTGATTCCGGTTCCACACACCCATAACAAGTTACAGGTAGCCTGGGAAGGACCATACCAAGTTTAACAGAAAATTAGCTCCCATACCTACATGTTAAACATAGACCCCGAAAGCCAGACCATTTGAATTGCTAATATTAATCTGTTGAAAGGATATTAGAAGTGGTCCCAAAAACTTCTGTCGGTCTGTTTTCACAACAGCAGTGATCCCGAGGAAGGCTCCTGCATGACCTCCTGGAACCACCTACCCTTGACAGTCAGGCAGATTTTGTTAACCAGTCCCTTAACATAACTGCCCCCCAGAATACCCAGCTGTCTGATGTATTGGGGCTGTTTTCTGCCCAGGATAGTCCCAAGTCTGTAGAGCCAACCCTGACCAACATAAAGTAGTTCAAGGGTAGCTTAAGGTGTGAAATGCATGTTTGCCCAAGGAAGGGGCTAACTGTGATTGGTGAGTTTATCAGTATAAATATGAGTCCTGCAAAATAAAGTTTATGCTCTGCTTGGGACATATATGAACAGTGTGTTTCATTTAGAGGGAAAGCAGATATATTTTTTTGTAATCTGCAACTTGTTCCAGTACCCGTAACTTGTCCTGAATTTCTGCAGAGGGAGAAATCGGCAACTTGTCCTAATCTCTGGTTAAGCTAAACTGTGTGGAGGGTTTGAAAGAACTTGCACATAGGTTTGGTCCCTTGCCTTTTCAAGTCCGACAAATAGTGAGTATTTTAAATTAAGAACATGTTCCACATTTTAAGTCCAAAGTAAATGTTAAAACTATGACCACATTGGTTCTTTAATGTGCAGTTTAAATGGAGTAATAGTTATAATATTGTGGGATTTTGTGTAGTAATAGAAGTGGTTATAGGTTGAAATTAAACAATTATAAAGTATTTTCGGTGAGGAGTTAAGTATATTTAGGAACAAGGAATACAAGTATATGATTTATGACAATTTAATTATAAAAAGATAATATAGAACACAAATTCAATATTTTTTAATAATTAGATTTTACTTATCTGTAATTTTAATGATGGTCTGCAGTTATTACATTAATTCTTTATTTTATAAATGCCACATCTAAATATATAATTTTACTTAATGATAAATCCATTTATTTTCTTTAATATAATATATAATGTTAATAAAGTGAAAAATGAAACCTCTTGTTGGTCCTGTTAGATGTAATTAGCTAGAAAGTCTCAAGGAGATTTAAGACTTGTATGATTCCTTACAATAGACTTACAATGACCTATTTGTAATTATCCGTGTGCCGCTTAGTCCTGAAGGATGAGGATACAAATTATTATTTTGTCTTCGGAGAGATTTACAAATGATTATGTTTTGTGTGGATTAGTTTAATATTTGCAAATAGATAAATAATTAAAATAAAATTGTCTTGATATCTGTCTTAAATATAATATCAGTATTAGAAACAAAAAATATTGACAGTTTATTCAACTGCAAAGAATACATGTAAAATTTCAAGAACTTTAATAAAAACATTAATGTGCCTTTATATATTTTCTATAATGTATAATATATAACATTTACAATGTAACATATTTAATAATATAGATAAGACAATAATAATTTATACTGTTAAATTAAAAGTATAGTAATTATTATTATAATTATTATTATAAGTAGCAGTAGTAGTAGTAGTATTTTATGTTATGCAAATTAATATAGTTTTAATTTATAATATTTATACATTGCATACAATAGTTTAATAACAACATCATTGATAATAATAATAATAAGTTTAGGTAATATAACAAAATTATTAATAGAAATCTAACATTTCATAGTTTAAATACACACATAGCTATATAAACTTAAATTGAAATTAAGTCAATTATAATTTGTATAATATAAGTAATTATAATAGTAATGTTTTAACTAATAAAACTAATATCTTAATATCATTTAATATAGAGATGCTTATGTAATGTATTAAATACTTTTCTAAGTAGTAAAATTAAAGTTAAATTAAGAAAACTATAATTTATATAATTTCTAATAAAATGTACCATATTTACAAGTTAGCAGAGACCATAGTGGAGATTCTACTACAGTATAATTGGATATATTAGTAATCATTTGTTATATATATTAATTATTTTACTGGTTATCGAGTGGAATTCTTAAAAAATTCCTCTAACTAGCTCTTACTGTAATAAAACATATATATATATATATATATATATGCAGTGTAATAACTGTTTTTCTCGGAGTTCTGAGCTGGAAGCAGATTTTTTTAACTTGCTTTAGACATTCAAGTGTGAACACAGATGTACTATTTATATACTGTACTACTGTACGGTGGAGGCTTCTATCGCTCTTTTGCCCACCATATATTAAATTATTGTTGTGGTGAACTACCTACTCATAAGGTCCACAACACAGGCTGAGATCCCGCTCCATGCTGATGATAGCCAGTAAGTTTGAAACAGCTGTACATGGATTGGATACTCAGCCTGTGTTTATTCCAACCTTGGCTTTGCATTAAAGCTGTGTAATACAGCATGCATAAGCTTAAAGGAAGCCATGTTTGATAATGGCTAAAGAATGAAGAGCGAGGCATTTGTGGGCACATTTTTGTGTCCCAGCTCAACTTCCCAGAATGCAGTGTAATAACTGTTTTTCTCAGAATTTTTAACTTGATTTAGCCTTTGACACTCATTGTGCGGCTGTTTTTTTTTTTGTTATTAGAGGGGCTTTTTTGTGTATATGTATTGTTGTATGGCAATGAAATAATGAATAAATTAATATACTTTTAACTATTCCTAAGTAATATATGCAGGAAGCATTGTACTGAAGAGCTAACAATCTTTTTCTATGTTCCTGCTGCATCCACTGTAGTTTTGCACGGTTCTGGAGCTGAGGTGTAAGTGTCAGCAATGTGTGCAGTGTGTAGTGTAAATGTGGTGCGTGCGCGAGGGGAAGCCGTTAGTGCAGCTGTGTACTTCTGCATTGAGAAATGGCGCGAATGTGTATGTGACGCTTGTGTGTATGATTTTACATCGTTAGTAAAAGTGTATCTTTACCTCGTACGGCTTTTTAGAAAAAGCTGTATGTGTTTGGTGCTGTTTTGCGTGTTTAGGGTCCTGTAGCCTCGTTTTCGTTTTTTTCTTCAACATTTAAGGCCCACGAATCCACAAAATGGTCTTGTCATAATAAGTCTCAGTTTGTTGGAATGAGGGATGTCCTATGAGAACATATTCACTCCTTCTCATTTCTTAATCATTCCTCATTATTTATTCTCATTTTCTCCAAATTGAATCTAGCCCCGATTAACCCTTTTCCAATATTACACCACCTATCCTTCTTCTCCTGATGCTTCTTCTTCCCTCCTAATCTTTCCTCATTATTGCTTCCCATTTCACCCTATTTAATTTAGCCTCCCATTCCCTTTCTATATACCACCCACACCCTTCCTCCATCTCCAGGTTCTCTAAAGAATATAAATTTCTTCATTGTATTTTTTACCCACCTCCTTTCACTTCTCTCTATCCTCTTCCTAGACAAATAATGTAAGTATATGATATTTACTTTTTTTTACTATAGTTGTCCATTTTAAGTGACATAACATAAGGGTATCATTCATCTAGACTTCACAACTTCTTTATAGGACTTTAACATTGTAACTCCTGTTATCTCCAATAAACTTTTATTTTTGTTTTATTTTCAGATAAAAAATTACTTTCCTCATCAGTTATACAATATAACAAACACAAAAACTTTATAACAAAAACACTTTTATTTCAGCACGTTTATATAGTGCACATAGACCTAACACATCCCTGCCTGAGACTACACTGGCCTGTCTGAGCCTCAGCCAGATATCTTATATTAGCAAGCCTATTTAGTTAATTGTTTGACAGGACAAGGTGTGTTCAGCAAAGGGAGGACATCGTGGACAGGTTCTTACCCTTACACCAGCGATTGGTCTGTACATTTATCAGAAGGTACATAGAAAAGGTTTACAAGAACCTATATGTAATAGCACAGTAAACAACATGAGTGACCTCAGGTCCTCAAGACACCAAACATTATAAACCTCCCTATACAAGTTTATATATTCTATTCACTACAATAATACATTTCACAATTTCGTCTTTGAGTGTCTTTATTTTTGTTCCTTTCAGTATCTGTGAGTCTAGGAATCTACACACAGCTTTAAGGAGAATGGTTTGTAGACTAATAGGGTTAATAAAATCTCTTATAAAAAAGTGTATACATCAAGTAGTTTTTTCACTTGGTCTTGAATGTTTAATGTAGAGCAGTATGGGTAAATTCCATGTCTACTCAAGATGGACCAACTATAGACCAATGAATCTTTTAGTGTTCTCTAAAGGATCATATTTGGGAATATATTCCTATGAACAAGCTAATAAATAGGAAAACACACAGATTTATGAGGATTAGGGTCATGATACAATAATCTGATTAGTTTCCATAAAACTTGCTAAATCCTTTGGTATTAGGGAATTGAAACTGAGTTTCCTAAATGTCAGATCTTGAAGCTATTTTCCTAAGACAGCACTTTGTCTCAGTTAGATCATGAATTATTTATGAGAGAGGGCCCTAATATATGGTGGAAAGTATCCACTCTTTATAATCAAACTGTAACCCAACTTTAATTCTTTCACACCATAAATCTTCTTTTGGACTCTTAATCAACCCATCAATGTTATGTCCAATTCCTATGGAGGACCATATATGATGAATGAGCTTAAATCCCAGTTAATCTTTGACATCAAAATAAAGTGATCCCTTATACTCAGAGGTTTGCCTTTTATTAGTAAGTAGAAACGCTATCTCATGCTCTCTTTTTAAGTATACAATTCTTTGTTAAAGATTAATTCAGTACTATTATAAAGCTAGCGACTTGCCCGTCAAAAATGACGGCAATAAAAAGTGAAGCCTGGCAATCCTGTTTGCCACACAATGGGAGCCCCTCCCCCCTCTACTTTACTGGCCTCATGATAAACGCCTTTGGTGCTCATCACAGGCCTTGCAATAAGTGGCCTTTGACGCTCATTGCGAACCTCTACCCTCCTCCTCCTCTCCCACCCTCTATTTTACTGGCCTCGAGATAAACGCCTTTGACGCTCATCATGGACTTTGCAATGAGTGCCTTTGGCACCTATGTCTCTTTTCTCCTCTCTCCCTCCCCTGTGTCTCTTCCCCTCCCTCATGTCTCTTAAACCCATGTCCCTCCCCCTGTGTCTTTCCCCCTCCCCTGTGTCTCTCCCCCTCCCTCCATGTGTCTCTTCCCCCTCCTCTCACTCCCATGTATCTTTTGCCTCATTTTACTCCCCTGTGTCTTTTCCCCCCTTCTCTCTCTCCCCTGTGTTTCTTTCCCTCCTGTGTCTCATCCCCCCTCTCCCCTCCCCTATGTCTCTTCCCCCCCTCCCATGTGTCTCTTTCCCCCCCCCTGCCCCCCGTATCTCTTTCCCCTCCCTCGTGTCTCTTCCCCCATTTCCCTCCCCTATGTCTTTCCCCCCTCCCCTTTGCATCTTCCCTCTCCTCTCCCTCCCCTGTGTCTCTGCCCCACTCCTCTCACTCCTCTGTCTCTTCCCCCTCCTCTCGCTCACCCTGTGTCTCTTTCCTCACTGTGTCTGTCCCCCCCTCCTCCCTCCCCAGTCAGTAGTGCAATGCACCATGCGCACTCCGAGCTCAAATGAGCATGTGCGGACCGACGCAGTGAGCATGCGCGGGGCTTTGCGATAAATCGTAGTTGGGAAACTATTATTGTGATTGCCAAATTTCAGTTTGTCACTTTGACATAAACTATGAGTTTCTATGTTTCTATGTATAGGGCTGTGCATATTGTTGGTGTGCAAACGACATACTTTGTCTTAAATTATTCACTTTCAACTCCGTTCACTTCTTTTCCAGGTTCTCAGATTTAAATGACTTATGTTTATTTGTGTTTCGCCAATGAGTCAGTAGATCGTATCCTCTGAGATCTCTTTGTCTCTGTTATTCCTCTATTTCAGACCAATACAGATCACCCATAATGCTCAGTCATT
This sequence comes from Discoglossus pictus, assembly GCA_027410445.1. NCBI lineage: Eukaryota > Metazoa > Chordata > Amphibia > Anura > Alytidae > Discoglossus > Discoglossus pictus. Next base: position 35,219,828 of record CM050170.1, on the reverse strand, counting down.
CATACCCTTTTCTAATTTGATCTTTGGATTTGTGAAGTAACCAAACTAATGTTTATCTATTGCATCGTTCATTGCGGCGTCTTATACGCAAGAGTCTTTGTTTTGATAAAGATTTATTTTTACACCTGTAGAAACCCAATAACATTTTTCTTATCTGTGTCTCATTATAAAAAAACTCTATTGGTTGTGCTAATATGTGGGGACAATTGTGACATATCTAGTAAGCCTGAATCATCTTTCACATATCTAGTAAGACTATATCAAGGACTTGGGTTCTATCCGTATAACCCAATGTTATTCCTCCATAACATGGTAGACTATCCTCTCAGCCATTGGAAGCTATCTGCGTCACACAATCACACTATGTAGTGATACTTTCAAGTAGTGATGTCCCTAACTGTTCGCCGGAGAACTATTTGCAGCGATTTTCGCATGTTCGCGTTCGCAACGAACGGCGAACATATGCGCTTTTTCGGTCCGCCCCCTATTCTTTTATCATTGAGGAAACTTTGACCCTGCACCTTACAGTCAGCAGACACATTCCAGCCAATCAGCAGCATACACTCCCTTCCAGAGCCTTCCATCTGTATGACAGCCTCCATTTTAGAATCATTCTGTAGCTGCATTCGTGGAGAGAGGAGATATATTCTACCTGCTCTTGATTTAATAGGGAAATAGATAGCCAGGCTGTGTATTTAGCTTTAACTACACACCTGAAGGGTCTCCTTTGATATCTGCTGCAAGGACAGCAACCCAAAAAGCCCTTTTTAGGGCTAGAACATCATTTATTTTATTTTATTATTTTTTTCTGCTGATTTAATAGGGAAAATAGATAGCCAGGCTGTGTATTTAGCTTTAACTACACGCCTGAAGGACTCCTTTGATATCTGCTGCAAGGACAGCAACCCCAAAAGCCCTTTTTAGGGCTAGAACATAATTTATTTTATTTTATTATTTTTTTCTGCTGATTTAATAGGGAAATAGATAGCCAGGCTGTGTATTTAGCTTAACTACACACTGAAGGACTCCTTTGTTATCTGCTGCAAGGACAGCAACCCAAAAAGCCCTTTTTATATTATCTTATTACTTTTTTCTGTGTAATCTAATTGCATATGCCAGCCTGCTAGCGTGTGTGAGAGGCCTATTGCATCTAGTCTGCCAACTTTTGCCAGTGCGCAGTGACAACTCATATCTAGTGCCACCGCAGTGTGCAGTGAAATAAAACAACCCTTTTTTTACTGTAATCGATTGAATATCAGTAGCCTGCCTACAGGCATGTGTGTGAGGCCTATTGCGTCTAGTCTGCCAACTTTTGCCAGTGCACAGTGACACTCATATCTAGTGCAACCGTAGTGTGCAGTGAAATAAAACAACCCTTTTTTTACTGTAATCGATTGAATATCAGTAGCCTGCCTACAGGCGTGTGTGTGAGGCCTATTGCATCTAGTCTGCCAACTTTTGCCAGTGCACAGTGACACTCATATCTAGTGCAACCGTAGTGTGCAGTGAATAAAACAACCCTTTTTTTACTGTAATCGATTGAATATCAGTAGCCTGCCTAAAGGCGTGTGTGTGAGGCCTATTGCATCTAGTCTGCCAACTTTTGCCAGTGCACAGTGACACTCATATCTGGTATCACAGTAGCTTGCACGCATAGTACCTACTAATTCGAAAAAAACATGACAGGCAGAGGCAGGCCACCCCGCAGGGGCCGTCGTGGTCGATGGTGCTGTGATTCCCTTTGGCCCTAGAATAATGCCCAGTTTTCAGAGGCAACGTACCCTGAACTTGAACAGTTCTGAGGACATGGTTGACTGGCTAACACAGGACACCCAATCTTCTACAGCTTTCCGCTCGGAACCTAGACCGCACCATCCCTCCTCCAGCTTAACTTCGGGCACCTCTCCAGTTACCACTCGCCCCAACTGCCGCCGCACACCAACACTAGCACCACAGCCGCTTCACTTTATCCGTCAGCAGAGTTATTTACAGATCCGTTGGAAGAATTGAGTGATGCACAAACATTAGTGCCAGAGGATGTAGATAACAGGGATATGTCCCAGTCAGGCAGCATTACACACATGGACGTACGGTCTGATGATGATGATGTTGTACCCGGTGCTGCTTCCTTTGTTGAGTTGTCAGATACAAGTGAAGCGGTTGATGATGACGATGCGTCCGTGGATGTAACGTGGGTGCCCGCTATAAAAGAAGAAGAACAGGAGGAAAGTTCAGATGGGGAGACAGAGAGGAGGAGGAGACGAGTTGGAAGCAGCGGGAGGTCGTCGAAAGTAGCTAGTGGCACAGTCAGACAGCATGCATCGGCACCTGGGGTCAGCCAGACAGCACGCCAATCAACGCATGCCACCACCAGAATGCCGTCATTGCAGAGCTCAGCAGTGTTGGCAATTTTTTTCGTGTGTTGCCTTGTGACAACATGTGATGCCATTTGCAACCCTGTGCGTAAAAGAAACTGAGTCGTGGGAAGTCCAACACCCACCTAGGTACAACTTCTTTGCGAAGGCACATGATGTCACATCACAAACGCCTATGGGATCAACACATCAGTACAAGCAGCACACAAAGTCAAAGCCGCCATCCTCCTCCTGGTCCAGCATCTTCAGCCACGTCAACCACTGCTGCCCTGCTTGCCCCCTCTCAACCATCCGCCACTCTGTGTCTCGCCCTGAGCAGTCCCTGCACATCTGCCCACAGCCAGGTGTCTGTCAAGGACATGTTTGAGCATAAGAAGCCAATGTCACAAAGTCACCCCCTTGCCCCAGCAACTGACAGCTGGACTTGTCTGAACTCTTAGCCCGCCAGCTTTTACCATACAAGCTGGTGGAGTCTGAGGCGTTCAAAAATTTGTAGCTATTGGGCCACCGCAGTGGAAAGGTACCCGGCCGAAATTTCTTTGCACAAAAGGCAATCCCCAACCTGTACTCGATTGTGCAAAAGGAAGTAATGGCATCTCCGGCACACAGTGTTGGGGCAAGGGTCCATCTGACCACGGATACCTAGTCTGAGTTGGTGACACCGCCACAACTTGCAGGCAGGCCTGCTGCCACCTCCTCTACTCCTCCTACTCCATCCTCTTCCATAACCTCCTCGGCTGAGTCCTCTTCTGCTGCTGCTATGTCTTGCTCCACATCAACGGCACCCCCCAGCTCCACAGGTACTATTCCACATCCCGGATACGACAGTGTCATGCCATCTTGGGGTTGACTTCCCTGAAAGCAGAGAGTCACACCGGACCAGCACTCCTGTCCGCCCTGAACGCACAGGTGGATCAGTGGCTGACTCCGCACCAACTGGAAATCGGCAAAGTGGTTTGTGACAACGGAAGAAATTTGTTGGCGGCATTGAATTTGGGCAAGTTGACACATGTGCCGTGCATGGCACATGTGTGTACTCTGATTGTACAACGCTTTGTGCATAAGCACCAAGGCTTACAGGACGTCCTGAAGCAGGCCAGGAAGGTGTGTGCCCATTTCAGCCGTTCCTACACGGCCATGGCGCACTTTACAGATATCCAGCTGCGAAACAACATGCCAGCGACGCGCTTGATTTTAGACAGCCCGACACATTGGAATTCAACAGTTCTAATGTTCGACCGCCTGCTCCAACAAGAAAAGGCCGTTAACGAGTATTTGTATGACTGGGGTGCTAGGACAGCCTCTGCGGAGCTGGGGATTTTTTTGCCACGTTACTGGACGCTCATGCGCAATCCCTGTAGGCTTATGCGTCCTTTTGAGGAGGTGACAAACCTGGTCAGTCGCACCCAGGGCACCATCAGCGACATCATACCATTTGTTTTCTTCCTGGAGCGTGCCCTGCGAAGAGTGCTGGATCAGGCCGGAGATGAGCTTGAAGAGGAAGAGTTGTGGTCACCATCATCGCCAGAAACAGACTTATCAGCATCGCTTGCTGGACCTGCGGCAACGCTGGAAGAGAATTGTGAGGAAGAGGAGTCAGAGGAGGAATGTGGCTTTGAGGAGGAGGAGGAGGAAGACCAACCACAACAGGCATCACCTATCTGGTACCAGTGGTGTTGTACGTGGCTGGGGGGAAGAACATACCTTCAGTGAGATCACTGAGGACGAGGAACGGGACATGACTAGCTCGGCATCCAACCTTGTGCAAATGGGGTCTTTCATGCTGTAGTGCCTGTTGAGGGACCCTTGTATAAAAAGGATGAAGGAGAATGACCTGTACTGGGTGTCCACGCTACTAGATCCCTGGTATAAGCAGAAAGTGCCTGAAATGTTACCGAATTGTAATCCTCCTCCTCCCACGACCACGCTGGCAAGGAGAGGACGCTTTACAGGCGTGTTGTTGATGGAGGACATGCAGAGCTTTTTAAGTCCTATGCATCGCCACAGCCCTTCGGGGTCCACCCTCAGAGAACGACTCGACCGTCAGGTAACAGACTACCTCGCCATAACTGCAGATATCGACACTCTGAGGAGCGATGAATCCCTTGACTACTGGGTGTGCACGCTTGCCCTGTGGCCTGAGCTATCCCAATTTGCCATAGAACTTCTGTCCTGCCCCGCTTCAAGTGTCCTGATAGAAAGGACCTTCAGTGCAGCAGGAGGTTTTGTCACTGATAAGAGAAGTCGCATAGGTCAAAAAAGTCTAGATTACCTCACCTTTATTAAGACGAATGAGGGATGGATCCTGAAGGGACTGACAGTGGGCGATACATTTGATTAAAAAAGGCCTGATAGATGAGCTGCCTTGAGCTAATAATGGTCCACACGCTGCTGTATTTTATCCCTGAATGCCGGATGACTTGCGTGACTTATCCGCCACCAACTAGGGTTCAAGACGCAATGTTTTAGGGCACTTTCTGCCTGGCAAACTAACATCAATTTTTCTGGTCGCTGCAACAATACCTACTTTTTGCATTTAAATTATTTTATCTTAGAAGGCGTACAGCATGTAATGAAAAATAAAGCATTTTTGAACAGTCTTGCATAACAGTTGTGCAAAAATACATATTTACAATAGGGACATTTAGTCCTTCTTATTTTTACTTTTTAGGTTAATAATTTTTCTTATTTTTTACTGTGATTGCAATTTAAGAGATACCTAAAACATGGTAAAACAGACAATAGTACAGATTATATCTGCAGGAAACACCAAAGTCCTATTAGCTATCATCCCTCCAGCAGTATTAGCTTATTATTTACAATATCTAACCTGGGCAATCACCCTTGGGTTACCCTAGGGCAGGCTTCAGTAAGCGACCTCTCCTTTCCTGGGATGATTTTGTCGCCGGTTGCTTCTGAAGGGTCTCCTCCAGGGCTCCCCCACTCCGGTCCTTCCCCCAGTGTCGCTTCAACCAGTAACAAATGTTTTATATTTGTAAAGCGACCCAATGATCCCCCTTGATAGAGGTTTATCTTTACAAATTTTGGAGAACCAATTTAAGACCGGTGTCCCCTGTTTCTGGGTTAGGGAGTGTGTGAAATGCCTCAGCCTACAGTAATTGTAATGTTCTGACAGCGGTAGCTCATGCTTGTCCCTCAGTTCCTCATAGGTGAGCATTTGGCCCTTTACTAACCAGTCTCCCAGTCTATCTAGTTTCCTTGACCTCCACCAGTGTTGTGATGTTGTGCTCATGTGTTTCGGGGCCTGGGGGTGGTCAAGAATTGGGGTCATTTGGGTGGATCCAGGGAACGAACCCGTGTGTTTCTTGGCCCATTTCCAGTATGATAGTGAGTGTCTGATTAGGGGGTTTGGCGAGTTTTTAAGGCTCTGAGGCAATTCTGATAGCCAAGCCACCTTGTCCCAGGTTAAGGGCCTTAAAGTGTGGTTCTCTAAATACACACAGGCCGGTTGATGACATATAGAATGTGCTATTGGGAGGAAAGATAGGTGACGGAACAGGTATTAAACTGATAGGAATGAATAGTACAACTTAATACACCACTCCTATCTGGTGGCACCTTAGATTGCACGTGCAGTGCCCCAAATTCGAAGTAGGAGGTCCGACCAAGCATTTTTTTCCATCTCCCTGTTCCAAAAATCCATGCCATATACACGTCCCCTAATAGTGTACATAACAGGGATTAAACCGATAGGAATAGTACTACTTAACAGTACACACCTTATAATACCGTAGACAGAGGCAACGCGTATAATCTTCCATGCTGTGCAGTGGAAGCCCCCAGACTCTGACCTGTGTATAATATTCCATGCTGGGCAGTGGAAGCCACCAGACTCTGACCTGTGTATAATATTCCATGCTGTGCAGTGGAAGCCCCCAGACTCTGACCTTTGTATAATATTCCATGCTGGGCAGTGGAAGCCCCCAGACTCTGACCTGTGTATAATATTCCATGCTGGGCAGTGGAAGCCCCCAGACTCTGACCTGTGTATAATATTCCATGCTGGGCAGTGGAAGCCCCCAGACTCTGACCTGTGTATAATATTCCATGCTGGGCAGTGGAAGCCCCCAGACTCTGACCTGTGTATAATCTACCATGCTGGGCAGTGGAAGCTTCCAGACTCTGACCTGTGTATAATCTTCCATGCTGGGCAGTGGAAGCCCCCAGACTCTGGGAGTCTGAAGAAGAGGAGTCAGAGGAGGAAGGTGGCTTTGAGGAGGTGGAAGACCAAACACAGCAGGCGTCCCAGGGGACTTGTTGTCACCTTTCGGGGACCCTTGGTGGCTGGGTGGAGGAAGAGACCTTCAATGACATCAGTGAGGACAAGGAACAGGACATGGCTAGCTTGGTATCCAACCTTGTGCAAATGGGGAGTTTGCGGTTGTGCAAATGGACTGTATGCGGTTGTTTGCGGTGCATTAAACGGGGAGATTGGTCTGTTACTGTGAAGCGGGTGTAACCCTTACACTACCTGATCGATACAACATCATACCTGATGTTTTAAAGCATGTTATTCCAAACAATTTAGGAATGTTCGGTGATTTATGCCCTTTATGGCTTAAAACCAGACTCTGCATCAACTATGTAATTTTCCGTGGGAGTTTTGCCATGGATCCCCCTCCGGCATGCCACAGTCCAGGTGTTAGTCCCGTTGAAACAACTTTCCCATCACTATTGTGGCCAGAAAGAGTCCCTTTGGGTTTTGAAATTCGCCTGCCCATTGAAGTCTATGGCGGTTCGTCGATGTTTGTCCGTTTGCGAACATTTAATGGAATTCAAGTCCGCGGTTCACGAACCGAAAATGTTATGTTCGCGACATCACTACTTTCAAGTATAAATGTGGGATTACTCCCTCTACTGCAATATATCATTTATTAGTGCATTATTACTTGGTGCACATGAATAGTAACCTCTATGGAGCCCTGGATATTGTCTTCTTCTATGTCTATATCTTCGTTGTCAAAACAGGACTATCATGCCGATGTCAGTCTAAACTTTATCTGTGGATCCTATCCCTCCAGTAAGCCTATGGGATCATTTATGAAGTGGGTCTAATTCAATTTGTTGGGACATTGTAGGCTTGAAATATTTCTCGCTTGCTGCAAGAGCGCAACATCTCCCTGCGCTCCTCTAGACAATAACCTACATCTAACTGCTTAATTCTTTCATTTTTTTCGAAATATTCCTCTTCTCTCTGTTTATTTTGTTTACTTTTATCCTACGCTTCAATATCCATCATCTCTACTGAAAACACCTTTCTTAATATTAATATACTAGCTACTTGCCCATCAAAAATGACGGGAATAAAATTGTAATCCTGGCAATGAGTGTTTGCCACACAATGCGAGGCTCTGCCGTCTCTGAGCACCGTCGGTGCCTTTGGTGCTCATTGCGAGCCTCTCCCCCATCTACTTTGGTGCTTTGCAATGATCACCTTTGGTGCTCATTTCAAGCCCTGTGATGAGCGCCATTGACGCTCATCACGTGGCTCACAATGAGCCTCTTCAGTTCTCATTGCAAGCCTTTGGCGCTCATCGCAAGCCCTGTGTAACTGGGTTAAGTGTTAGTGGCTTGTGTTAAGTGTTAGTGGCTTGGGTTAAGTGTTGCTGGCTTCGGCTAAGTGTTACTGGCTTCGGCCTTGTTTTGATCCTGCTTGAAATTTTTTTGTTTTTTTGACCGCCATTTTTGTCCTCACAGCAATTAGGGCTCTAATTAGCTTGCAACTCTCCCTGGCTGTCCCCTGAGTTGTGTGTAAGTTTTTTTTATTTATTTTGTACCAAATGTTTCTTTTTTTGGTAGTTTTTCGAGTTACAGGCTTCGGCTAAGTGTCACTGGTTTCGGTTAAGTGTTACTGGCTTTTGCTAAGTGTTATTGGCTTCGGCTAAGTTTTAATCACTTCGGCTATGGGCATCTTTAATCTTTTTCCATCCTCCATTGGTGGTGTGTAATTGGGCAAATGAGATCTCTGACAGGACCCTGAAAAGGCACTATTGCAAGAGCTGCAATAAACGCCTTCGGCACTAATTGCAGCAGAGTGCTGCGAGCCAAAGTCTTACGGGCTCATTGCAGCCTAAGTCCTATGGGCCTCACGCTGAGCGCTTTCGCAATATTTAACATTGCGTGACCAACATTCAGAAGATCCACAACTATTATATTTCATTTTGCTGCATTTTCACCATTGTACCCAATTGTAAGCATTGTACCCCAGTTAAACATTGCGGAAGAATTAATTTGGGGCAATTTTGTAGGAGGATGTTAAGGATATCGCCACATTTGTTTTATTTTTGTGTACATTTGGGTTATTTTTTTACATTATTTTTTTACATTGGCTTATTTGAAGATGTTTACATTGGGTTATTTTATGATATAGGTTATTTTGCATTGTTTTTTTTATGATATAGGTTATTTTACATTGGGTTATTTTAAGATGTTCATTGGGTTATTTTATGATATAGGTTATTTTACATTGGGTTATTTTATGATGTTTACATTGGGTTATTTTATGATATATGTGTACCAATAAATTGTCCTATGGATGCTATTTAGGAATCCTTGAACAACCAACCAAGGTTGTACAGAAACACCTTTTATGCAGCCTTTATTTTAATTATTATTGCCACATACTTATTTTAAAAATTCAATCTTTATTTATACATATAAAATATTATTAAAAATGCAATGATTAAAAAATTCATGTTAAACCCAAGGTTTTTAGTCCTTTGGGTTTTTTGACGTCCAGCAAATTATTAAAGGTTTATTTAAGTTTTATTTTTCTTATTATTATATTCTTTGCGTTGATCCCAGCTTTTTTATTTAATTACTTTATTATGCTCAAGTCAATAAATGATTTTGTTTTTTAATTCAACTGTATTTGTGTTTTTTGATTATTTTTCCTTAATAAAATCCTTATCAGGTACCCTGGATTCTAATTTACATAAGATTAAGATTTTTACATAAAATTAAGATAATGTTTTATAATCCTTTTATCTGTTTATAGTTTTGTTTATTCATACAGCACTTCACTTGAGTATATGCTTTAAGTGCCTTTATGTTTCTTTTGTGTTAATCTTTTATCCTGTTTATTTATGTTAATTTGTGATTCTATTACTTAAAGTGCATTATAATTCATATTGTGTTATTCAAAACTATTATCTTAAAGTGCTTGTGCTATTGTGACTTAATGCTAATTTCTTCTTATATTGTTGATTTAACCTTTTACCTCGTGACTGTTAGTCTGTCACAGTCACTACTTTACCTTATTCATTTTATAGTGCTAGTGCTTGTGCTATTTTTTAAATGTATACACTCCTGATTATATGCTGTTTCTTAAACTGTATGTTTCATTAATGCTTCTGTCTATTTTTTAAAAGGAGGTTGTGTCTTCCTTTTTCTTCCTTTTTTTTTGCTTTAATTATGCTTTTACTCTTTTTTCCTTTTTCTTGTTTTTCTATTTTCTTATTCTTGTATATAACGCTGTTGTTACTATATTGTAACTTTGTGGTGAAGGAATTGGCTTCCTAGTTGGTAGTGGACCTAGAGCTATAGAGCTATATCTATCATGCTCCAAGCTATGTTAGCGTGGTCTGCGCTGTGATCACGCTTACTGATGATGTCACAATCTCCCGACGCGAGGTTCGTGAGTTTCTATCAGTCTCTCACTCATCAGGGGCACCTTATTATTATTAAATTAATATCATTATTATTTTATGATGTTTACATTAGGTTATTTTATGATATAGGTTATTTTACATTGGGTTATTTTATGATATAGGTTATTTTACATTGGGTTATTTTAAGATGTTTACATTGGGTTATTTTATGATATAGGTTATTTTACATTGGGTTATTTTAAGATGTTTATATTGGGTTATTTTATGATATACGTTATTTTACATTGGGTTATTTTATGATGTTTACATTGGATTATTTTATGATATACCGTAGGTTATTTTACATTGGGTTATTTTAAGATGTTTACATTGGGTTATTTTATGATATGTTATTTTACATTGGTTTATTTTAAGATGTTTACATTGGGTTTTTTAAAGATCTGGAAAAAAACATACTCTAAAAGTGTCCCTTCAATTGTTCTTTAAGTTTAATATTGTAATTTGTCTTAAAGACAAAACGTATAAGGATAAAGTCATGACCTTAATATGTATAGCTTAGAGAGGAGAAGGGAGAGAAACCTGTAAATATATCAAAGGATTTAATAAATTTCAAGAGGAAAGTGTCTTTAAGAAAAAGAGAAATTAAATAACAAGAGGTCTCCATTTGAAGTAGGAAGATTTAGGGGTTTCGAATTTTAAGCATATACTGTATCTGTCCTGAGGCTTAATTAAACCAAACAATTAGATACATAGAAAGGATAAACCAGATAACCACCCTTTTCTGGTTCTTATCTGCAGTCAAATCTACATTTCTATGTTTCACTTATCCCAAATTAGAAATATTTGTTATATGGATGAATTTAATCTCTGAAATAATTTTAAGACTGTAACTCTGGATCTGATGAAATAAAAAAAAGAATCTCAAAATATATCCCTGTTTAATAAATACATCTCTTCAAACAGGTGTAGTCCGACTTTAGTGGTACTTCAGTGTCCATCACAATCAAAATTACATTTGAACATGATACAGAATTTCCCTAATCTTCAATAAGAGCCTCTCAGCCAATGGGAAAGGTGGTGACCCAGTAGAAGGAGACTTGGGCTATGCAGTCCATCAGTCTGATACCTACCAGTCATCCTTAGAGACCAATCAGTAGGTTAAAATGTACTTTTAGGGGCCACTGCCTTAATTGATGAATTTACAATGTCTTAGCTGTCGTCTAAATGCTGATTTTACATCAGTATTTTTCAAACTGTAAATTACTGGGTTTATCATAGGGATTACTGCTGTGTTAAAGAGAGAAACATATTTTTTATACTCTAAATCATTATCTGAGCTTGGCCTCAGGTATTGGAAGAAGAGGGTCCCATAGAAAATGTTGACAACTGTGAGGTGTGAGGAACACGTGCAGAAAGCTTTAATTCTCCCTGTGCTGGAACGGATCTTCAAGATGTTGTTAATAATAAAAATGTAGGGGTTAAACGTTAGAAGAAAGGAAGTGAAACCTAAACCGAATCCTTCAATGAGGAACAAGGTCTCAAAGGGAGAGATATCATCGCAAGACAGATTCAACACAGGCATAATGTCACAGAAAAAGTGATTGATTACATTGGACCTGTAACACGATAACTGTGATAATAAAATGAGATAAGGTATAATGTCTAAAAAACCCAACATCCAACATATGGCAGCCAATAGAGCACAGACTGTATGGTTCATGACCACAGGATAATGCAAGGGTCTACAAATAGCCACATATCGATCATAACTCATGGCCGCTAGGAGAAAAATCTCAGCAGCAATCATGGACAAATATAGGAATATATGTGTTCTGCAAGCAAATAAAGAAATTGTGTTATCTCTAGTTATGAAGTTACTAAGGATCTTATGTAGAGTGATGGTGCTGGTAGACATGTCCACGAGAGACAGATTCCCCAGGAAGAAGTACATGGGAGTGTGCAGATGATGATCCAGGCAGACAAGTACAAGAATGGTCATGTTACCACCAAGAGTGAGGAGATAAATTATTAGAATCAGAAAGAAGATTGGAGCCTGTAGACCTAGATGGTCAGAAATCCCCTTGAAAATAAAATACATCACCATGGTGTTGTTGTCCTTCTCCATAATTATACATGTACGATCTGCTGAAGCTTATCAATCTTTGTATCCGTGTGGTAGCTTAGAAAACTGCTTAGAGTTCCTTGGACTGCAAGAAGATCAATGCAATAAATATTACAGGAAACAAATCAAACTGCTCACTGGAAGGTTTGATCATGAGGCTGAAGCTCGAATATTTTTGCCATATCATCAGAAGACGGGATTCTCTAAAGAACATGCTGATGCTGAGAAAGATTGAAAGCACACTAAGAAAGGCACGGCTGAGGTGGAGATAGATAGATGAAGTAATTGAACATGAACATGATGGAGAACAGAGGGGCAGTGGCTTACAGATGTTCATGGCGTGCTGTGGTCCATAGGGTCAAGGAGAGTCAGACATAACTAAAAGATTAAACAACACCAACATCTCAGATTGGTAACCATTTCCATTCACTTGAATTGAAAGTGGGTGATAACAGAAGCTTAGCATGTCTGTATTTCAAAGCTAACAAAACAAAGTAATAAATTACAATGACTATAAAAGTGTGTTACAAAATATCTAATATGACAAATAATAAAAACTCTAGTTAATTATTGATATTCATAGTCACAGGATTATTTAGCCCTATAAAACATGGAGTGTTTTGGGAAATATAATTATCATGCAGTATGGCAAAGAAAAATAACAGCAATTTATTATTGAATATATTAGCTCTGTTTATTTAAGATGTAGATTTTCACTAGTAAAATATCCTGTCACATTAAGCACATCTCAGTGGTCAACTATATTTTAATTGACCAGCACATTTTCTAGACTGCATGTCTATTTTATCTAATGTGTGGATAAGGAAAAAAAATAACTTGTAAAAAAATAGAAAATGATTGAGAAAGTACAACATAAAGTTTCTAAAGACAGCATAAGGGAGAGAAGGAGGAAAGGAAAGATAAATAATAAAGAAGGTACATAAAAATGTGTAATTAAAACATAGAAGAAATGTTTCATAGTGAATTGACAAGTCTAGGACTGTTTGTGGTCACAAAAGCCATAGAAGTGGCCCTACCATAGGCCCATCAGAGCCAGGTCTCTAGTTTCATGTTTGTAGCATTTTATTAAACTTGTTGACAGAAACGAACATATGATCCGTAACATCCCAGAACTTATTTCCCTCCTTCTTATTCCTCGGCTCTGATCCAAGAGTCATTTCTCCAGGAGCAACTAGTAAGATATGTTGTGATATCTTTAATAGAACCTATAACAGGAAAGGGCGGCCCACTTACCTTCTCCAGCTTATTCCTCTCCAGTTACTCAGTTTCTCTTTAGAGCAGGGTTTTTATTAGTAAACTGGAACGTCTCAGAGGATGTCTCATGAGGTGTCAAAGACCCGAGAGTTTAATCATCATTATGTCTGTAGTTGTGTATATTACCCAAATGACCAAACATTCAACCAGACTGGAATTAACTCCATTGCTTCTTATTATTCGTAACCATATTTAGATATTATATTTCAGAGTCACTATTATTTAATATAATTTTCAGGTCTCTCTTTTATACACTTTTCTTAAACAATAAAACAATAACACATTTATATAGGCAAACATAATGTGGGCGTTTTTGGGGGATTTCAAAATTCCTTCCTAACTTGGGGCCCTATTCAATTCCACACTCGTAGCTCATAAAGATACGTTTTTTTTAAATGCTTTTACTCGTAACTTTATGTAGCTCTCTCAAAATTCAAAAACCCATGGTTTGCCAGTAGAAGAGTAGGATTATGTGATGCTCATAAAGTTACAACAACCACTGCAATTTTACTGAATTTCTTAGTGTGACACAGTCATAAGAACCAATAGGAAACAGGAAATGGTCAAGTTAATTGACAGGAAGTGACCATAAAAGTGAGAATTCGCTGCCCTAACATTGACCGTATTTGTAGAACTCCCCCAGTGAACATGCAGGTCTAGGAGTTGGAGAGAAAAAGAAGGAGCTGATAGAGGTTGGAGAGTAGGTTGGTTCTTAATTTTACTTATTTCTATTTACAAAATAAATAATAATTCAAGGAAAGATCATGGAGTCTATGATCCCCAGCAACATTTATGAACACAATAGGCTTTAGAGAACCACAGGGCCCTTAGCTATAATCAAGAGGAAATTATGGTCCTCCTCCGTGAGATCCGTGACCATGCCACTATTCTTCAAAGGGGGAGCGAAGTTAGGCCTGGCCAGAGGGCCCAGGCTTGGAGTCAGATGGCAGCATCATGGTAGCCCTAGGATTTGCTAACATGGATGTAAGATCTGTCAAGCAAATGTATGATAACAAATGTCAAGAAGAAGATGGATAAAGAAATAAAAGAGCTACCGATGGTGGCTCTCCAGACAGCATCACCTATAATGAGTGGGAGAGGACTCTAAAGGAGTGGATAGCTCCAGCTACAGTGGTGGGACTTCCAAGACTTTCGGAAAATTCATCAAACATGGTAATAATTCAAAATATAAATGGTTTAAACCTTTCTAGAGAGGGATAACCCTACAGTCCTGAGAGAAAAATCAGATAAGAAGTATAAAACATGTTGATTATATTTTAATGTACCTGCAGGTTAAGGAGTTGTCTATAACATGTATATATTACAATATATAAAAATCAAGGTGTAAGCTTTAGTCCATTTGCAATGTATACAGCTATACAGATACCTGTTGACAGCAGTTTACTGGTCATTAGCCTCATTAGTTTACATCTATAGGAATGTGACAATAATGTGATGCATGTGGATGTCCCCATAACCCCAACCATTGAGAACACACTGACATGGGTTACAACAGTATAACAAAGCTTTAATATTTACACAGACCACAATCAGCAGTGGTCAAGACTGTGCAACAATATCATGGGTGTGGTGTGGGCAGGTCCCGAGAGAGCAAAAGCGTCCAATTGAAAAAATGGGTTAGCTATAGGGGCCAATATAATAGTCTAGAATAAGCATGATGCATAGCACCTACCAGGGTCACAAGTGGTCACTACACCACTGCAACCGTAATCTAATGAAAAAAAAGATCATCACAAATCACTCCATTTAATTGAAGAAACCATTAATGTGCATAGCACTTACAACTTGTCTAGATCTGCTCTATGAAACAGATGCGTCAACCTCTGGGCTATGTTATACAATCCAGTTTCACACATACACTGTGGTGACAAGAAAATGGAAAAAAAATGAAAAAATGGTAAAATAAAAATAAAAAACGGCGGAGGAGGATAAAAAACTAATGACAATGTATTTACAGTACAGTGCTAAATACTGTACCAATATACCAATTCATCTGATTCCCATCTGCAAGCATTACTAACTATTAGCTAAGTCTCTGGATAATCAGCAATATGGGCAAATAAACATTAATTCAGAGAGGACACAAAGGTCAGCAGCCAGATTTAAAGTTACTTACATCAGACCCAAGGATCTGTTCTCAGGCTAATATTGAGGTCAGAATCACATGCTTCACTAGTGCTTATATTAATGCTGGCTGTCATTAACATGCCATTGTGAGACTTTGCAAGTAAACTGCCATAGCGGAATTAGTCTACATTTAAGCTAACAACAATCATGTCTGAGATATCTGGCAATATGATAGCTTTAGGATTGTGGGAGCTACATGTTAAGGGGGCCTACCAATAAAGGAATGTCTACCTGAGAGGCACTGGGAAAAACTCATACCTCATACATATCCTTCAACATAAGGCCTTAAAAAAAAAAGTGACTGCAGCATCTCTTCTCAACAGCATTCCTCAGTGACCATCAATTGGTGACATGTTAAACCAAACCCAACGTGTTCACAGAGAAGGTAGGTAGCCATCTGCATATATAATATCACCATCACATAGGCCAAGATCCAAGACTCTGTAGCCAGGCTAGATTAGGTTAACATTGTGACCAATAGATTGTCACTGAGGAGTGCTGTTGAAAAGGCAAAAACATGTCCGCAGCCCCTATTTCCTCCTCCACCTGGGCACAGGGCACACATTGTTCACTCCCGGATGTCATCTCCTCACTGTTGGTTGTTGTGGTGGGGGGGAAGGGGTGGCAGAGGCACAATGGGTGGTGGGGCGGAGGAATGGTGGAAGGAGAGGAGGTGCCAGGCTGCTTGTCCTGCGGGGGATGTCTCGGATCGTGAAGAGGGTGGGGGGCTGGGGGCCAGCCCCATTTCAGCAGCCCAGCCATGTAGTTCTCCTGCATCATGTTAGGCCTCCTCACCTCCCTAAAGTGCCTGTCCAGGCTGCGCCTCATGGTAGATGCCGGCCTCCATCCTCCTCATACAATTCATTTGGTCCTTCATAAGGGCCAGTGCAACCTGGATCGTTGGTGGTTGTGAGGACGGAGGTCTGGGTTGCAGGGCCTGGTGAGAAGGTGTCAGAGGTTGATTAGGGAGGGTCTGGGGTCGGGCTGAAGCCAGGGGGTGTTGATGGGGGTGTCCCCAGTGACTTTGGCGGTCAGGACAGCTCACTGCTGTGTGGGGAAGAAGGAGCTGTGTTGTACACCAGTGATGTTTAGGGCACCTGTGAAATGGGCAGTCTTTCCAGGAGAGGGACGGTCATGTAAAGATGGCTGAGGCTCAGTCCAGGAAGGGTATCATCGACCACTATGACCTCCCCCTCTTTAGAGCCAGGGCCCTCCGATGATCATTCTCCCTCCTCCCCCTGAGCTGTCTACTGCTGGGCGGGATCCGACGACACCACTTCTGGCTCACCACTGGACCCAGACCTTCTCCTGGATGCTGAAAGATACAAAAGAAAGGTACATGTCATTAGTAGGATAATGTATATATTAATATGTTTCCATTCCTAATCTGACATCCAGGCTTGAACCTGGGTGATTCCCATAATTGCAACTCAGATTAGCTATCATTTACTAGATTTGATCTACTCTGTGGTTCATGTTCTTGATCTTTCCTGGCTCCTAACGCTATCTATTGATTCTTGCTGCATTCTGTAACTGCATTGGCTGCAGTGGGAACACCAATACATGGACTCTCTATTGCTTGATTACATTTGTTGTGCACAGGAAGGACAGTGATTTGTCTGCTTCATGGATTTAATGTCGGTCATCATGTACATGTGCAGTGTGTGTGATGCACATGTGGTGGCACATTGGTGCATGTCATATTCATCTGAGATGGAGGCTGGGTCCTGCTGGGCCACCGGGGCTGAAGCTCCAGTGCTGGGAAGTGGTCTAAGGAGGTCCCTTGCGACCCTCTCCCATTCCTTATAGGTCAAGCTGTGTCCTTGGTCTTCTCTGGCCATCCTTCTTCTCACCTTGGCCATGATTTCCACAAAACAGTGTTTTACAGACCACACGCTCCTAGGCACTGTGTCCACCCCTTCCACCTGCGCTGCTCCTCCCAAGCCTGAGCCTTAGGCCCAGCCTTTACCTCCCTCCTCCCTACGAGGATGACGGATTGGGCACGGATCGCATCCAGCAGGACAGATGTCTCCTTTGGCGTTTAATTAAGTGCCCTGGCTGTGCCCCTAGCCCTGTGTCCTCTTAACTGTTTTCGGGGACCCCGGCCTCCCTTACCTGTCACTGAGGCCTGTCCCTTCCCCACCCCCAGGCACACGCCCCTTCCCTTCTGTACCTCTTCTAAGAGAGGGGTAACATGCAACATGAGTGTATAATCACGTCAAAACAACAGTCATATATTGTTTCACTCACATGTGGTGACCCCAAGGTTATGAGGTATCTGTATGGTTTAAACAGGATAGCTCTGGAAGTACCCAATGTCCAATCCTTAGATCTCCATCCGTAGCTCAGGATACGATCCAGGTACAGTTGGATCACCAATGCTATTTGGTACACTATTATATAGTGTCTACAGAATAAAATGTGATTCCAACTCCTTATGTCTACTATAGGAGACAATTGAAACACACTAATACAAACAATAGTGTGTTTATCATGTGTTTATTGCACCATATAACCCTCAATACATGCCATATATGGCCAATAGGGATAGGCACATTAAAATGAATAAAATCAATGATCTAAAAACATAAAAAACATCAAACGCGTTTCGACCCAAAGGCTTCCTCAGTGATATAAAAACATAAACAATGTAAAAATATGTGTATAAGTACTGCTCATCAGCACGTACCAACATCAAACCCTTTCTGCTCTCACACAGAGGCTTATATACCCTCCATTGTTTTAACAATCAGGAAGTGCATCCAAAATGGCGTCGCCCCATGTGACGTGCATCATGTGACTCTTGACAACATCACATGACCAACATAACAGTCCCAGTACTTCCTGATACATAAACTCCCATCCTATGTGAATGCCCTCTGGTGGCTTTACAGGCACAATACATGTCTTTCTCCAGATATGGGCATATATATATATATATATATATATATATATATATATGTATACATATATACCCATATATATATATATACATATATGCACACACATACACATACACACACCTACATATACATATATACATACATGTATACCCCCAAGAAAGGGGATCACCCTGGGGTAAGAATGAATAAATATATATAAAAAAGACATTGATAAATCAGGATGCATATAAAAGGGAGATATACATAAATATAGAAAATATATACAATAAAATACATGTAAAATATATAGATCAATAGAGAACAACATCCCAATATATGATATAATCCATATCCCCACTTTTATCTATCAAAAAACATTGCACATATATCTCATGATTAATTAAAATACATATAAAAAAGGAGATAAATACAAAAAAGGACATGTAAATATATAAAAAACAATAAAGGACAATAGCCCAACATATTGCACAATCCATATCCCCACTCTTGTCAAACAAAAGCAGTACACATATATCTCATAGACAGAGATTAATAAAAAGCAAACATATACAGAAACTACTGTCATTCATAAATGCAGCAGGGGAGACATCATATAGAACTCAAGGATGGGAGGACAATCATAGACACCTAAAACAAGACTAGGGGGCATTTATAGATAGACTACTATCTATATTAGCCTTCTAAAAAGGCCGCCAGGTCTATATCCCTATTTAGACCTCGCGGTTCCAAGGTGCCCAAAAGATGTATCCATTTTGTTTCTTTCTGTCTCAAATTTAACAGTCTATTCCCCCCTCTTGTATTTGGTTTTACTTGTTCCACTGCCTGAACCATTATGCCAGAGACATCCTTGTTATGTTTCATAATGATATGAGCGGAGAAACCATTCGTAAGGATCCCCCTATCGACATTATACAGATGCTCCCTAAATCTGGTTTTTAAAGAACGCTTGGTGCGGCCCACATACTGTAGGCCACATTTGCAAGTAATGGTGTAGACCACATACTCTGATTTGCACGAAGTAAGATGTTTAATTCTAAACTTATTATTATTGCTAGTGGATACTACCATATGTCTCTCTCTAGATTTGAGGAATGGGCACGTACCACAATTCTTTGTACTACAGCCAAATGATCCTTTTGTCCCCATAATCCACATGCTTTCATTCTTTTTAACTGGCCTCAGCTCACTAGGAGCTAATCTCTGCTTTAAATTAACATTTTTTCTGAATGTGACTATGGGATTTGCAGGTAAAATCTCTCTCAAAAGATCATCCTGTAATAGAATGGGCCAAAATTCCTTCATAACATGGCGTATAGATGGGGCTGCTGCGTTATATTTAGTGAGAAACCGTACATCTAATGTTTTATGAATATTCTCTCCTCTACAGGGGTCCTTCTTATATAGAAGACTTGATCTATCCAAAACCCGTTCTCTCTGTCTAGCCCCCTCCACTACATGAGGGTTATATCCTTTAGCCAAAAATGTATGTCCCAATCGTATACTCTCTTTATCGAAGTCAGCAAGGTCACTACAGTTTCTTTTAAAAAAAAATAATTTTTTTTTTAAATTCTTAGGATCTCAGAATCACACACCATGTACCTTTGATTAGTACCTTTGTTTAGTGTGTTCAAAATCAGACTGGCACTTCTTTATTGTTACAGAGATATATAAAAACACAGAAAGATCCCACTCCCCCCACATGCCTAACAACTCCTCTTGTGGGCAATAGCTTGATGCACTCTCACCACCTGGGAAATGTCTATCCCATGATACATCCCTCAAATCTTACTTGCCAGATCTCAACTTACAGGGTTATAAAACTAAACTTCCCGTTCCAGACTAAAGCCAGAGGAGTTGTGCGTGGCTGCCTCTCAAAGCCATATAAATTCTTTAGAATTCCTTAACCCTTTGTATATCCCAGATCAGACCACACATATAATAACTGATGAACCCCCAAACAGTCCAGTGGGCCTTTTTGTTAATAACACTAAGGTTTCTGAGTTGTGTAAAGCTAGAACTATAGAAGTTGCATGTTATAACAATAAATAAATTGAATACTACTTATTTTTCATACATATAAAAAATGACATGGAAAAATTAAAATTACACATTCTTATGTATATGTATGTCAAAATGAGACATTCGCATTGGCTGGCAAACAGCATTCTTAGCCTTCATATTGTATTGCCGTCATTTTTTACGGGCAAGTAGGAATGCCCCACCCACCACCCCCAATAGGGATCCCCATGGTATCTAAAATTAGCCCTC